>JADLZN010003943.1:382006-459060 GCA_018155175.1 Sinocyclocheilus anophthalmus | reverse complement strand
ACAAAGAGATCACCTGTTCTTCTGTTTGTGCAGCTCTCTCTCCAGAGGCCCTCCCTGCCGCGAGCAGAGGTTCAGACGGGTGCGAACTGTGTTTTGGATCTCACCATCAATGATCGCCTGCATCAGCGCTTTCTGTTTAACAAATGATTGTCATTAAATGTTAATATTCACTCAGATGTCTTTTCTATTGTTTGAAAAATGTTAGTTTACAGAATTTTATCAAAAGTTCATGTGCGACCAGAGTAGAATAGCATTTGTAGACAAATACAGACAACAGACAAACCTTGCATTTATTGGGATAGATGGTGATAGATGGTTTGTCCACTCGCTTCAGGAACCAGTAAGGTAGCTTCTCCTCAAGAGCAGTGTGAAGATCTATCTGTAATGAAGTGCTTTCTTGATTAATGTGATGCACTAGATGTGCTACTTATACTTGTCTTTAAATCTTACTAGGTTTTATAAAACAGTTTAGCAAAATACTGCTAAAAATTTACATTAATTAGAGATCCAGTCTGCTCACCTGCATGGCTATTCTCTTCAACTCTGCATTTCTCTGTACCTCTGCGATATCTCCTACTGCCAAACCAATCTGCAACATGATTTAGACAAATAAGCCTAATACCTCCTAACAAATTGCAGCCATCATTAACAATAATAGCCGGCTTCCAGCAGGCCAGTGTTGAGTGTCCTACCATTAGGTTCATGAGAAGAATAGGCATGAGAAGCACAAAGAGCACAAAAATAAAATAGGTGACTCCGGGGAACGCCATGCGGCTGTTTTCATAAGCGTGCAGAAATGTGCTCTGGTAGTTCAGCTCTCCCACTGTCATCACAAACGTCTGGGCTAGAGCAAGGCTGATGGAGCTGAACTCATCCTGTCGGAAACAGCAAACAGTAAACATCATTATCAAACCACACCGATTTACCAAGATTTGACAGGTCTGTCATGCTGGGTTGATATGATCTCTCTGTTTGGACTTACCTGGTGGAGCATCAAAGCGTAGAAGGCCAATCCAAATGCGAGCAATAGGAAGATAAAGAGAATCATGATGCACACCAGGGTCCTAACGATTCCACCAAACATCACCACGTAAATTCCAATTCGCTCAAACCTGCCATGTGAAAAGGGCATATGAGAATTCAGATGTTTTATGCAAACGTTTTAGAAATTATTTTTGGTCAAGAATTTCCCTAGGTTTTTTTATTTATTATTAATTAAATCTAAAAGTGGCTTTTATTCATCCATTGATGTGCAGTTTAAAATAATATTCATTTTAGATTTGCAAAATATTACTTTCACAGTGCTAAAATTATTACTTGATCTAAAGATTAATTTTGTGAGTGTTAGAGGAGGCCAAACATTTTTTTTTTTACAAGGTGCATTAACATAGTGAAGATTGGCGAAAAATTAACACTTCTTTACTATTGCAAATGTTTCCCACATAAAAATCTACTACATTGATATAATAGAAAAGTTTTGACACCAAATCAGCATATTATAATGATTTTCTGACGGATCATGTGACACCGAAGACTGGAGTAATATGAGGAAATGCAGATTGACATCACAGTAATTATTACATTATAAACTGATAATTATAAAACCATTACTTTAAATTGTAATGATATTTCACAATATTACTATTAATATTACAATTTGATCCAGTAATGCAGCCTTGGTGAGCATAAGAGACAAAAACATTGGAAAAAAACTAAAAATCTTTGACTCCAAACTTCTAAACAGTAGTGTATTCTAAATGTAATAATATGGACAATATCAAATATCGACTGATATTGATATATCTATAAAAATCTTAAATATCGGCTGACAACCCATCTATAAATTTGTGCATTTCTTACAGCATATACACTAAATACAATTTACAGCACTTCATTTTATTAATCAGCATATCATGTACTGTAATTAATGTGATTAGAAATTTAAATTGATCAGCAACCCTATAATATCTTTGAGATAAATCTAGAAAATGTGACCACTAATACCAGACCTCTGAAAGTAGAGCAGGAAGCCGATCCATGAAGTCAGAATGGCGAAAGCTCCAGCCTCCCATTGCCAAGTGTTCTCTAGATTGAAGCACATGGGAAAGACAAAGACTAAAGAGCTAATAGCTGCACACCAGTCAGCAAGGTTCGAGAAGTTCGTGAAGTAATTTATTTGCTGTAATGTAAAAGATATGAGGGGTTAAATAAAATCACCTTTAGATTCCAAACATAGTGCAAGTGGAATACGCAACGCCAAGCACAGATAAACAATGAGTTAACAATGCATGCAAAATCTGAGCTTGTGTTTTTTATTGGTACATCATTGGTGAAGGCGGATACCGGGCTGTTTCTAGGCATAGGCGAGCTAGGCGTTCGCCTAGGGCGCCACCAGCTGAAGGGCGCCAATGAGCGCACGTACTGGCACTTTTAGCAGGGTTTTGATAAAGAGTGGCACGGTCACCCTGGAATATGACTGCCGCCCCCACTGGATCCCCCACCATCACTGGGCTAGAGTACTGTCAATCTGAAGATGCATGTATGCCATTGGATCAGAGCGCTGTCAATATCTGCCTGATGCTCTGCCCTGCATGCAAAGTTTGCATTTGGAGCTCAACAACGCCATTAGATCAGTGGACTCTGTCAGTGCTTTGGCAAAGTAACACTTTTTTTTTTTTGCCATGCAATAAAGCTAAATTCAAAGACCAATTTAAAATATTGGTACAGTAAAAAGTGCACAAAATCAGTATTTTGTTAAGGCTATTGTGGCACATTTGTCCAAATATTTGTGGTAGATTTGTCCAAAAGGTGTGCGTTTTTGCCTTAATGCATTGTTAAAGGATCAGCGTGTTATGTAATATTCCCATATAAACTTTAACATCCAATTAAAAAATATTTGTATAGTAAAATTCGCTAATTCACGAGATCAATACATCCTTTATTAGACCGCTTTGTCGAGTTAAAAGCATCCTTACGGAGGTGTCGAAATGCTGAATCAATTCATTCACTTCCAACAGCGCTTAATGGGAGCAGCGTCATAGAGGGCAGAGCGTCACGTTATTTAAAGGGGACGTTAACGAGTAGCAAATGATTAAGTAGCTGCACTGGTTACTTTTATGCCACTGATAAAGCTTTTATATGTAAAAGGGGTTTTATAAGTTTGACTGAAATAATAATGCAATAACTGACACTTTAAATCAATGTTTCAAGAAACAACAACAAAAACATTTTACAAAAAACAGATAAAGACAAAAAAGTAGCCATTGATAATATCTAAACAATATGTAGTAGTATAGTATATAGTATCAAAATGTAATAAAATTAATTTGTGTGTGATTTATGTGTAAATTATGTGCAATGTCTTAGCCATTACATAGGGCTATACAGGCATCTAGTCGCAACGCAATGATATTACAGATACTAAATTGTGCAAAATGTTTATCTTAACAGTCAATTTACAAATAATGCATTCAGATTTGTGGAACTCAATGCATTGAATCTCCACAAATTAGTGTCATTACTATGACAACCAATTTGAATGTGACAAGCAACTGGTGTCTGAAAAGAATTATATATATTTAGGGATTTCGCCTAGGGCGTCAAATTGGTTAGAAACAGCCCTGCGTAGAGCCCTGCAAGAGAATCCCCAAGGCAAAGGCATGTGTGTTTAATGTGCATCATGACATTTATGATTAGTGATGGTTTGATTGCCCTCTGCTGAGAGTCTCTGTAGTAGTATGAGAGGAATTTATAGTGGATGCATCATGGGAAGTGATGACACAACTATTACCTGCTGAGACAACTGCACCAGCTCTTTGCAAACGGAATACACATTCAAGACAAGCACCATGATTATACAGACTGAGATTAAACATTTTTGCTGGATGGAGAGAAAAGAAAGAGAGGGAGAGAGAGTATCATTACAACATTATCGCCAAATTAATCACATTTACATAATGACTGTATTACTTTTCATTCATAACCCAACTAGCATATTATGCTAAATTAAAAATCTCTGCTATGGTGTGTACATGTTCCTCACACTCAACAATGGATCATACTAATGCCAATATGAGTATTGTGTGCCATTTCTAAAAAGATAAATGGTAATATGCGTACAAGATTAGACATACTTAATTTCATGGGGATTATAACCTTGAGCTGATGAATAAGTGGGAAGTTGATGAATGCCATTCAGTTCATAATGACACTCACTAAATTAAGTAATGGGATATGGACAAGGTTATAAGGAAGTGAATGCAAATGTGAATGGATGTGCATGTGATTATGAATGATAGCTGGAATAATTGGCTTGTCATTGCATAACAGATTAGGCCAATTTGACAACAAGAACCATGGGGTCCTTCTGACCCCAATATAATGATAAACCTTGTTGACAGATATGGTGTTGCTTTTAAGGAATTCCTCACCCAAAAAAAATAAAATAAAAAATAAATTCTGAAAATTTACTCACCCTCAGTTTTGTTTCTTCATCAGAACAGATTTGGCGAAATTTAGCATTTCTTCACAAGTAATAGGTTTGCTTCTCTTATTTAGAATACCAACACTGGCTCACCAATGGATTATCTGCAGTAAATGGGTGCCGTCAGAATGAGAGTCCAAACAGCTGATAAAAATTTCACATTAAAGTAATCCACATGACTAATAAATGTCTTGTGAAGTAAAAAGTTGATAGTTTGTAAGAAACAAATCCATCATTACAATGTTTTAGCTTCAAACGGTTGTTTCTGGCTAAAAGTCCTTTATCTATATTCGTATAATTCTATATTTTATATTCCAAAAGAGTCTATAACCCATACTAAGAACTTCCTCCTAACCAGTAAAAAAAGTCCATCTCCTGTTGTCCTCTCGCATCGAAATCCACTGACATATTTGTTTAGAGCTATTTTTGCTTGTAAATGGTGCTTGATCAGTGCATATTTCTCTCCCGATTCAGAAAAAAATAACTTTTTCACTGGAGAAAACACTATTATGGATAGAGGACTCATATTGTAACCAGAAGCAACAGTTTGAAGTCAAAAACATCTTAAGGATGGATTTGTTTATTAGAAACATGCAGTTTTTATCTTCACAAGATGACTAGAGCATATATTGTGGGTTGTGATGTTTTTATCATCTGTTCGGACTCTCATTCTGGCCTGCACCCATTCACTGTCGGGAGAATCTTTGATGAGCAAGCGTTGTAATGGCTAAGAATAGCAAACTTGTGACACCCTGATAGTGATTTGGATTTCAATTTGTTGGTAAACTATTCCTTTAAAAAATGCCAAATTCTTTCTTAAAGGGTTAGTTCATCTGAAAATGAAAATGGATTGATTGATTGTAGTGTGATTACATTAAATTATATGGTTTGTTACATTTAAATGAAAGGCAAGGCCTTCATTCCTACAGTTGTTAATTGGGTGTGAATATTTGCCCCATTCATTTTCTCTGGAGTTGTCTGATTCCTTTTTTTAATTGAGAATTTTGACCAAAATATGGGATGTGCCTAAATTCATTTTAAAGTCAACATGTAAAAAATAATGGGAATTTTCTACTCTTTTCATGAAAAGTGACCCCTAAATTGTCTCTAGTAACACCCAGACCCTCCCTTGTGTTTTGACACCACTGATGTGTAGCACCACATCTAGAAGACAGAATTATATTAATACATCTAAAAAAGGTAATATAATTTCCCTATCTCTTAGCGTTTGTGACACTGTGTGACTTTGAATAATAATTCACAATCAATTTGATTGTCTTCTCGTTCACCACTCCTGGCTGGTGGAATGATCTTCCCCCCCCTATCCGGAATGCTGAATCCCTGCCAATTTTCAAGCGACAGCTGAAAACTCATGCCGCTGTTCGCAAGCGACTTATGACTTCTCATAGAAAAAACTAAAAAAAATAAAAAAAATATCTCTCTTTATTTATTCCTCTCTTTCTACCTGTGTACTTATTTGACACACAAGTGTCTCAGAACTTGGTATTACCACCACTTTCTTGTGTCTGTTTTGCCTGCTTTAGAAGACGCTTTAGTATCCCCCAATTGTAAGTCTGCTTTGTATAAAGCGTCTGCTAAATGACGAAACGTAAATGTAATGTCTTTAAATTCAACACCATATTCTGCGTTTCACCTTTCCCTTCTCTTGCTTTCACCGAATATATCTCCAGCTGTCAGGTTGTCGCGGAACACTTACAGCTGAAATTACCCTCTACAGTGTGTTCACTTTCAACACTTTATGACTCATCTCTCTTCCGACAAGTACAGCCAGCGATTCTGAACAAAGGCTGTCTACCTCTCAAAAGATATGGGCACCATATGACGTGTGTTGTTTTGCCACAAACTTCCTGTTTCGCGTGGTCTCAGATGAGGATGAGGTAATGTGGGTCAACACGCCAGAGCATGTGGGCGGGAGGGGGCGAGACAGCCGTTGAGTAATGCACCCTTTGTCCTTCCATACGCGAATCGCCTTTCCTGTCGCCATACGAAGCACCTATCATAGGATGTGTTTTGCTTGCGAAGTGATTTAACTCATATGCCTGCTTTTCGATATGGAGCGCTGACTAATTTCTTGCCAGTGTCCTGTAATTGTAATACTGGACTGTAACAAAATTCAGCTCTATCGTGTAAACTAGGGACCAGGGTTAAACAGTCTCACACCCGAACTGTTTAAAAAGCCTCTCCATATTTTTTGGCTCACGGGTTGAGTGAGGAGCTCCATACAGGTTTTACCGCACCAGGCCTCGTGGGGCGGTTTACATTTATCTCACACTATTTGTAAGTTGCGACAGAATCGGAGCTTTGGTATTTTAGAATGTATAGTGTACATGGGGTCTAAAAGTCAGATATCCTGAGTCACGTGTATATACACTCCTCCGAACAGTTTTTGTACCTTTTTTCTGAGAGTGTATATATAATGCTTAAAAGTAAAATACTTTTAAATTTGCAGCATTTAGAAGTAAAAAAGACCAAGTCATCTAGCAATTTACAGTTATTTACACTTCAATTTGTATGGTTTTTCATTTTATAAGTTACTGAAATATACAATTTTAGTACTTTAGTAGGTTGGTATATTTACATTATATGAGTTAATGAAATATACAGTTGTTGTTGTTTTTTGTTGTAAAATTACAATCTGTAAAACATTTGTTTTACAATTCTCAGAATGTTGCTATCATATTTTTTATGGTAAAGATCTGGCAGCCACAACTGCGTTTATGTGTGTATATATATATACAGTAAATATATATTATATATATAAAGATATATATTATATATATCTATATTATATTATATATAATAGATTGTAATTATAATTTAAGGGAACTTACATTCACAGCTCCAAAGGTTGAACTTCCTTGTTTGTCTTTTTGGTCATACTTCTTTAGCTGTGCTAGAGCTGAAGCCACTGAAAATCATACTGATCTGCCAACATCATTGACAATTTCACTTTATAGCGTTTTAAGGAACCTCATTAATATCTTAAATGAATAGTTCACCCAAACATGAAAATTTCTGTCTTAATTACTCACCCTCATGTCGTTCCAACCACAAGACCTTCGTTCATCTTCTGAACACAAATTAAGATATTTTTGATGAGCTCTCTGATCCTCCCATAGACAGCAAGGTAACTATCACGTTCAAGTTCCAGAAAAGTACCAAGATGATCGACGTAGTCCGTGTGACATCAGTGGTTCAACTGGAAAGTTACGAAGCTACGAGAATACTTCTTCCTGAAGCGTGTGACGTCGCTGACCAGATCCAGCTAATGACGTCATTCCGCCGGATCTGGGTCGCGCCGGCGCCGCCCCAAGACGCCTCTGCTCATGATTACTGTCATGAACGGCGTGTCACAAGTGACGCAGTAGAGCCCTAAATGTGAAATAAATTCTTTATTTTTGTTTTCTTCACAAAAAAGTATTCGCGATCATGCTTCGTAATTTATAGTTGAACCCGATGTCACACAGACTATTTTTGTCGATCATCTTGGTACTGTCTGGACCTTGAACGTGTAGTTACCTGCTGTCCTATGGGAGTGTCGAGAGCCTCATTTCATCAAAAATATCTTAACATGTGTTCCGAAGATGAACGAAGGTCTAATGGGTTTCGAACAACACGAGGGTGAATAATTAATGACAGAATTTTCATTTTTGGGTGAACTAACCCTTTTTTTTAAATGGTGGAATGGGCCAACTTGTGCACATTGTAGCAAGGCTTACATGATAATCTGAACTGTTGGCATCATGATCAGACTCTAAAATACACCGGTCCAGAAGATGCTGTTCAGAAGAGAGTGGGGTTTAATGTCAATTTTTTTTATATAAACAATAGCTTACATAGATATCCATAAGGTGGGAAGTTAATACACAGACCCTGAAAGACTCTGGGAGAAATTCTATGATGTCCATCACGGCACAGCGTGATGTCCACTTTAAATGGACTTATAGTGCCTCGGCAAACTGCAGTTAAGTAATATAGCTTTTTCACTGTTTGCAAACTGAAGGAGAAAACCATATAGTTTTAAAAAATATAACAAAACATAATTACAGATTTTGCCATGTAAACCCTCACCGATTCTCCATACTGTTGCATAAAAATCCTACTGGGCCCTGATATATATTATAACGTATATTATTCTATATATACTGTATATATATCAAAACACTGAAAAGGAAACTTTAAAAGTGTTTATTAAAAGTAGTTTAAAATAGTTTTTTCTCATTTTAGAAAAAAAAATTATCCTGATGGAATGATTTTTATGGAAATACTGAATTGACACAAAGTTATTTTACTTATCTTAAAGCTTCAGCTAAAAAAAATTTACTAATAATACTAATAATCAGCCTAACAATAAAATTAACAATTTTCACAATGTTAATTCATATATTATTATTAATCTGGAATCCGAGTAATTTTTTTATTTTAAAATTAATACTGCCTTCCAAAAGGTGGTCATCTTGAATGTGGATGTCTCCTTACCTCTCACTTTCGATGACAGCGTTCACTACATCTTTTTTCTCATTACGCACAGCTTCATGTAAAAAAGAGTTGTCAGCATTGTTGAGAGTGATTTCAGCTCCTCTGTCCAATAACAGCAAAACAGCACCTACATGTCCCACTTGTGCAGCTATGTGAAGGGCCGTGTTCTGTTAAAGCATACATGTGATTAATAAGCAGTGTTGTTCAATTATAATCATAAAGGACAATAATTACTTAGTTTGATGCATTTGTTTGATCAAAAATACAATAAAAACAGAATATTGTAAAATATTATTACAATTTAAAAAAAACTGTTATTCTAAACGGTTTTCTATTTAATATATTTAAAAAACGTATTGTAGTAGCTATAAATGTTAAAACGAGTTCATCTTTCAATATTAATATTTTTTGTGGAAATTGTGATACATTTTATTTCTCAGGATTCACAGATGAATAGAAAGTTCAAAAGAACTGCATTTGTGAGACTATGTTAAGTTTGGATCTTCTTCAGTGGTTTACCTATGGCTTAGTAATTGTATTTCTCGAACTGATTGTGTTGTTTAGGATTTTTACGCCGCTTACCCCATCCTCATTCGTTTCGTCCAGTAGTTTGACATTGGCTGCCAGGAGAATTTTTATTGTCTGTGTGTATCCCTCAGCCACAGCATGATGTAAACAGGACCAGCCTTTGTAATCACTAAAGATTACAAAAGACCTTATGACAGAATGTCCAGCAGAATGAACTCACAACATAATCAATTGCAATTTGTGAAGCTGCCTCTGTGGGACGCCTCCTACGTTTTCTTCACTATATTACAATTAAATCCTAATCCGTTTATCATGAAAAACAATATAAGGGGGTTGTGAAGGTCTAGAACTCCTAAATAATTTTTACCAAAACATTGGTAACATAGCTAGGTAGGAAAATTAATAGATTAATTTATGACAAGAGTGCACCTCCAAATCAAAGAACGTAGTTCTGACCTTTGCCAAAAAAAGTCTTCTTTGTTGCCTTTTTCTCTATCACACTTTAGAAATCATCAGAAATGATATATCAATTGATAACTTTAAATCTCAGAATTCATCCTTTGAAACCCATTTTAAATTGCAATACCATGAAGATGGTACATCAATATCATGTTACAAATGAATTATACAAATTTAAGTTTGGATCGTGCACTTTCACGTCTGTGTTCAAAAATGTGAGTGACAGTTAAAGGGTTAAAGGGGTCATATGATGCGATATCAATTTTCCCTTCCCTTGGTTTTTACAAGCTGATCGTGCATAGATAAGTTCCCTGAAGTTGCAAAGACTAAAGTCTCAGATCCAAAGAGATATTATTTATAAAAGTTGAGACTTGTCCATGCCCTCCTAAAACGTCTCGTTTAAACAAGCCCCCACGTCTACGTCACGATGTGGGAAGATTTTCAATAACGCCGCCCCAATGTTCACGCAAAGAAAGAAAGCGTAACTTTTGTTCTCGCCACACCGCCGCCATGGTTGTAAAAGCGCTATTTGTTTTCGTTTGAAAGCGAACTACTTTGTTTGGCCTTCCAAAGAGGACACAACTAAATCAGTGGTTAAGTTGTAGTTACAACACTGTTCCAGAACAGTTTAACCCAAATATTCAGATGTGTCCAGCGCGTTTTATGGATGACTGTTTCCTGATCCTGAGAGAGTACTACAATGCTGGCTGTTCTGACTCAGTCTGTAAGTACCTTTTCATATTTAAAGGATTTGCCACTAATGATTCAAACGCGAGTTTTGGCAGTGTAGAGTAGCGCTTGTCGTTTCTCCGATCACAAATGCAAACATTGTTTTAAGTTTACGCAGCGCGATACGCAACGCAAAGCGTAAAAACACAATATAAGTCATTATAATCAGTAATTATGTCCCCACTAGATGTAACAAATGCCTCGTTTATAATGGGTTTTAATGTTTTTGCGTCGCTCCGGGACAAAAAAGCGCAATACCATACTGGTTCTTCAGGTTGCAGTTGTGCACAATAAAACCCGCCAATCACGTTTCGAGGGGGTCCCCAGTTAAAAATCTCATTCCGGGGGGTAAAATACAGGTTTTTTTGGCGGGGTACCCCTGCTAAAATTCGCATTCCAGGGAATAAATATCATGTTATTGGAGTCACTTCAACCAGCAGACATGAAAAACAACCCGCGGCAAAAGTGTTAAAGTAGCCCAATTCCACGGGAAAACAGCAGACTTGGCAACACTGGTAAGGGGTTTTAAATTCCTTCACACGCTTTAGGTAATTTGTGCCAATCACAACGCACTTGATAGCTGGCCAGTCAGAGCACACCTCACTTTTCAGACTGATGAGCTTTGTAAAAATCTACATGTTTCAGAAAGGCAGGGCATAGAAGAGAAACAATAATGTACAGTAACAGATGTAACATAACCACAGATCTCGCTCTCCGTGCTACGAAGCAGGCCGCCTCTGCTATGGGCAGATCCATGGCGGCTATGGTGGTGACGGAGAGACATCTGTGGGTGAACATGGCAGATATCAGGAAGAAAGAGAGGGTCTTTCTTCTCGATGCTCTGGTTTCGCCTTCTGAACTTTTCGGTACCTCCGTCGAGGCGAAGGCATGCTCAGCAGCCTTCAAATCCTTCATTCCACGAAGGTCCAAGTCTGAGCCCGAACAACCCAGGGGTCCTGGCCCGTCTCAGTCTGCGGGTAGGGGTAGGAGGAATCGCGGGTCAAAGGGAGGTAGGTAAGACCTAAGGGATGTGATCCAGACATGGCGTCAGCGCTTTTGTCCGGATCAGGGTAATACTTAGGTATCCACTCTTTCCCTTAGGGGGTGTAACATCTACCCTTTTCTCCCCCTTCCTAATTCCCCTGTAACCACCATTTCTCCACCTGACCGAGGTTAGGTGGGAATTTCTGCATTACAGTCTCCTATGCTGGACCTATGATGTTTCGGTTGGTTCTATGGCTTCATAGTAATCACCTTACAGATGGTCCGGACTAGAGGCTTCTTCGGGCTTTGCTTCTTGAACGGAGCTCATGCGTGGGAACCATGGTGGGTGAGTACAATCCATTTTAATAAATATATATATTTAATACACTGGTGGTTGTGTGTATTCCATCTGCGAGCTTTCTTTGCAGTGTTTTCCGGGACCTCTCCTTGGGCTCCATTTAACCAGTGTGTCTCTGTTGACACACTTTTGAAGCATCGCTCCACTCACCATTGAGGGTTATTGTGAGCATGGTGCTTTCTTTCGAGCGTTTGAATTCTCTCCCTTTCTGATGAGTTGGATTCCTCGCTCCGTGGGCTGTTCTCGTGGTAGTGATTAGCAGTGCTCCCCTTTATCAAAGGGTTGCCTATGAGCACGCTACTCCTTTCTGAATTCGGAGTTCTCCTCTCACGTGAGAGTTGAGTTCTCTGTTTTCCCAGAGCACCTGGAACTGGCAACATCAGGTGAACTAGGCCCTTCCTCTGCCTCTCTGATGCGCTGAGTTTTTTGGCTAAGCTTGCAGTACGCTTACCCTTCTGATTTCTAACGAACATGCTGTAGGTCGAGCCCCCTCTCGACTGAGATCCGAGTGGGTTGCTCCCTCAACTAGGTAACTTACTGCTAGCCATTCCAGCATTTTACCAAATATCGAGCTGATGGCTTCTCGAACGTTTTGTTCTGGTGATGTACCATTTCCATCTATGGGCTGCTCTTTCAGAGTGCCACGAGAGCCCATTAGGACGGTATCTTTAAAATCCATGTTATGGTAAGTGTGCACGTGAAGTCTTTGTACACTTTCTAAAATCCACACTGTGGTAAGTTCGCACGCTAGTACTTTGTGTTCTTTCTAAAATCCTCTATGGTAAGAGTTACGCGCGGCAGCTTCGTGCTCTTTCTTGAGTTGGTTAAAGCCCCGGTTCCACCTTGGGCACCACTCCACCTATGTATCCTCCGGATTCTCACTTTTAAGAGGGTGTTGCTACTAGGGGTCTTTTGAGACAGTTCCTTCAGCAAGCTCATGCAGAGCAAGCGGTAGTCCCTGTGTGACAGACCAAGACTTAGTATGATGCTCAGTTTACTTATGTAACCATGGTTCTCTGAGTAGGGAACGAGACACTGCGTCCTCTAGGTTTCCTGCCATGCTTCGGACTCAAGCTTCAGACGAAGAAGTGAATGATGATGTGTGCTCCCGGCGCCTATTTTATACTATAGTCGCACAGGTAGTGACGTCATGGCTGTCACCGGCCAACATGTTGTTGGTGTTTTTTTTTATGTATGCTTCAGACACGGGTCACGACGAAGCGTTCCCCCCCATAGCGACCCCTAGAGGACGCAGTGTCTCGTTTCCCTACTCAGGGAACCATGGTTACATAAGTAACCTGAGATGTTGGTTCCTAATTGGTTTTACCAGATTTTACAATTTAAAAACATTGTTAAAACAGATTTTTCTTTCGCTATTTGCCAATTCAGGCAATCATTTTCATTAATTTCAGCTGAAGTCCTACAATAATCTAAAACTAACTCTATAAAACTTTTAAAAAGGCCACCATAATAAAATGTCACACTCTAAGGAAGATGGCTAAAACTTAAACTAATATACACCTATAATAGTATAATCAATGATTCTAAAATAACACGGCTTGTTAATAGTAAAAACCGCTTGTGTATGACTTGTAGAAAAACAAATTTAATGTTTTCACTTTCCCACAAAAAAATGTTTACCTTTGAACATAGGCGCACCCCCTTCTGAGCAGTCAGCCTCCACATACTTGATGGTCCTGCCCTTGAAGCAAGATGGCGGGCGTCAGACCCTTGTTATCTCCCACTCGTTCAGCATTTTAAGTCTGGGAGGGTCTCAGCAGCCTTTTACATGTGTTCTTTATACGCCCATATCTGACAAAGTGTGAACGACAAACCACTTAAATTTTATGACAGTATCAGGTTTAGGAGCATGGATTAAACAAGTTGCTTTAGAGGTATTCGCGAGGGTCTATTCATTCCCCTTTTGAACTTGTGTTTTAATGCGCGCTGCACAATCAAATCTGATGTACTTATATATATAAAAATGGAATCAAAAATGTTCATAAGCTTGTGAGACCCTGTGACGCGTATACAAACGTGTCGTCACTACCTCTGTTGCAGTTGCGAGTGAAGAGCTTTTTCTTCTCCCATGACCTTTTCGACAGTCCATCCCAGGGAAGTTTGACGACCCAACATATTTTTTGACCGAATCGTGTGATGGCCAAGTTGTGTCGCAGTCGTATTGCTGAGAGTAGTGCAGCCTCAACTATCTCCCGCTATATCACGACACATCTTCTTCCACGCTTACACTGGAGGAGGCAAGGGGGCCTTATAACTATATTGACTCGTTAGGGCTTGCGATTTCAAAATGCAAGGCTGGGTGTTCTGTCTGCAATACTGACAAACTTAAGCTTGACCTTTAGAGGTTTCCACAAACCTGGTCGTAAGACTGTGTCTCCCCTGAGGAAGATGTTTTTTCATGCCCTTTTTGGTTGACGACGCACAAATGTAGAGAGTTGCGACCTGGTTTCGTCGTTATGATTCTGAAATCGGCATCCTTTTTCTGTAATAAACCAACACTTTGGTTCTCAAAATGGATAGTTGCACTCAACAAAAATTTCTCAACAATTTTGTCATTACTTCCTCTCACCCTCAATGTCGTCCAAACCCACTCGCCACCCTTCTTGTTTTCAGCTTCGAACACAAATTAAGATATTTTTGATGAAATCCGAGGACTTTCTGACCCTCCATAGACAGCACTGTAACTACCACTTCAGGCCCCAGACGTGAGTACAGGACACGTCTAAAATAGTCCTGTGACATTCAGTGGCTTCAACCATTAATTTTGTGAAAGCTACAATAATACTTTTTTGTGCGCAACTGGTCCGTGGTATTTCCTCGAGTGTCGACATGTTGTGCTTTTCGGACTGACCCGACCAATCTGACCCAGCACGAAGAAACGTCCTGTCGTAATAAAGTCATCTTCTCTTCTGTTTTGGTTTTCTTTGCTGCTCAAGAAGCTATTGTCGGAGCTTATTCATAATGTGCGTCGTCTTCGCGCTGCATCCTGAGCTCGTTGGAATTTTGCTGGTTCTGCCTATTTGCTATCCTATCACTTAATTGTCCCTTTAAAGACGCAAAGGGGGCCGGGATACCATGCATACCTCTTATTCTGCGACCAGCCGCATGTACAATCGAGTGTGGTACTGTTTCTGAAATTGTTGTGGTTGCTGATCACGTCAAAAATGCAGGCCTCACCTTCAGTACGGTTTTTCCCAAGCTCAGCTTATGGAGGCCCTGCTAGAGCCCTGATGATCACTTCCCTTACATGATATGCCGTGCAGTCAATTTCGCTTGCTTGACAGGGCGCCCGTTTCCCAAGTCACAAATGAGATCCAAATACAAAGTGAATTACGCGACTTCTATCTCGGAGCACATACAACGAGATTATTTGGACCTCAAAGGGACGTTTGCCGCTTTTAATATGTTCGTCTCTACCAAAAGAGCAAAGTCATGCTATTGCAGCTTGCTGTTAATCGCATCAATCAAATGCACCTCCAGCAGAACACAGTAAATACCTTTGAAATAAGATATTCAACCAACTCGACATGATCAAACAACGTGGCTCTATTAGGAAAAGAATGTAATTGTTAATCATTAAAGCATGGAAATCAATCAAACAAATGCAGCTGTGAATTGTAATCGGCCAAGCATGCTAATGGCACAACCTTTATTAATACATTTGTTTGATAATAGCAAGAAAGTGCTTTAAAAGCCATATGTAGAATAAATTAAAATATTGAACCATGTACATGTTACATGTTAGGTGTATATATACATACTAATCAAATGATTAAGCTGCATAATTCATGTGTGTGTGTGTGTGGTGTGTTGTGTGGTGTGTGTGTGTTTGTGTGTGTGTGTGTGGGTGTCAAACATCTGACACTAAACTTTTATAAGTTCTGTGAAAATCACGTTCCTTTGGTCCTTTAGCCCCTATTTATTTTATAGTAAAGAAGTCTCATATTGCAACACCAGCCCAGGAATGCCTATCATGGTTCAAGGAATGCTCTTTAAGTTAGGTTGCTTTAATGAATGTTTCACTATATAATTTACAGGATTTTCTTGTACTCGGAATAAGTTACGAGTGTGAAATCCAGTGCGGATTTGCTCAAAAGTCCTAGTATGATCCTATCATGTTCTTATATTTCATGTTGCACTACTAGCACTGAATCATACAGTGAATAATTTAAAAGACATCTATTTTTACTTGTAAGCAGTCTACTGTGTGCATTTCTGTAAACATGTCATATCTTTTTAAAGGGATAGTTCAGCCAAGAATGAAAAACTTCCCATTTCAGGTTTTAAACAACACCAAATGCCACTTGCTTTTGTGCATCTCCAAATCAAACCAAACATAGCAAGTTTATTCACACAACACTGTAAATAAGTTTTAAGATTTGTGAGTAACTTTTTTTAAATGTCCTCAATATACAGCTTAAAAAGACTTAGAATATATAGTAGCATCATTTGGACTTTTATGGTGCTTTAACTGTGTCTTTTTTGTAGTTTGATAACCCATTCACACCAAGGATGATAACTATAACTATAAAATAAATCTCTGACAATAGGGTCACTATTGACAAATCTATGACAATCAAATCAAAGTCCACACCACAACCATAACAATAATGACAATATTGTTGGAATTACAATTAGAATTTTTTTTTCAGCTGATGAATGATACAAACATTGACAGCCAATCAGAATCTACCTGACTTTAAACCAGCTGTATGTAGTTTTGTCTATTTTTGCGACTTTAAAGCCCCCTACAATTGAGAAAAATTTACTTTCGTAAATATATCACTGTGGTAATTACAGTGGATAGCTGTACACTAGCATTTGTTGCTGCCGCCCTTTTTGTGGAATTTCGTAACTACTCATCAAACATACTCCCAGAACAGACATTTGGGGAGAAGTGTGGAAAAGAAACAGAGTCAGGAACCTTATTAAGTCAGCGCACCATTAAAATGATTTTGAATCTGATATTTTAAGGTAAAAACCTTACAGGGCTTGAAAAACATAATGTGAACTAAAACTTCAATCATACACCAATGCTAAAGTGCAAAAAAAGATGGTATTATTATCATAAAACCTGAAAATCTGGAGCACCAACCAAGATGAACTTCCTCATCTGCCCTGGCCAGACAAATCACCTGATTTGAATATCATCAAACCACCATGGGCAGTATTTGAAGAGATGAGTGAAAAGCAGATTCTTCCAACATCTCTGAAGTGATGACATGCATATGTCATTCAATTGGAGACAATTCAAAAGTTTAATGAATCTATGAAGGTTGGAAGTTGTATTAAAAGCAAATGGTGGTAAAACAACTTAATAAAGGAATATTGCCTATTCCCTGTACATACAGTACAGTTGCTTTAAAGAGCTTGAGCATTTAAAGCGGTAGATTACATAATTGCAGCACACACTAATAATAAACACAGAGTTATTATGCGTTGGTGTGGATGCAACATGTGATCCTGGACCACAAAAATAGTCATAAGGGTAATTTTTTTTTTTAATTCAGATTTATACATCATCTGAAAGTAAATAAAAACTTAAGAAATAAGCTTTCTATTGATGTATAGTTTGTTAGGATAGGACAATAATTGGCCGAGATACAACTATTTAAAAAATCTGGAATCTGAGGGTGCAAAAATCTAAATATTGAGAAAATCACGTTTAAAGTTGTCCAAATTAAGTTCTTAGCAATGCATTTTACTAATGATAATACATTTTTGATATGTTTACGGTAGGAAATTTATAAAATATACAATGTATTGTTGGCTATTGCTACATACCCGTGCTACTTATGACTGGTTTTATGGTCCAGGGTCACATATTATGTTATTGCTATCTAATCCATTCTCGGTGTGACCAGCCCTTGGTCAAGTATTTCTTGTATGGAAAACAGCAGGCATGAACATGCTTCAAATTTGTCCTTTTTTATTCCGGTCTAAAATGCCATTGTGAGATCAATTGTGAAAAAGTTGGACTTACAGGCAAGCTTCCAAAACTAACCCTTTTAGCAAATGTGTTCTAAATCTTAAAGACATTCTCCCGTACCAGCAACATCTTGGGCAATAGTATGGAATTTCCTGCTTACATTATTTGCTTTCCTTGGCATTTATGCCCATATCTGCTAACTTAACATGAAATGAGATTGCTTCAATCAGCTCTGAGATAAACCAGGAGGTTAGGTCACATAATAACTACTGGAGAGCAGCATGGCATCACACTGACCTATGTAAGGGGGTCTGATTGGCTCCATCCCTGATGTTGATGATGTCTTCCACTTTGTTGTAAGAAGAAAGCATGATTTTGACGGCTTCCAGAGCACCCTGAGTGCAGGCAAAGTGGAGAGCCGTGGATTTGTCACACACTGCAAAACCAATCAAGCCACTCCACACACACACCCACACACACAACACACACACACCAGAGAGAGAGACACTGGAGATGGAAGTCGCTATTAGCTTGACATAAGTAGGAAAGGCAGGGTCAGGTAATGCAAGAGGGGGGCAATTTCTCAGCTGCTGCTCCAGTAACACAAACCATTAATGAGAGAGCACCCTGAATTGCTGTGGCAATGGACAGAACGGCCAAGCTTAGTTATAGGCGTAAGTGGCTGCAATTTGTATCAATTTAACTATCTGAAGCTATTACTGAATGCATCAACCCTGCTGCTACAGACTGAAGATGACAAATGGAGGAGTGTGAGTGTGTTTGTGTCTGAGTGGTCAAGATCGAGAGTCAGGCTGCTTTTGTATTCATTGCAGGCCACATTCGTTTATGGCTGCATTTCATGAAAAGATTATTTTGTCTTTCTTTCAGAATCATGACATTATAACTTGACATTAGGCAATTTTGTTATATTTGTCCCCAAACTTCTCAGTTAGCTTTAGTGCGGTTTAATGCATCAAACAGCTTTCTTGATGATAATGGGCTCATGATTGCATTACCTAAATTTCTGACAATCTTATTACCGCTGTAGGAGGAGTTTGATAAAAAATGTTTATGACAAAATTCATATTTGTGGAAAATCTAGTCAGTGGAAAGATGAAACCTGAAACCATGCATTTCCATGAAATTGGCATGATTTTTGTTTCTAGGCCATTATATAGAAGCCCATTTCTGCCCCATAAGAAAAAAATGCCTTGGTAAATCCTAATTATTAGACACCATCATTTTAGACATGTCAGAATTTTGTTGACGTTTTTGTCATAATTTTGACTTTCGACTTTTATTATGATTTAGTATCTCATAATTTTAACTTGTTATGACATAAAAAAAGTTCTGATTTACAAGCATGTTATATATATATATATATATAATATATATATATATATATATATATATAATATATATATAATATAATATATATATATATATATACCATGCTCTGGTAAATCAGAACTTTTTTTATGTCATAACAAATAGATATCATATATATATATGTAGTGGAAATGGGCTTTCAGATTATTTAGTGTGAAAGTAAATAGAACGCAAAGTTTTCGCTTTGAACTGTTGGGTTATCCAAAAAAAGACAGAAAGAAAAGAAAAAGAAAAAGAAACAAAATCTGCTTCTCCCATCCTCCTTTGTTTCAAACCTGTATTACTTTCCTACTTCTGGTGGAAAATAAAATGAGATACTTTAAAGAATGCTGGTAACATTGACTTCCATTGTATGGACAAAAAACAAACACAGTTCTCAAAATATTTTATTTTATGTTCCACAGAAGAAAGAAATTTCATTTTTGGGTGAACTATTAAAGATTATTTTAAATATTAGTTTAAGAACTTTTTACAATACAGTTCAATGGGCAGCCAAAGACTCCCTGCTAAAAGAAAAATAAACTCTTTCTGTTTCATCACAAGCCTTGGGCCATTTGATTTCTTTGATCATTTTAGTTATGCTTGTTAACTTTTATATTTAAAATTAGATTTTTTTATATCTCTTGAAACAGCACTTACCTGTTGCTGATCCACTCTGGCTCCTTTAATGATGCAAAGTTTGATCACCTCAATGTTGCCCCCACGTACAGCCAGATGGAGGGGGGTACTTTTGGTTTTATCCAAATAATTAATGTGCACTGAAGTGGAAATGCCCAGTTCTTCTCCTTTATAAGGGTGAGAAACAGTAGAGATCAAGAGTTCAGCCTTATTTTTCCATAAATGACAATTCATACAGAGGAATAAAGTAGCAAAATAAAATGGTCATTATTTATTTGCCTCATGTCTTACTAAACATGTACAGTGAAACAAAAAAACTAAAAATGTGTTTGATACAACTCATACTCTATATTCCAAGTCTTCTGGAGTCATACAATAGCTAAAACTTGGAATACAGCCTACAATGTCCCCTTTTGCAACTTTTTTGAAGTGCCAGTCCTTTTTTTTGTTTTTTGTTTTTGTTTCAAGTCACCGTTTATTGTACATTCATGGAAAAGGAGGTTTAAAATTCTTCACACTTACTCCCGGGAAACCAAAAAGCATACAGGTTTTGATTGACATGAGGGTGAGTAAAAGATGACAACATTTTCATTATCAATTGACACTGGCTGGCATTGGGCGATGTCAAAAATCTCAATCACAATGAAAGCTTGACTGCTTTGTTTGGTCACCATGTGACATGCTTGCAAATAGATCTGCAGGCTGGCAGTCACGTTTGACATGTTGACCCTTCTATCTGTTTTAGCTGTTTTGCATTTAAGAATCTGAAAATATTGGACTGTAATGTAAATGAAAACTGTGTCATCTGTCTCTCAGCCAAAGGGAGCTGTCAGAAAAATCCACAAATATTTATATCTGGAACACATCATTCCAGAACAGAAGACCACCCGTGTATTGTGCACAATCATAGCGCCTGTCTAAACAGCATGGTGAATGGGTTGAGAGTGGATTCGTCATGGTGAATTGGTGGAATAAGAATATTAAATTCACTTGCCAATTTCCAAAACCAGCTCCATGGCCTCTTTGGCACCTGCAAAAGCAACCGTATGGATAGAGTAGTGACCCAATTTGTTCTGAATACACATCTTGGCACCATGTTTGAACTGTAAGGAAAGAAAATAATCTATTTTATTACACAATATTTGGGAATGAGGATTCTGTCAGTCACCTTTTTTATTTTTTAATTGCCCTTTGTACTCACCAGAAACTGAATAGCTTGGCAGTTATTAGTGCAGCAGGCCATCATCACAGGGGTGTTTCCCAGATCCCCCTCCAGATTGGCATCTGTTTTGTCACAGGACTGAAAAAGGACCTGTGCCAGACACAAACAAAATGATCATCAATTTCCGCATGGCATTCAATCAGTATAATTCCTCCAGCATTTCACTCTGACAGAAAGCAGATTCTGCACCGAAGATGCCCTCAAGTTTCCCACTGAGCTGTCCGTATGCTATCCTCGCATATCTCCAGCAACAAGGTTTTGTTGTTGGGGATTCAGCGAAGACTGTTATTTGACCGATAGCATGTTCCACAGGTAATTCTATTTTTTATTTATTTCAATTTATTTTCCCGTTTAGTTGCCACAGCTACATGTCTAATTTTTTAAGTTTGAGTTTTTTCATCTAATAGAAGTTATATTATATATTATCTATATAATATAGATAATAATATATTATCTAATATATAAATATCTAATATTAATTTATATATACACATTACATTTAAGCTTCATTTACCATATAACGAAAAACCTTTTATTTTTCGTTTTTAGTTTATTTTCAAAAACCCAAAACTGCCTCTACTAATGAAAACACAGATCCCAAATGTCAAGTCAGAACACCTGTCCTGTTCTCCCCTGTTTTAAAAAATCCTGAATGAATGAATCAGTGGCTGTGAAATGGGAGTTTAACTTGAAAATCAAATCATACTCTACCTCTCATGTCCACGAATTCGGGTCCATGGACTTCCGTTTATTCACCACCAGAGTTCACCCTTTCCATTACATTGACTCTCGCACGACACAAACTGTTGCATGGCACCCTGGACTACATATCTCATCATTTTTTGCACGATTTGCACACTGCACTGAATTGCACTCATTGCACACAGCTGTTTATAATCACCTCACTCACTATATAACACACACTCTAACCACCAGTCCCCTCGGCTTAGTATAGTGAATTAGCCCTGGACGCCTTTATTTTCCCCTCCGATATCTCCGTGTTTTTCCCCCCCCTTGTTTTTGCCTTCCGTGTTTTGCGTTTGTTCTGACGTCTTTGCCTGTTTTTCCCTATCCGCTGGATTTCTCACTCTCGTCTTGCCCTTGTGATTCTGTCTGCCGATCGGTGACCTATGCTAGCCCTAGGACTATACTTGTGATTTTGCCCGCCATATACCTGTTTGCCATTGTTCGACCCTGCCTGTTATACCACCTCTCTTTAATAAAAGCTTGCAGATGGATCCACACGTCTCACGTCTCGTCAGCCCCGTTACAACATTTCATTGAAGAACTGGCTCAATTCAGAAAAGCATATTAGAATACTACTATTACAATTAGAAATAATAATGCTATGCTAGCATGCTATTCTGAATTCAGGCAGTCACTTGAATGAACAAACTAATAAATTAATGAATAAATCAGGTGATGCGTCCAAATATGCCAACTTACATACTGTCCAAATTCATTGTATTTAAAAAACAGTAGATGAAATGTACCCAGATGATTTACTACTTCTGCTACCTGAGATTCCGAAATGCATAATCAATGGACACTTTACTATCCCATGAAGCCACGGGAGAGGAGTTGTGAATGGCAGTGAATCGACATGTGACAGTGACAATGTGGCGGAAGTAGTTCATCCACATTTCTTTCATCATACTACTCATATTTACACTAGAACATACTTTTTTAATAGTCACAAAGTACATTTTAAGTAGGTAGATAAGTAGGTGATTTCGAATGCAGCTAGTGATTTGTGGACGAATCCGTTGTGTAAATGATTCAAATGACTCACTCATAAAGACAATGCCGTCGCCTACTTAATAATGATGCAACCTGCTGAAATAGTAACTGAAAAATCCCCACCACCAAAACAGACTGACAGTCTCAATAACTGACAGTCGGTTTATTATGAATGAAAATTTGCAAGATGTGATTTCAAGCTCAACTATATGGGCCATGTTGCATCTCCTTTACGCGTTTCAGAAATCTGGATTTGTCAAGACTAACTTTGAATCATATCATCATATATATCATACTGTCTACATAAATGTTTAAACATTTCTGGCAATAACATGTTTGAGCATCCCCCTCAAGCTTGTGCACGTATAGCGTATGCATTGAGGGAGGGGTAAACTTTCTGACCAATAAGAGCGATTACTTTCTAAAACAAAGCAAACACTTTTGTCCTTATATTTTAGATTCAGTAACTGAAAAGTTGGCCCCACCCCCGGCCTCGCTGAGATTACAGACTGACAGTCTCAATTACAGAATGATTTCTTAAGTATCATGTGACGTTGAAGACTGGAGTAATGGCTGCTGAACATTCAACTTTGCCATCAAAAGAATAAATTACATTTTAAAATATATTAAAATAGAAAACAGTTCTTTAAAATTGTAATAATGTTCTACTGTATTTTTAAGGAAATAAATGCAGCCTTGGTGAGCTTGAGACACTTTTGACCAGTAAAGCATATCTGATACAGTCTGATGCACATCCTGACAAAATATTCAACAGATTGCAAACAGCATATCTACTGCTGCTCCCTGCCCTGAATGCAACACCAGCAGATTCCCAGCAGCATGTGTGACTGACCTCTACTAGATGATTGTATCTTTTTGTGACAGCCAGATGCAGAGGGCCCATCATGGCGCAGTTGAGGATGTTGGGGTCAGCGCCCAGCTCCAGCAGTAACATGCAGGTCTGCTGTTGATCCTGCTCTACAGCCCAGTGCAGGGGAGTTCTGCCCTGCTCATCCTGTACATTCAGCTCTACACAGCAAGAAACACTGAATTTATATGGAGTGGTTGGTGCGTTCTAGACAGTAGGACATTCACTAAGCATTCAGAGGTAAGCAGTGTTTCAAAGCGACAAGTCCAAATACCTTATGCGAAAAGGCACGATTAATGACTTAAAAAAAAAAAATTTCACCAATTCATAGAAAAAATATTTGTTAGACTGATTCATTAAGGATATTTTTATTAAGAACTGTTAAATAAAACACTAAGCAATTGTGAGCATGTCACGTGAAGCCAATAATTTGCAAGATGATGAATGAAAATGCGCAAGGTGTGATTTCAAGCTCAACTATATGGGCCATGTTGCGCCTCCTTTATGTGCTTCAGAAATCTGTATTTGTCAAGACTAACATTGAAAACAGATACTATAGTGTACATATTTTAATATTGTCCACATAAATGTTGAAAATTCTTTGGCGATAACATGACATGAAGTCCCTTTCAAAGAAAGTCTGTTCACTCGGTGGCCATATTTGCAATGCCTCTGGGTAGCTCAAACAAGATCAAGTCCTATCTAAATAATTGGGGGAATCCTGAAATCTCAAAAACTGCTCGCTGAACTCGCATTTACATTACACATTTCAAATCAGCAACAAAATCTGAAATGAACTGCCCTATGAATGTTGTTTCTTATGCTCAAATAGGATTTAAAAAGCTTATTTTTCAGGCTAGACTAGCCAATGCGCATGAGCAGTCATAATGTGCTTAACACTGCACATGGGCATTGGCTGGTCTAGCCTCAGGTTTCTATGGGAACTAGAGCTTTTAACGGCTGCTGCAGTGACGCAATGACTTTACCAATCAGCGATTGGCTCTTTCATTTAGAAGGCAGGACTTTTCCGCCATATTGTGTGTTGCAGTTTCTCCCATTCATAAGTGTAGGACTGAACCGTCTTTGTATTTCTATAGTCTTTGGCGTAACTCGCCCTCAAGCTTTTGCACGTATAGAGTATGCATTGAGGGAAGGGTGAACTCTCTGACCAGTAAGAGTGATTGCTTTCTAAAACAAAGCAAACACTTTTGTCCTTGTATTTCAGATTCAGTTAAAACCATTAAAAAGGGCATTTTTGATTTAACGTATACTGTAGGTTGTAATAAAATTAATAAATAATTTTAGACAAGGCATATTTTCTATATGCAAACTATATGGAATCTAAAAAATATTTGAAGCACTTCAGGTTTACGCCCTGGTTCTGTCTGAATACAGATAGTTTTGTCATTGAGACAATTACAGAATATGGGTTTCCTGCATTGACATCGTGTGTCACATTTAAATGACATATTTTGCATCTCTCCTCTGCTTGGCTGAAAAGATGATAATCCACCCAACATTCTGTCACATTCAAAGCAATCCAGCTTTTTGTAATATTTTGTGAATTGTTCAACCCAAACACTACATACCTTACTTCTTGTAGCTGGTTTAAGCTGGTTTAACTGGTCTCCCAGCCTGGCAAACCTGGTGTTTAGTGTGATTTTCCTCCCAAACCAGTTAAGCCCCACAAATTTGATTGTCTAATTCAATCACATTTCAAGACAAGTTCAGACTTAATTGATTAATTTCCGAGTTAAGAAATGTCATGAATGGATTTCATGACAAACTGTTGTGCTGGATAGGGTGTAGGTTAGAGTTAGGGGTTAGTATTTGGTTCAGCATTGTGCGCACAATCAGCACTGTGGTTGGCATGACCATTGAAATCTTTAGAATTGGCTGATGGGCGGTGTTTGCACTTTTTTTCCTCTATGACATGTATTTAGCTGGTTTGTCAACTCATCTGCCATTCTAACCAGCTAACAAGTGCCTAAACACAGACCAAACTGATCATCTTAGACAATCTGGGAGACCAGCTTCCCACCTTGGGCTGGTTTGTTTATTTCAGCAGGATATTGCTCTGTAATTGATGTAATTAGGAAGAGAAATGTGCACTCTGAATATCATTTGGTCTTTTTCCATCGTAGTGAGTGAACTGGTGGCTCTGTTCTGTCGATGATTTATTGAAGTACTGCGATCACAATAAGCCTCCCCGTGACGTAAGTGTGTGATCCCTGGGGAGATTATGTGATCGTTTTATAATCATTAGAACATAGTGAGACATTGACCTGATGTGATCTGAATAGCAAAAGACTGAGGTGAATAAGCAAAGCCTAAGGACAAGGCCTTCAAAACACATATATACAGTATATTTACAATGCAATTAGTGCAAAACAAAGTCTCAAGTGTAATTTATCAAAATATGTTGTTTGTTATGATGGTTAAAATGTAATTTTATGCAGATTAAGTAGATGATTTATTTGCTACCTCAAAGTTGGATGCAGTTGCTTATTTCCTAGAATTGGATCCCAAGCCATAAAGTTCTTTTTTTTTCTGTTCCAAATCTAGTGTTATCTACAAACTGTCAGTTATATTTCTGGGGTGTCATATTTTCATTTAAAATGAACATGTCAGAGTTTGGTGTTTTCTGGACTTCCAACAACTCTTTCAGTCTTTAGATGAGTTTACTTGTTCAGCGCGACAACTTTTAATGTCCCTGACAACTTTGTAGTCCCATTTAGCCATTTAGCAACTTAGCCACTTAGCAAACGCCTTTTTAAGATGAGTAAAAGCTTTTAAAAGATCACAAGGCGGTATCGCTAATGTGTTTTATCTTGTAGAATAAAATGTGGAAATATCTTTAGCTTGTGTTAACCACAGACCTTATCTCAGGTGATAAACAAACAAACAAAAAAATGCCAACTCATTTTCAGGTTTTGGCTTTTTTGCTCATTTTGGTTTTGGCTTACAGTCATCCCCACAGCACTACTGTGAAAACTATTGTTCATTTTGGTAACACTTTATTGTTATTGTCCACTTTAGACATTAAGAGTAAGTAACTTTCCAACTAGCAGTCATTAGAGTATTGGTAGATTTTCTGCTTAATATCTTCTAACATTTTATTTTGATGGGTCCACAACATACAACATACTGACTAAACTTTGCAAGTATATGTAAACTTATTCTTAACGACTAAACCTATAACTAAGTATACTCTGAGAGGTAGTATACATGTAGTTGCAAATTAATGAGAATTAGTTGACATGTAGTTGCAAAGGTACTTATAGTTAGTAGAATGTATAAAGTGGACTATGAAAAAAAAGTCTAACATTATTATTATTTTTTTTTTTACCTTTTTTTTTTTTGAGCTTGTAATTTTTAGCCAAAATATCAAATCACTTCTGGTGAAACGACAGACTTCTTTCCTTTGACAGAACTTCTCCAGTCATTTAGTCCACTTAAACTTAAAACCCATTTCTTTTGTCACATTCAGATTTATATCCATTCAACAATCGATGGTTAAACCAAAGTCACAGCTCAACATTTTTTTCCTTTTTTGATAATCTGTTTCACTCAGATGTGTCACAATACAGAAATAAAGATCAGTCGGTACTTTCTTTACATCGCAAATTTACAACCTTGTCAAGGAGTAAGTCTTACCCTCAGGGCCCACGACAGAAACAATGAGGCGAATTATGTCCACGTTTCCTCCGGCTGAAGCATAGTGTAGTGGACTAGCTCCATTCTCATCCCTGAAGCTTAGCTGTTCCGGACTTTTCCGGCTCCGGTGGTCGATGGCAGAGGCCTTCCCTTTGAAAGCCAACTGTCAAGAGGAAAAGATTATGGAAGCATCTTGCCAAGGTAAGGAGGTGAAGCACAATGTAATATAAGTCAGATTCACTTCAACCAATTGCTATTGTACCAGATCATCTTCCGTAAATATTTGTACTCCCTCCACCCCCAGCTCTCCAAAACACATACAGTGTATAAGAGAAACAATACCCACCTCAAACACATCTGCAGAATCCAGGTCTGTTTCCTCTTCATTTATCACACATTTGTAGAAGCTGCTTTGCCTCACAAACTCCTTTCCAATCTGCATTTGGTGAGCTTAGTGAGGATATTCTGTAAGGACAAGTCAGTCGTTGATATTAATAACATCCTCAGAATGGCATTGTTTGTGTTTGCTTTAACGGCTGCTTTTGTGTGCTGAGGCTCAAGGTTGAACTGGGAGCAGGTGATTGGACCTGCACACACTAACCTCGCCACAAGGTGAAAGTGACAGCGATGCCAGCCTGCCATGCAAATTCTCAGAGGCTGTGAGTGTGAGTAAAGCATTATAGCAATAAAGCCATTGTAACGGATGGTGAAGCTTTAAAAGTGCCTCTCACACATATTAGTGTAAGTCTAACAGAGAAAAGTATGAAGCTATACAAGAAGTAATATTTTTGTGGCACATCGCCTGAGGTGTTCAGGCCATTTGGCACACATAATATGCATAAAACAAAACAATGACACCTCCACTTGAGTGAATCTGTCTACTTAAAATGACGACTGGCTTCATTATTGAGGGCGGAATTACTTTTTGAAAGTGTGTCGAGATTCATTATTTCTTTTGTATTTTTTTGGAGTTTTTACCATGGCGCAGAGATTACTCTCACATTATTAAGCTTGAATATCCACATTGTCCTGCTTTAAACTAGCATGACCACTGAATATATTAAATTTAGATTCAAAGTTATAGATTGTGAGGAAGAACTGAACTTAATTCAAACTATTCGACCTACTGTAAGTGCAACAGAATATGCCTGTTTTTGCTGTTTTGAATTACAGTCGAGCAACCCATTTGAAAATGTTGCTGTTTCTTCACAAGCTACTGTACTACACTGAAGCTAAGTGTACAAATCTTAATCTAATATATATCTATATATATAATATAGTATATATATATGTGTTCTATATATAAGTGTTAGGATATATATACTTATGTGTTATGTGTTTTGCTATCAGAATATTTATCTGATTTTTAGTTGGCACACCATATAAAACACATAAACAAATACCTATACAACTTTAATAACAAACAAATTAAGAGTGAGTAAACTGTGCCAAAAACGTAAGTGTTTGGGTTTGTCCACTTGAGGTCATCAAGTTTCCGTGAAGTCAGGGTTAGTGATTTAATGTTTGGTAAGAAGGTCCTTCTGCTCATGAAGGAGGCATATGTTGTGTAAATACACAGTAAATCCGTAATATGGTGATATTCATTATTACGTGGGTTATAGTATATTAGATTAGCAGTCATTACGCCAGTCTTCAGTGTCACAGGGTCCTTCAGACAATCATTCTAATATGTTGATTTGATGCTCAAGAAACATTTCGTATTACTATCAATGTTGAAAACAATTGTTATGCTTAATATTTCTGTGGAAACCGGAATTTAGGATTCTTTGTATTGAATGAAAGTTCAAAAGAAGAGCATTTGCTTTACTCTGTAATATTTTTAAACAGCTATAGTGGCTGTATTGTCACTTTGATCAATCTATGATGTAATCACAAACAGTATTAATTATTTCAAAAAATCTTGTGACCCCATTGTAAAATGTATATCAGTTACCAATTAGGTTTTTGCTATCAGTAGTAGCATTTAGCTATAAGTAAAACTAAAACACAGAAAAATAGAAGATTACATACACACTATAATTCGCAAAAGAAATAATTAGCTAAATCAACGTATATACATGAATAATAACATTCGCTTTGTCAACACAGGTTCAGTAGAGCAAAACATGTCCCTTATTTGAATACCCCCTACTTTTGACTAGCATGTATAATTAGGTCACGGCTCATGGCCATGCTGTAAACTAAAGGCTTTTTGGCTATTAATTTTTTTTTTTACAGGTTTGCATGGAAATGAAAATGGATTGACTAAAATGATTTTTCTATTCTGGAGAGTAATCATGAAAGTTAGCAAAATATTACACAGTTAACATGAAAAATTTAATATTTGTCATGTTGTACATTTTGACAGCATCACAGGTTTTAAATTCAGCTTGAGTAGCAATTAGTCTCATCGTTTGGGTAAGACCATTCTGGGATAAACTGTTCAATTTTAGGAAGTTATCAATATGAAAAATCTCATTTCAATCTAAAGAATTACCTGTCTGTCAGTAAAGTGCCTAATTGATGGATTGCCGTCTGTGTAATTTGTGTTAGCAGACACCGTGTATACAGGAATCTTTTTATTTTCAAGATGTAGCATAAAAGGGTTGCCAAGCACTGATGGCGAACACTGCTACATGAGACCAGACCCAGGTTGTCTATAAACGCAGCAGTCTGTTCTATGGAAATGGCCCGGCGCACAGGTGTGCAGGAGGTTCATGGATTGTTTTCTTTGTTTTTTGTTGTCAGCAATCAGTTTTAAGTATTCTAAAATTCGAACAAACATATAATATGTGGGGCGGAAAGAATACATATTGAAGTTCTGCTCAATTGCTCACATATGTCTATAATGTTGCTCACTGGTAGTCTTTATGGCATTCAAGCATGCCAGCTATGCCCTGTTGTTAAACATGACTCAACAATAGATTTGTTATTAAAATGAATTGTCAAAGTATAAGCAACAGTAAATATATAATAAATTAGTAAGAATGAATAAAAATAAATAAATAAAACATTTTACTATTCACAATAGTCACTTGAAAAATGAAAAACAAAACACAAGTGAAATTAGCCAAATGTTTTATCAAAAATATATATTTAGCTTAAAATCCTTAAACAAATCATACCGCACCAGGCTGTACTTAAATAGAATATAAAGGCATATAATGGCACATTTCATAATTGTAACTGAACATATATTAATCATATATCAAAATATCTCTGTTCTGTACCACATGCATCACAAACTACGTATTAAAATTGTTGTTTATTAGATGCCATAAAGAAAAGGAACTCTTTCCTACCTAGATGATGTGTCTGCTGAGCAGTTGAGCGCTGTGGTCTTGCTCTCTCTCAATATGAAGTGAGTTATATACTGTGTTGGTTGAAGGAGATCCAGTTACAGTGGCTCTCACTCAGAGGTAATGTCATCTGATGCAATCATTAAAGGCCATGCTAATTTGACATGAGATTTTAGTACTTCAAAATGCTTATGGTAAATGTAAAAGTCCACGTCTGGACAATGGCCTGTGGTTTCATGTGTTTTATTACTTCCCAGAACTGAAAAAAGGATTTTTGAAAAGAAAAAAGGAAAAAGTGCACTTTCTTGTGGCTTCCCTCAGAGTAGATTAAAGTTTCAAAAATATGGATTTTTGTTTTGTCTTTGGTTAAACCCTTGCATTATTTAAAAGTGAAGTGAAGTGAAGTGACATGTGGCCAAGTATGGTGACCCATACTCAGAATTAGGGCTCTGCATTTACCCATCCAAAGTGCAAACACACAGCAATGAACACACACCCGGAGCAGTGGGAATGCCATGTTATGCTGCGGCGCCCAGGGAGCAGTTGGTTCGGTGCCTTGCTCAAGGGCACCTCAGTCGTGGTATTGAAGGTGGGAGAGAGCGATGTACATTCACTCCCCCCTACAATCCCTGCCGGTATGAGACTCGAACCCACAACCTTTGGGCTATGAGTCCGACTCTCTAACCATTAGGCCACGACTTCCCTGGTACAATTAGAAAAGTTGAACGAATAATATTGAAGGATGATGACTTTTTGATGAGTTCCCCCCCTCTCTGCTCTCCCAGGAATTATGTAGATATAAAGCTGATAATGCTCAGTTCTTGAGTCTTTTAAAAAGTAGTTTCAAAGACATTTGGGGGTTGTGGAGTAGTTTTCACATGACAATCTCTACATGAGTTAAGATCGTGTTTCATTGTTCTGTGAAAAGCATTACATACAGTCCAACTGGCCTATTACAGTATAAAGCCACTTAGTAATGTGCTATGGGTCAGTAAGGACAACTGGAAACATTTATCAGAACATGAGTGATATTTAAAGCCTGTGAGATGGGAGGTTGGGAAAAATGGTATGTTTAATTGTCATTAGGAAAATTGGACATCTAGGATAGTGCCTATCCCATGGATCTTTATGAAAGGAACATTGCACCTTTTATGGTGTTCAATGTGATTTTATTTGCTTTGTGGTGAGGATACTAATGTAGAGTAATTAAACTGTCAGGAAATTACTGAAATATGACCTTGGGGAAGGCAAACATGCAGGCATGGTTTTGCACATGCTCATGACAGGTGTTTCCAGAAAACCCAACAGATATTTAAAACACACCAGCTAAGCTAATAAGAGCCTCTGAAACAGAGTCTCTAACATGGGACACTATGGATACCAAGGGTTGTTTTTTTTTTATTAAAACTAACGGACAACTTCTTTCTTTCTTTCTCTTTCTTTCTTTCTTTCTTTCTTTTTTAAATACAAAACATGTAAGAAAACATGAATCTGTATTTATTAGTAGGTTAGATTATTAAATATTAGTTATTTATAACGATAGACGTAGATTATGTTTGTGGGGTTTAGGATGCATTAATAAATTAGATTACATTAATTTAGAATGGAGGAGGAAAACTGATTCAGTCTATTTTATACCAAATATAGTCAAACGATGTTAGTAAAGAACAAATAAATTTAAAATGCAGTGGGAAGTTACATTTTAAATCAAAATGATTTTTTTTTTCAACTTACAGGAATATAGTGCATCATTTACAAACAAGTTCTATTTTTTCCATATAAAAATTTTACAAATATTTTTTAATACAAAAATTTTAATTTTATTTTAATTACTTCATAATATTAAATGTTAGGTTATTAATATTAAATATGCATAACATATTAGGTTTGTGTATTTAGGATACATAATATACTCTATATGAAATTAAAATTTGAATTGCAAGAAAAATCAGCCAGCAATTGTCTACCAAGTAGCTGAGGATGTTATCGTACACAATTGAAGATTCAGTCTTAAACTATGTTTCAAAGGAAAGCAATTCTCCTGTGATGGGCATTGGTTGCTTGCTGTTTATTATAACAATCACAATCTCTCATTTTAAATGATAAATGAGATACAGACATCTGAATGGACTTGAAGTGGAATGGATGGATATGGGACAATCTGTTTGTCCTTATCTGACATGGTAAAAAAATACGAGCATGATGAGTATGTCTCTGTGTTTAGCTTTCTCTCTTATGTTTATAAATGATCATAAAGTAGGAGCAGCTGCTCAAAACTCACTTGCACAAACCTCATAAATATTTCTGCCCACTCGAGAGTATTTCATAGACTATCAATGTAATGAAAGTTGCAGATGAGTTTTACAAACTGCTCATGTTGATTACCTAGTTTCCTAACATTTGCGACCAACGCTTGTGGTGTATTATGCAAAACATTCATGAATTTTGAAATATATGACTTCATCTGTTGAAATCGTAGGAGGCAGGTAGTAAACAAGCACACCACATCCACAGTGAGAATATGGTAATTCTTGATATCCCCCATGATACGGCATAATCCCTAGTTAAAGATGTATTTTATCAAATAATCCTTCTTCATAAACAGTATGCCCACTTTTAATTCCAGCCTTTCCTTTCCCAAATTAATATTGTATAATCCACGCGATCAACGGCCTGGGGAGTCCAGCTGTGTCCGGCTTGATTTGATCTTGTAGCAAAGGACTGCTTTGAGATAAAATATCAAGGGGATTTACCTTAGAGACAGATTGGAGTGTGAGCTTTACCAGATCACGCGTGGTCGTGTTAGGAAGTTCAAGGGACAAAGGGCGGACAGTTTGAGGACAAGCCTCAAAAATATGATTAATATTAAGGGCAGATTTTTTGAACGTTAAGCTTGACAATGCCAGGATCCTTTTGTTAAGTGTCAAAGAAGGGTCAACATTCATTTTAGAGCTGTTAGAACATTATTCATTTTAAATACACTATACTTTTACACTATACTTTTTAAAATACACAATAACCAGGTTTATGTATCTATCATCAATAAACCCAATTTATCACATGTAAACCAATCTCATACATTTAACTAATTAAATCTAACTAATTGATCCATGTTCATATTTTGTAACTGATTTTCACAATTCTGCATTCACAATTAACAGACTTATCCTGTTTCTAAGGAATGTGAATAAATATATTTACATATGCATTAAACATGAACAAATTGTTATTTATATACAGTGCATAATAGTATATTACTATAGTGTAATTTTCATAGTTTATCTATTGTCTTTTTCATGGTGACTATAACCTAATAATTTTAACAAGCAAAAGCTAACAACGATGAGGAAGAAAGTTTTTTATTTTATACATTTATTTTATAACTTATTATGTTCTACTGTTTCTTGTATCTTTATTGGCAAGTTTTAATATCTATGTTTTTATTTTAGAGCTGTCATGGGACTGTAATTCACATGTAGTAAATGTATATTAAATATGAAATAAAAATACACTTAAATATGTATTACATATGACAATATGATTATTTATATAAAACCAAATAGATGTAAATACTTAAAGGTGCCATAGAATGCAAAAAAAAAATCACTTTTATAAGGTGTTCGAACACAGTTGTGTGACCGCAGTGTGTGAAAAAAACCAGCCTATAATGGTAAAAATCCACACATCATTATTTTATATATCCAATAAACATAAACAGTCTATCCACACTAGCAGGTCCAGATTTCTCCACTACCATGAGTCAGACTCTGGAAGTACCCGCCCATTGGACGCTCTCTGCCCTTTAGGGCGCCTATACACAGCCCTGAGTGGAAGCAGCGGCCGCCATTACTGTTTCTGCTGTTGCTGTGGAGGGACAATGTCAGCGCAAAGAGCCTTAAAAGTGATCGGTGAATGGGAGTAGTACCAACGACCATAGGAGTCCCCATAGACCGCTAGGACCATCGGTGGTAAATTTATTTTCGAGTGGAAAATGTCCGGACATGAATTTTTTTACGCCGGACCGTACGACCTGAACAAACTAGGTTTCGTGTCAAGACGCGGAGTTTGCAAAAGTTGATTCTGAAAGAGGGATCGATACCAATGCTTTGTGCGCAAACGTCCAGACTCCAGACAAAGCATCACGTGTCATATTTTGTTTTCCAAAAGAGCTTCCTGGCTCTCCTTTGAAGGGGCTAAGTGGTTGCGACAGAGCTACCATTGTCTCTGCCTCTTTTCACTAATGCTACCTTCACGTGCTACCAGAATGATTGTGAATAGGAATGTGGTAGTTAAAAATTGTATTTGGAAGCAATGTGAGGTCAGTAACACGGTCACCACCAATTAAACCGTAACACCGGTATCCCTGCGAGCATGAGCTCTTGAAGCTCCGCACTATTCTGAAAAGGGAGGAGGGAGCACCAGCTCATTTGCATTTAAAGGGGAAAAACACAAAAAACTGCGCGTTTTGGCTCATACCCTAAAAATAACAATTTCAACAAGCTATAAAAAATTAACTGTAGGGTATTTTGAGCTAAAATTTCACATACACCCTCTGGGGAAATCATGAAAACAAGTTTAAAAAGTAATTGTAGACCAATGCATTCTGATGGCACCGCTTTAAGTTCAGAGTTCCAGAATTCTGCCTCTGACTGTCAATTGATATGATCCTTGGACTTACTAAGGACCAGCTTGACCTGCTAATGACACTGTTTCGTATAATTAGCGGAGCACATTCAAAGGGGTGTAAAACACTTGTATAGAAACACACACGTCTGCGTACCTCATAAATCGCATAAATGCGCCATTGCGTTGTGGTAGGTTGGCAATACATCTGCTAACACATTGGTAAAGAATACTATTTCTGGGTGGGACGAATATATTAGATTATGTATATTTTACATCAATAAATTATAACATTTCTGTTTACTGTGTGTGTATTTGCCGGTATTATTGTAGAGACTCAAATGTTCGTCCTAACACACATTTACATTTACATTTATAATTTTGCAAAACACTTTGATCCAAATGGGAATGGGGAATATCATAAGTGATTCTTATTAAAGAGGCAAAACAGACACCGGAATGCTTATAAATACCAAGTTTAGGCATTGTTCAAACAAAGTAAAAGCTAGAAAGGCGAAGGAATCTAAATTTAAAGAGAAAGACATGTTTTTTTTTTTTTAAGATGAGTCAAGTAGCGTTGAGAGATGTTCCCATTCAGTCAGTCACGTTCTATGTTACGTCAGTGACTGACGAATTGGGATCTCGCCCGAGAGCCCAATCACCTTCGAGTGTTAACTAAACAAGCCAATGACAGTTGGCGTGCGTGTTTCGCCACGCACACCCCGCCCCGCAGCTCGGGTATAAAAGGAGAGCGCGTGCAAAAGCACATCAGCTTTCGTGGCGGAGCGATCCCTTTAAGGGGTCGAATCTACGCGAGTGTTTGGAAGAAACAGCTGGCGTTGGTGTTACGGCGCGTCAGCGGGGGTTGCCATTCAGTGCTGCTCATCTTCGGCGTGCTGCAGCTGCCATTCTGCGGTCTCGCCGCGACCTCCCCTGGGCGCTTCAGCGCTCTCTCTAAAAGAGTGTTTCCTTTTTTTCCTAAAAAGAGCAAATGTCTAAAAGAGCTCCACGAGCGACGGGCGTCTTTTTAAAGATAGCTTCCCGCTCGTGCGTTTCTGGATGCGGTCGTTTCCTGCCTCCATCTGACGGTCATGACCACTGCCTCTCGTGCTTGGGCTTACAGCACGCTGAAGCAACGCTCATGGATGAGTCATGTTCTCAGTGCGGGAACATGACCATTGCGACGTTGCGGTCTAGATGCCTCCTCATTAAAGGGGGGGTATCCCCCTTGCCATGCCCCGCTCTAGCTCTTCCGGTTCTCAGAGGGCTACTTCAGTTCATGGTCAGGGAGACCTGAGGGTTACAGTGAGAGCTTCCCCGTCGAGTACGTCTCCGCGGGCCTCTCATTCCTCAAGCATGGCGCACCACCTGGGGTTTCCGGACGAGTGTGCTGGGTCCTCGGATAGGGCGGGGTCCAGCATCTTGTGCGGGGAACAGGCAGAGGACAGGATGTCGATCGCTGCAACGGAGGGCGAGCTAAGCTCTGGAGATGAGGATTCGGCTGCGCTGCCACCGTCAGGAAGAGTGGCATTGCCCGAGTCAGATCCAGAGCTGACCGCTATGCTTTCCCGGGACGCCGAGAGCGTCGGGCTGCACTGGAGGCCTCCTCCTTCTCCCGAACGCTCGAGGCTGGATGATTGGTTCCTGGGGGCGCAGGCCGGGCTTCGGCAGCCGCCTCCGGTTCCATTCTTCCCGGAAGTGCATGAGGAGGTTACTAAGTCTTGGAAGGCACCTTTTTTCTGCCCGAAACAGACCTGGTACATCCTCCGTCCTCACCACCCTCGACGGTGGGGCAGCCAAAGGGTATGTGGACATCCCTCCGGTTGAGTGCGCTATTGCCATGTAGCTCTGCCCGCAAAGCGCCGCCGCCTGGCGGGGTAATCCGCGCCTCCCGTCCAGGGCCTGTAAGTTCTTGTCCGTTCTGAGGGCTAAGGCTTACAGCGTGCTGGACAGGCGCTTCCGCCCTGCACGCCATGGCCCTCCTGCAATTCCACCAGGCCAAAGCGTTGAAGCAGCTGCACGAGGGTGGTGCAGACCCAGGTGTGCTGCAGGAACTGCGCAAGGCGACGGACCTCACGCTTAGGGCGACGAAAGTCACAGAGCGGGCCCTGGGTCAGACGATGTCCACATTGGTGGTCCAGGAGCGCCACCTATGGCTGACCTGGGCGGATATGAGGGAGACCGACAAGCATCGCTTCCTGGACTCCCCGATCTCCCAGGCCGGCCTATTCGGCGAAGCGGTGGAGGGCTCTGCCCAACAGTTCTCCGCCACACAGAAGCAGACGGAGGCGTCTCGACGCATCCTGCCCCGGCGGTCGGCTGCTGTAGCCACCCCACCGCCGGCTGCAGCCCCTCTGTCTGCTCGTCGCCGAGAGCTCCCTCCTGTGGTCTCCATCTCCGCTCCAGCTTGGCCGCAGCAGCAGCCTTCACAACGGGCGCAGCGTGGAGCTGGCCGCAGGAAAGCGACGCAGCCCGTCTCCGCCCCTGCCAAGACCGTGAAGCGCCAGGGTGGGCGGCGTCCCTGGGACGGGCGACCCGGGGTTCTTGGATCCGGCTCTTCAGGAGATGGTGACCACACCACTCCTTCCCCCGGCAGAGGGCTGGGTGGAGAAACCTTTGTTCCTGTTTTTTTTCTGTTCCGCCGCTGGCTACCCAGCCAGTGGTGCCCAAAACCTCAACAGAAGAGCAGTTTCCTTTGCCTCCGGGTCCCAAGAGGGCGAGGACGGCGGTGCACGAGACCCAGTCTCCACACAGCCGGCCCCCCCTCCCTTCGCTAGTGGGCAGCAGGGTTAAGTTCAAGGACGCTACGCCTCCTCACAAGCCCCCTGCCCACCAGTGGAGCCAGGTAAGTGGAGCGCCGCGCACTCAGACCCCACCCAGTGACGCATGGAAGCCTCCCGGGCTGGGTCCCTGTGCTCCACTTCGCTGCCCCACTGCGGGTACGTCGGTGGTCTCCCTAGTCCCACTAGTTCGGTCGCTGGGGGCCTGGTTAGCGCTCCCCAGGCCGTCTCGCTGGCTCATGAGAACCATCAGACTCGGCTAAGCGATTCAATTTTTTTTTTTTTTGTTTTGTTTGCCGGCGCCTCTCCCAGTTCAGGGGCGTTCGGTTACCTCTGTGCCGAACAAGGATGCTCCGTCCTTGCGTGTGGCAGATCGCGGACCTTGCTAGCGAGGGACACATACAGGCCGGCCCCTCCAGCCAATATGAAGGCAGGGTTTTACAGCCTCTACTTCATAGTACCCAAGAAAGGCAGTGGGTTACAACCAATTCTGGACCTGTGCGTGCTGAACCGGGCCCTTCACAAGCTCCCGTTCAGGATGTTGACGCAGAAACGCATCTTTCAATGCATCCGTCCCTTCGATTGGCTCGCAGCGACCGACCTCAGGGTCGACTGGGAAAAGAACAAACTCTCCCCGACGCAGAGGATCTCATTTCTCGGTATGGAGTTGGACTCGGTCAAGCTCTCGGCACGTCTCTCAGTAGAATGTGCACAGTCGATGCTGGACTGCCTGGGGTCCTTCCAGTGCAAGACGGCGGTTCCACTGAAATAGTTTCAGAGGCTCCTGGGGCATATGGCCACTCGGGTTGCTTCATATGAGACCACTTCAGCACTAGCTACACTCCCGAGTCCCGAGATGGGCATGGCGCCACGGCACTTACCGGGTTTCTGTTACCCCGTTCTGCCATCAGACCCTCAGCCTGTGGACAGATCTTGCCTTTCTTCAGACATGGGTGTCCCTTGGGCAAGTATCCAGGAATGTTGTTGTGTCAACAGATACCTCTGCCAGGGGCTGGGGTGCCATGTGCAATGGTAATGCAGCTGCGGGGCTCTGGTCGGGGCACCGGCTGCAGTGGCATATCAACTGCCTAGAGTTGCAAGCAGTATGGCTGGCTCTGCGCCGCTTCAAATCGCTGCTACACGACAAGCACGTACTGCTCCGTACGGACAAACTGCGACCATTGCGTACATCAACCACCAGGCGGTCTATGCTCCCGTCGCATGTAGCAACTCGCCCGCCACCTCCTCCTCTAGAGTCAGAAGCATCTGAGGTCACTTCACGCCATTCATGTCCCAGGCGAGCTCAATCATGCAGCCGACAAGCTCTCACATCAGCCCGCCCTTCCGGGAGAATGGCGACTCCACCCCGAGACAGTCCAGCTGACTTGGAGACGCTTTGGGGACGCTCAGGTGAACCTGTTTGCCTCCCCGGACACGTCCCACTGCCAGCTGTTCTACTCCCTGACCGAGGACCCCTCGGAATGGACGCCCTGGTTGCAGCGGACTCGAGTCCTAGCAACATTTATGCGTTTCTCCCCACAGTGAGCTTTCTAGCCAGACACGGTGTCAGGTCAGGGAGGACGAGGAGCAGGTCCTATTGGTGGCACCCTATTGGCCTACCCGAACCTGGTTCCAGGAAACTAATGCTCCTTGCGACAGCCCCTCCTTGGCGTATTCCTCTGAGGAGGGATCTCCTTTCTCAGAGAGGGGGCACCCTCTGGCACCCGTGTCCGGACTTGTGGAATCTCCACTTGTGGTCCCCCCAGGTTTTAGGTGGGCTACCTCCAGCGGCAGTGAACACCATCACGTCAGCTAGAGCCCCATCTACCAGACACACTTACAGGCTGAAGTGGAACCTACCGCCGGGAAGACCCCCGTAGATGCCACGATCGGAGTCGTGCTTTCTTTCCTGAAGGATGGGTTGGAGCGAAGGCTGTCTACCTACACCCTCAAAGTGTATGTTGCCGCCATTGCAGCATATCACAAGGCAGTAGACGGTAAGTCTGTGGGGAAGCACGACCTGGTCATCAGGTTTATCAGAGGGGCAAGGAGGTTAAATCCTCCGCGCCCTCACCTGTAACCCTCTTGGGATCTCCCCTCGGTCCACATGGCCCTGAAGGAGGAGCCCTTCGAACCTCTGCAGTCAGTAGAGCTTAAGGTTCTGTCATTAAAGACAGCGCTCTTCACCGCATTGGCCTCGGTCAAGAGGGTAGGGGACCTGGAGGCATTTTTGGTTGACGATTCGTGCCTAGAATTCGGAACGTGTAACTCTCACGTTGTCCTGAGACCCCGGCCCGGATATGTGCCCAAAGTTCCCACCACGCCTTTCAGGGATCAGGTGGTGAACTTGCAAGCGCTGCCCCGGGAGGAGGCAGAACCAGCCATCGCACTGCTCTGTCCCATTCGCGCTCTGCGCATCTACGTGGACCGTACGCAGAGCTTCAGAACCTCACACCAGCTCTTTGTCTAATTCGGACGACAGCAGAAAGGAAAGGCTGTCTCCAAACAAAGAATTGCCCACTGGTTAGTGGAGGCTATAATCTTGGCATACCAGGCCCAACGTTTACCATGCCCCCTCGGAGTGAGAGCTCACTCTACGAGAGGAGTGGCATCTTCTTGGGCATTGGCGCGGGGCGCCTCGATAGCAGACATCTGTAGAGCCAGCTGGGCGACTCCTAATACGTTTGCGAGATTCTATAATCTCCGTGTAGAGCCCATGTCCTCTTGTGTACTCACCTCAGGTAGGCAGTAACACCGGACCTGCTCTGTGTCGATCACGCTTGCTGTGCCATTCCCCTCTATGGACCGGATACATGCGCTTTTGTGCTCCTCAATCAGTTCCCCATGGCGAACCCTGGTGGAGTTCCTCCCACACCCTCGGCGGTCAGGCGTGGCGGAGCGCCAGACGCCAGGCTCAGCCCTTGTGCTGGGCTAGGTGCCCGTGTGTAGTGATTCCCCCTTCGGGTGATCCCACATGTGTATTCTTCCACGGTACAGCTCCCCTCACGGTAAGCCCGTGACTTTCCCTGGCAGTCGTTCACTGCCATCTCTGCTGAGTAGTCATCTCACCCCAGGCGGGTTGAGTCTACCGCAGGGACTTCCATATGTAGTACTGCCCAGGGCCAGTCCATATGTGTAATTCCACAATGTGCGGGATGTGGCTTCCGTAGCGACCCAACTGGGTACGCTTTCCCAGTGTATCCAATGTACCACTGTATGGAACAGCAGTGGCGGACACCTCTGCCTAGCCGCTGTCCTATCTTCCGCCCCAGCTGGTGTGGGGGGACTTGCCGGCTTCCGCAGGGCGCTGGAGGGGGTCAGCAATAGTGGCTTTTTCCATACAGATCCCAATTCGTCAATCACGACTGACGTAACGTCTCCGTTCCCTCCTTCAGGGAACGAGGGTTACACAAGTAACCTAGACGTTTTCAGCTGTCGCTTGAAAATTGTCAGGGATTCAGCATTCCGGATGGGGGTGGAAAGATCATTCCACCAGCCAGGAACAGTAAACAAAAATGTTCTGGAAAGTGATTTTGAGCCACTCTGATGGTACCATGAGGCGTCGCTCACCAGTGGATCTCGGACTTCTGGAGGGGATGTAAATTCGTAATAGTGAGTGGAAGTAGGCAGGTGCTGAGCCTGTGACTGTTCTATATGCAAGCATCAATATCTTGAACATGATGCGAGCCACAACCGGCAGCCAGTGCAAGGAGATAAAGAGAGGCGTAAACATGGCTCTTTTCGGCTCGGTGAAGAACAGTAGTCGGCCGAGAGCATTGGATCTTTGTAAGGGTTGATGATGGCAGGATGAATTAGTCCAGCCAGAAGAGCATTGCAGTAGTCCAGCCTAAAAAATGACAAGGGCCTGGACAAGAAGTTGTGCAGCATGCTCCGTTAGAAAGGGCATGATCTTTCTGTGTTGTGCAATGCAATACACTGCAAGCTCGAGTCAATCTTTGCAATGTGGTCTTGAAGGTCACTGGTCATTCAAGATTACCCCAAGAATTTCTGACCGAAGGTAAGGGGTAATTGTAGAGAATTGTTTAGCTGGATGCGTGAAATCAGCTGTAGGTTGGAGTGGCAGGTGAAGACAGTAAGTCAGTCTTTGCAGGTTGAGCTGAGGTGATGTTACTTTTCATCCATGCCGAGATGTACACCACCGGCAGCCGGGAATCCGTGCAGCTAACCACAGTTGGATACTCTGGTTGAAAGGAGCCGCTCCTAGGATAGGAGCTGTGTGCCATCCATAAGCATAGCACTAGTGAGCGAGCGAGGGAAAGGTTTTTTGCTGTAGTGATGGCGGCACAGTTGATGTAGTGTAGTATGGAGCAGAGGGGGTCCAAGAATGGTCCCTGAGGAACCCAGGCCAGTTGTGTTGGATACCTCCCCATTCCCCAGGCCACCATCGAAAGACCTCAAATAAGATCCCCTTTATTACCAGTGAGATAGGTTTCAAACCAGCAGAGTGGAATCCCTGTGATGCCCATTGATGAGAGGGCGGACAGGAGGATCTGAGGATTGACAGTTTCAAAAGCAGCAGATAGATTCAGCAGAATAAGAACTGATGATTTGGGAATTGTAAGCTTTGGAATCAGGCTCTTGGAACAACGGCTCTTATTGGACATAAAAACTGCTGTGTAGATTATATGAGCGATTTTTTGAGGTGTCATTCGTGATCTGTAAAGGGCTGTTCACATTATTGACGATAACGATAAAGATATAGTTCAGAAAATCGTTCTCAATATTAAAGAATAGCAGAGTACACACCACAGCTATAACGATAAAGGCACAGAGAAACGATATCGTTGGAATCACTTTGAGAACTATTTTTTCTAGGTAATTAATGATAAAAAAGCATTAACACCCAAGTCAGAAATGTCTGAAATTACCTGCGTATACGTGATGCTTGAGAATTTAAAGTGGCAGACGCGCAAGCGCTTAGGATAAACAGATGAGATCTGTGTAGCACGTAGGTGTTTATAGAATTGTCAATAGTCATTTAATTATTTTATAGTCAATTCATTCTAGTAAATCAATTCATTCTAACTACTGGTGTTGACGCTAATATAGTTATCGTTCTTGGTGCGAATGGGTCTTAGGTTAGAATGAATCGATTTACTAGAATGAATTGACTATAAAATTATTTAATTACTATTACTATAAACTGCGCTACATTGCTGCTTGTTAAAGTAGTTCATTACTGTAAATGCTACTACTGTCAAATTACTGAGAAATGTAGTTAGGTTAGCGCCTCCACTTTTAGTTAGTTACTCCAATAATAGTATTGTTAAAGCAGTTACTGCATAATAGTATTATTATGTTTATATGTCACATCTATCTGAGATGTAAACTGTAATTTGCTAAATATTATAAAATCAGGATTGCGAGATGTTAAGTCGCAATAGAATGTAAAATTGCAAGACATAAACTCTCAATTCAGAGAAAAAAGTCTGAATTGTGAGACATGAACTCCCAATTGCGAGGAAATAAATTTCAGAATTGTGAGATAAAAAAGTCACAATTACCTTTGTTATTTGTGGCATTAAAAACACAGAACTGCTTTATGTAAACTCAGAATTCTGAGGAAAACAAAGTCTGAATTGCAAGATAGAAACTGGATAGGGTGCTTATACAACATAATTTTCCAAAAAAACCTGAAAACTTTTCATGCATTTTGGCCATTCACTTACAGTACACATAAACAGTGGTTTGGGGGTCTGGAAATGCAAACATTTGAAAATGGGTTTCAAAGTGCACGTTTTTGAAACCCATACCGCTATCGTCTCATGTAAACTATGAAAACAGGAATTTGTGAAAAACAGGAAAGGTGACGTCATGCATATGTGATTTACGTGTTCAGTCTATATGAATGCGTCTGTCCTTAGGTGCGTAGTGTTACTTTACCAAGTGACATTGCCAACTACTGGCCCGACATGGATAATACAGCATTTTATTAGTTTTTGCAGATCTGTGTGAACGGGGATCGTTATAACAACATTGTCGCCTGTACATGAAACTTTTCAAAAGTGCAAAGGAAAAACATTTCCGTACAATCATTGACATGTATACGTACCCTCAGAATTGCTAGATGTAAACTCGGATGTCAGATTTCATCCATGTGTTCCTTAGTTTTGCATTGGTTTGAGTATTCCCATGTTGATTGCCATGGTTTTTAGTTTGTCAGTGCATATATTCCTTTGTTTGTTTCAGCTGATTTTCTGTTCTTATTGCTACTAGTTAGTTTACTACTTGTTATATCATTGCTGTACTCTCGTGCTCCTTGTTTAATTTTCTTGAGTTTTGTTTATTAAATATACTGCTATAATTAGATCTTGCCTCTACTACTCCTTGTCCCTGCAACCAGCAATGTGACATTGGAACTGCAAGATATAGAAAAAAAGTCAGAATTGCGAGTTTATATCTTGCAATTCTTTCTTTTTTTTCCAGAATGAATTATGAGATATAACCTCAGAATTGCAAGGGGGAAAAGTCTGAATTGTGAGATGAAGTCACAATTATCTTATTTATTTTTTATCACATTGAGGAAATGGGCTTCCCTATTTTTTTTTACCCACAAATGTTACAAACATTAAGTTACAGTTACAAACATTAAGTATTATAAATGAACATGCACGTATGAAATAAACTGATGAGGATGGAACAACAAAAAGTGCAATAAATACAGAGCAGTAAATTAAAACTTCTGAGTAAACTGTATCTTATTCTTATTGAGCCAAGCACATAACTTAATAAACAGAATGAGTCAAATTATAAGGGACAGGAATGTGAGAACATGGAAAAAACTAAATTTATATTTAGATTTTTTTTATTTAGCAGAACCTTTTATCTGAAGCATCCTACAAGAGAGGAATAATAAAAGTGATGCATCATAAAAGGATGTAATAACATTACAAGTCAATTAAATCTGTGTGAACCAGTGAAGTATTGGTCTAATACACCTATCTGAAAAAGACAGACAACTTAAAGTCAAAGATGTGTTGGTTGTGCTTACTCGTACTTACATACATATAAATAAGATACTTCATTTTAGGTGACGTCACACAAAAGTGATGCTCTATCATCTCAAATGGGTTTCATTATACAATATGGTCTCCTTTGGTTGGTATAAACTTTTGTATAGTCTGCTGGTGCTTATTTTACTATATAATACTTCTAGTCATATTATATTACATGGCCAATGATCATGCAGATGATGTACATGTAATGACTGATCTCATTTGAGTATTCAAAATCTAATTCAAATGGTCAGAAAACTCTAAATACATAAATGTTGTGTGACTATTACTCTATTTGGGCTACATTCCCAGAAAGAAAATAGGTCATATTAGTTAATATTTGTCACGGTACGCTGTTGGAAGGAGCACGAGGGAAACATGGAGTACAATCAATAGTCTTTAATCCATAGAACACAGGGGAAATCCACACAATAGGCGTAATGTCCTCACACATACTCAACGAGTAGACCCGACGAAGAACTAAGGAACAGACAGGAACTAATATACACAGGATAATAAGGAACTCAGGTGCAAGGAATCATAAGGCAATCAAACTAAACAAGAACAGGAAAAAGACCATAAAAGGAAACACAGGAAGAACTACGGGGGCCAAACTGGTTCAGAAGTCTGACATTTCGCCCCCTCCCGGAAGGTGCGTCCTCAACAGAGGGAGGGATGTGTGGGAACTTGGGAGGAGGCTCAGGAGGAGGACGGACACCCGGGCGGGGGCCGGCATACAGAGACCATGGGGGAGACAGGAGGGGCTTGGAGCAGGAGGAGCCAAGCTGGACCCAGGCCACAGCCATAACGCTGAACTCATGAACGGGAGCCCACTCAGGGCTGGACAGGACCAGCGGGGAGGAAGGAGAGAGGAGAGGGGGCAAGTTGGGTTCCAGCTCTGTTTCCCAGTCTATGAGGCCCTCCTCAAAGCCCAGCAGTCCCAGATGTATTATCAGCTCACCCTCAGCCGTGGGTAGAACTGGCGAGATTCTCCTGGGAACCGGCGGGGAACTGAGATCTATTTCTCACCAGTGTCCACTCCACAAGGGCGGCGAAATTAGCTCGGGGACCACCCTCGGACGACGGCACTCCTACATGAATAATGTTTAAACTGGCGTCGTAGAACGCACAGAGTGCGTCGTCCGGGTAGCTGGTTAGAGCAGCGAGGACCAGGAACAGTCTGGTATGGCCCTCGAGTAGGAGTTGCACTGACTAATCGACTAGTCGACTTCAATGCTCTGCCATGACGCTTTAAGCTTGACGTCGACTAGTCACTGGTCCTATAGAGGGTGCAACAGGATAAGAAATCTTTGAAGGACTTCTACATTTACGTTCCGTTTCCAAACAGTTCAAATGACAAATAAATGCATACTCTGAAAGTGCTCCACAAGACATGTGTGATTATATTACTGGATGCTCGAAATTGAACGGGAGAATGCACGTTTTAAACAGCTTATTGTACAGGTAAGTTAATCGCCGTTCTAATCTAATGCGCTGCTGCACTGTAATGCACACACATAGGCTACAGACAGTAGCTCGTACATCACGCGCACACAGAATCATTCAGTGCAGAAATGTATTGTTAACACTGTTCTGTGATTTCTCAATAAGATAGCTTAGAAACTGAAAAGTTCAAGCATATATTTCTTAATAACTAAATTCAACAGCTTCACTACTAGTAGAGAGACGCTGCCAGGTAGAATTAATTCACACACACAATCGCTCTCACTAATGCATTCATATTAATGTAATCTTTACTGTGCTACTTTATCTGTATCTGATTTAGAACGAGCAGAAATCTGTGAGAAATATAATGACCCAAAGACAAAAGAACTGATAAAAAAGCTGTTATAGGAGCAACAGCCATGTGGGCAGAGCTGTGTCATATGCCATAGCTGTGCACAAGGTGTTTGTTACAGCTCCAGACTTATTTGTTCATTAATGAGGTCATCAGCGACTAGTCGACTTTGACTCGACTTTTATCACATAAAAGTCAACTTCAAAAAATCAGAAGTCGCTCAACCCCTACCCTCGAGCAAAAAAAAAAAAAAAAAACAAAAAACAAAAAAAAAAAAAAAAAAAAGCTTTCCCCCTGCGCACTGCAGAGGAGGAGGAGGGTATTCCGGACGGGAGAGGGGATCCATGAAAACACACAATGGAAAAAAAGACACTAGGAAAAACGAGAAAACAAACGGAAGGGAAAACACGGAGGTCGGGTCTTCTGACATGGTACGCTGTTGGAAGGAGCACGAAGGAAACGTGGTGTACAATCAATAGTCTTTAATCCATAGAGCACATGGAAAATCCACACGGGTCCAAAAGTCTGACAATATTAGTACCTTATCATTTTTATCTGACAGATTAGCAACTGCAAAGCTCATATACAGTAAAATGCATCTCAGCATTATTTCTCACCTGAAGTTCTGAATGAAAATGTAATATATATATAATTATATAATTATATATATATATATAGATATTATCTATATTTCGAGGATCCTAACATTTTTTAAATAATGCTTCTATCATATTTTAGTAATTCAACAAAAACATCCATTGACTGGAAACTACTGCTGCGGAGCTGCACGAGCCTATGGGGACAAAGCCTGCCAGAGCCCGTCAGAATGGGCGGAGTCATCTGGATATATAAGTGGGCATTCGCCACAGGATTCTCATATTTCTTCTCCTTCAGCGACGACTACGCTCTACGCTGATCCGAAGCCTGCTCGTTGTTGACACGCCTTCGCAGCTGGAACTGGGACCTCTCAGCACGGCTGACCTGCTTCGCCGCCGCTCCAGCGACACAGCAGTTCCGGTCCGTTTCCCCTGCCGCCATCCGGCAATACTGACTTTTGAACCGCTACAGTCTACCGACATTCGGTCACTGTCGCTGAAGACTGCTCTGCTTCTGGCACCAGCATCGGTAAAGTGAATAGGGGACCTGCAGGCACTCTCCATTAGCCCTGCCTGCCTGGAATTCGGACCTAACGACTCCAAGGTCGTCCTGAAACCAAGGCATGGTCACGTACCCAAGGTGCTCTCCACTCCATTCAGAGCACAGGTCATTGCATTCTCTGCGCTTCCTATCTCTGAAGAGGACAGAGAGTTATCTCAGTTCTGCCCTGTCAGAGTTCTGAGAATTTACATTGAGCGTTCCGCCCCTTTTAGACGGTCGGAAAAACTCTTTGTTAGCTTCGGTAACCGCACCAAAGGGCATCCGGTCACGAAGCAAAGACTCTCTAGATGGATAGTAGACTCTATCACGCTAGCATACTCTTCCTTGGGCCTACAATGTCCCATCGGAATACAAGCCCTTTCCACCAGAGGCATCGCTTCGTCTTGGGCGTGGTCACCGTCCACATTCGCATTTTTTACAACCTGGAAGTCCGCCTTGGCAGCCTCTCCGCTTGAAGAGACACGCGCTGCGTAAAAAAAATCTGGCAGAGAGCCCTTGGCCGTATCTTGCTCAAGCTCTCTGGCATTAGTTCACCTGTCAGATCTCGACCCCTGGGGTGCCAAAGTTGCATGAGTACTCTGGAACGATTAACCAGGCCGGATGTGACCTCAACGATCTCAGCCCGTCTTAGCCTTGGGTAGTTGTTAACTTCTCTATGGGCATTGCTTGCTTATGGAAGTTATAATACTTTATAGTCGTTCCTCTACCTTAGCACGGCGTGTGTTCCCATAGTGTCTTAAGCAGACGCAGTACGAGTGTAGAATCGACAGGGAACGTACTCGGTTACTAACGTAACCTTGGTTCCCTGAGATACGGGAACAAGTACTGTGTTGCTAGCCGTGCTATGTAGTCGCACGACTCAGTCGTCACTTCAGTCGAAGTAACCTGAGAATCCTGTGGCGAATGCCCGCTTATATAGCCAGACGGCTCCGCCCATTCTGGCGGGCTCTGGTGGGCTTTGTCGTCATAGGCTCGTGCAGTTCCGCTGCTGAGCCATTGATTCGTTTTTTATTCACTGCACGAACCAATGGCCGTGCAGTTTCGCTGTGTGATTGAAAAAAGGCTTCAGTTCAGGAGAAAAAAGGCTTTTTTCCCATACGCGTCTCAAGCAAGACGCAGTACGTTTTCCGTATCTCAGGGAGCCGAGGTTACGTTAGTAACCGAGTACGATCACAATAGTTGGAATGGTAGCCTACCCATAACTTATAAAATAACATTTTGAAATGAAATAACACTTAGATAAACCACCTGCCTAACACTGTGCTGCCAAAACAGCTTTTATGCATCGACGAATGGGCTCCAAAAGACCTCTGAATGTGTTGACATGAGAAATCAAATTTCACTTGATCTTTTGGCATAAAAGGGGTCTTTGTACCATTAAAACAACCTGCAAATGTCATAGCTTAAAACATCCTCATTATAACCAAAGCATTTATTTAATCAAGCTCCAAAAATGGCTCGTTTTGGATCTGAGGTGCCAGATGACATCACGGGGGCACAAAAATTAGCATAAACTGCCTCCAGAGCAAAACATCAATGAATAGTTATCTTCTCACCATAGGCCCCGTCCACTTGCGTTCAGTCGCTTAACGGCTTGACACGTGATCACGCTGAATGTGAGTGTCGTGCCGTGTCAAATGGAAATTACAATCACTGCCGCTATCTTGTCTACACTGGATACAGTATACAGATGTGCGTTCGCTTTCGGATACAGTCCACATGCTTGAGTCTGTCGTCAATAGAACAAATGGAGTGAAAGAACGTTCGCTTTGACACGTTTGGTTTAAACATGAACTAGATCTAAATGGACCTAGACCTGACTGCAGCTGCATCACAAACCGTAAGTAAATGATTTCATAATGCTTTGTCTGGAAATTACCGTTTTATTTTGATTATGTTGTCAAACAATCACAGTGGCCGATTACTGACAAGCCTTAAACCACGCCCCTTAAAAACACATCATTTTAGACAGAGGGTCATAATGAGGGTTGAAAATAATAATTTTTCCACATATTTATTTGTTTTGTTTTGTTTTTGTTTGTTGTTTTTTTTTTTTAAACATTACATTATATAAACCTCAAGTAACATTAAAATAAAAATAAAAATCCATGCCATGACCCCTTTAAATCCTGCAAGTTGCGAGGTGGGGCCTCCATGGATAAGATTTATTGGTCCACCACATCCAGCAGATGCTCAGTTTGATTGGGATTTGGAGAATTTGAAGGCCAAGGCAACACCTTGATCAACGATTTTCGCAGTGTGGCAGGGTGCATTATCTTGCTGAAAAAGAATGTATGTGGTCTGCAACAATCATTAGGTAGGTGGTGCCAGAGTAACATCTGCATGAAAGCCAGGAACAAGGGTTTCCCAGCAGAACACTACCCAGAGCATAACACTACCTCTACTGGCCTGCCTTCTTCCCATATGCATCCTTCTACCATCTCTTCCTCAGGTAAACTGCGCACACACGGCCATCCACCTGATCTAAAAGAAAATGTGATTTATCAGATCAGGCAACCTTCTTCCATTGCTTAATTCTGATTCTCACATATCCATTGTTTGTGCTTTCAGCAGTGGACAGGGCCCATCATGGATCCAAATGCATCAAACTGTGTTCTGACACCTTTCTATCATACCCAGCATTATGTTTTTCAGAAATTTGAGCTTTGTATGGTTAGACCAGATTGACTAGCCATCGTTCCCCATGTGCTTCAGTGGGCCTTGGGCGACCATGACCATGCTATTTACTTGTTAGTGCTATTATGCTATTCACCTGTCAGTGGTTTTAACCTCTTAAGACCCGGCAAAACACTTTAGGAAAAAATTAGTAATTTTTCATGTCATTACATTGTTTAGAGCATTAAAAAAAATAAAAATAATAATATTTAATTAATAAGTTATGCTACGTCCTTGGAAGAGGACATCGGGACTCAATAAAAAAAAAAAATAAATAAAAAGACATGAATGAACATGCATAGGCAAAAACAATTGATTTTTTCTTTAAATAACCAATACATTTTTAGTTTTCAGGATTTTTTATTTTACCAAATTTGTATAAAGATAATTCTCAGCTATGTTATGAAAGATATTTTTAAAAAACATTTTCTTTATGCAAAATGTGTGTAAAATGGCAGGTTTTAAACAGGTATTAAAGGTTTTCTCATTATATACAGGTGCATCTCAATAAATTAGAATGTCGTGGAAAAGTTCATTTATTTCAGTAATTCAACTCAAATTGTGAAACTCGTGTATAAATAAATTCAATGAACACAGACTGAGTAGTTTAAGTCTTTGGTTCTTTTAATTGTGATGATTTTGGCTCACATTTAACAAAAACCCACCAATTCACTATCTCAACAAATTAGAATATGGTGACATGCCAATCAGCTAATCAACTCAACACCTGCAAAGGTTTACTGAGCCTTCAAAATGGTCTCTCAGTTTGGTTCACTAGGCTACAATTATGGGGAAGACTGCTGATCTGACATTGTCCAGAAGACAATCATTGACAACCCTTCAAAGAGGGTAAGCCACAAACATTCATTGCCAAAGAATCTGGCTGTTCACAGAGTGCTTGTATCCAAGTCATGTTAACACAAAGTTGAGTGGAAGGAAAAAGTGTGGAAGAAAAATATGCACAACCAACAGAGAGAACCGCAGCTTTATGAGGATTGCCAAGCAAAATCGATTCAAGAATTTGAGTGAATTCACAAGGAATGGACTGAGGCTGGGGTCAAGGTATCAAGAGCCACCACACACAGACCTGTGAAGGAATTTGGCTATAGTTGTCGTATTCTTCTTGTTAAGCCCCTCCTGAACCACAGACAACGTCAGAGGGCGTCTTACCTGGGCTAAGGAGAAGAGGAACTGGACTGTTGCCCAGTGGTCCAAGTCCTCTTTTCAGATGAGAGCAAGTTTTTGTATTTCATTTGGAAACCAAGGTCCTAGAGTCTGGAGGAAGTGTGGAGAAGCTCATAGCCCAATTGCTTGAAGTCCAGTGTTAAGTTTCACAATCTATGATGATTTGGGGTGCAATGTCATCTACTGGTATTGGTCCATTGTGTTTTTTGAAAACCAAAATCACTGCACCCGTTTACCAAGAAATCTTGGAGCACTTCATGCTTCCTTCTGCTGACCAGCTTTTGAAGATGCTGATTTAATTTTCCAGCAGGACTTGGCACCTGCTCACACTGCCAAAGGTACCAAAAGTTGGTTCAATGACCATGGTGTTTCTGTGCTTGATTGGCCTGCAAACTCGGCTGACCTGAACCCCATGGAGAATCTATGGTGTATTGTCAAGAGGAAATGAGAAACAAGAGACCAAAAAATCCAGATGAGCTGAAGACCCTGTCAAAGAAACCTGGGCTCCCATACCACCTCAGCAGTGCCACAAACTGATCACCTCCATGCCACGCCGAATTGAGGCAGTAATTAAAGCAAAAGGAGCCCCTACCAAGTATTGAGTATGTACAGTAAATGAACATACTTTCCAGAAAGGCCAACAATTCACTAAAATTTTTTTTTTTATTGGTTTTATGAAGTATTCTAATTTGTTGAGTTAAATGTGAGCCAAAATCATCACAATTAAAAGAACCAAAGTAAAGTAAACTACTTCAAGTCTGTGTGGGGGAATGACTGAAATAAATTGAACTTTTCCACGACATTCCTAATTCATTGTTATGAGCACTGTATGTATAATGTATTTATAAACTAAGTCTAATTTGCATATTAATGTGTTTTTTGGGGCAACATGTAATGAAAAAACAAGTGTAATAATTGGAGTATTAATTGACAAGATTTTCATAATAATAATATATAATATTTCATAGAATACAGAAATATAATTTCTTTCCCTATTCATTTGTTGTCTCCCAAAATGCGTAATAAACATGCTTTTAGTCCTGTGTCCTCTACAGTGGACATGTATGAAATCGATGTCTTGTTTCGTAACAGAAAGTCATATTTTGCTTTGAAACCCCATAACATTTTCCTGAAATGTAGATTTATGACACACAGTTTAAAAATTAGTCAGATTTAAACGATAATTACAAAATATTATCATATTTCATAAGAGTGTCACTAAATTAATATCAGCCATTTTTGAGGACCAAGGAGAGGGAGTGGTCATGGTGAAACATCCAAACATTTAGTATCTCTGAAAAGCCCTGAATGTGCTCTGTACAGGACATCCAGACTGTAGCATGTGGCTATGGCATTAAAACTGTGGCATGTATAGTCTCAGAGAAATTCACTCAAATATAATGTCCTCATATGAGGATGCAGGGTCTCAGGAATTAAAGGTGTGGCTGATCAGATGCTGCGGTGTGCGAGAGGGGGCGCAATGTGGCGTGGTGAGGTGCTGTACTCTGTACAATGCATATTTTTCAGCTTCTTCTGGCTGGAATCATTATTTTTGTAGAATACATATCTACAGAAACACTGAATTAATAAATGAATAAATAAATAACTGTCGTATTCTAGTGGTATTAATTTTATTATTGACTTTTTTCCAGCTCTTCACATAAGAAGCCTTATCAGTCCACAGCAAGGGATGTTCTTCCTTTCAACAAAGGTCAGTCCGTTATCTGACTGCTGGGTAGGCCTTAATATTAATGATATGTGAATATCTGACATTTTTACTCAGTTTACGTGAACATTAACGGTCAGTTTAAGTCCTGCATGTATGACATTAAGGTGAAAAGAAAGATTTAAAAGTACAGTATGTCTATGATAAGATGTGTAATGGGTATCTTGTGTACAATTATGGATTTGTTTTAGCATATTTTCCAATTCCTATGTTCTCCATGTAGTAAAATTAATAGTTTTAATTTAACCCCCCTCCCCCCCCCCCCCCCCCCCCCTCAACTGCTTGTAGAGGCCGGCCAGATACATGGATAATATTCCATGACATTTATGTCTTTTTGTCAGTAATAAACACTTAATAATGCACAATACAAATACTACTTATTATGAAAATAATACATTTTTAAAACTGCATGAGAATGTTCCTTTTCTCTTGTCATTTCCATTAGCAAAAACCTTCTGGATAATTCACTATATGCTATGAAATAATGTCCTGGAAGTGTATTTCATAAAAGCCTACAGAAGAACATTTTAAAATATATTGATTTAAAATGTAATTTATTATGCCGCTAATCCAATTGTACTTTTTTTAAAGTACACTAAATAATTTAAATGATAAAAGTTATTATTATATATATACTGTATATGACCACTACAGTATATATGACATGACAACCTCTCAAGAGGGAATTGGGCATGGTAATGTATATGACGATGTTAATGTGTTTGGTCTTTGCGGAATAGATCTGCTATGCTGCTGCTGCTGCTGTTGCTGCGGCAGAGCAAGTACGAGACTATGCTGCTGGTGCCAATACATCCACAACATGCTGCTGTGAGCATGTAAGAAATACTGCTGCTGCACATAACATATGTGACCCTAGACCACACAACCGGTCAATAAATAAGCTTTCCATTGATGTGTGATTTGTTAGGATAGGACAATATCTGGTCGAGATACAATTATTTGAATCAGGAATCTGAGGGTGCAAATTTTTTTTAAAAATACTAAGAAAATCGCCTTTAAAAGTTGTCCAAATGAAGTTCTTAGCAATGCCTATTACTTATCAAATATTAAGTTTTGATATATTTATGGTATGAAATGTACAAAATATCTTCATAGAACATTATCTTTACTTAATATCCTAATGATATTATTTTAATCAATTATTTTGGAATCATACAATGTATATTGGCTATTGGTACAAATTAATGTTTTATTGCAAGTTTCGGAGGAGCACGTCAGATTTTAAAGGGGTGGTTGACTTTTTTTTTCTAGGCTTGATTGTGTTTATGGGGTGCAGTCTAACATGTGTTAATGCTTCGTTTAAAAAAAACGCATTATTTTTCACATAATTTACCTTTATTCCACACCGCTCTGTCCCTTCTCTGAGAAACGGGCTGATCTTTTCCTGTTTTTATGAAGCTCCTCCCTCAGAAATACACGATGGGCTTTGATTGATTAGCTGGCCCAGTGTGTTGTGGTTGGCTAAACCGCCTCTAGTGCACGTCCAAAATTCCCGCCCCTCACCTCGTCGGCATGTGCTCCGGTTGTATTGTAAACAACGGCGTCGTTATTATCGCTTATCAGTTTGAGCCCGATTGGGAAGCAGAGGATATTATTGAAGAGGATCGTGCAGAACCTGTGCAAGCATGGCTTTTAATGGTAGGCCTATGTTTTTTGTTTGTTGTTGTCTCATACTTTTAGATATGCTGTTATTTGTAAATGCTACTGCTTATGTTAGCTTTTTGAATATATGGTTTTATCCTGATTAAAGATTTAATACAGTACGGCAACTGCACACACGTCCATGTATAATGCTTTTCATAGCTATGTGTGAAAATAGTGTATAATTGTAACAGGTTCATTTTGGAGCTGAGCTGAGAGAGAGTGAGAGAGAGAGATGCAGAGCGTGTGCTGAGCAGGGGGACGTGAGGAACAGTATTGATAACCGCTGCTTTAGAACATTGATTTTGAAACTTGTGAATCCATTAGAATCATTAGAAGACAGAATCGCTGTCGATTCTTTATTTAGATTCTAATAGATTTTTATGTGCACCTCTAGTTTTCTCTTCCTCTTCTCTAAAGCAGCGCAGCATGGACTCGCCCCCTTTGCTGCCTTTTCCCAAGGGTGGGGTTTATCTGGGTTTGTGATGTCATGAACCCGGGAAGTAACTTGTTGTAGTCTCTACGAGCCGTTTTTGTAGGCATTAACCTCCAGAATTTTAAAAAGGCGATATCTTCGTTTGCATTGAACTTTCAACTTCGTAAATTTGCAGATATTGTTTATTCTCAAACAGCAACATCACACACATCGCAAATTCGCATGAACCACCCCGTTAACCTAATTAACACTAGAGACACAATCAGTAATCACCTAATTAACAGATAAGAGGTGTATATATACACAGCAGACCCATCTGTTCCTTGACAGTTTTCCAGCATCCCTCCACCAACCCATCTCCATACTTACAACTATTCCTATCTTATCCTAACCTGTAAGGGGGGGCCAAAATACTCTGGCTTCGGGGCAAATTCCAACGTCAGAGCCTCCACAGCCACATTGTAGTGTGAACTCAATGAAATGGCTACTTAATACTGGTTTTGTGTCCAGGGGTCACATATATGAATAACCCCCATAGCATGCATGATCACCCCGTAGCAGAACTATGCAGGTGGAGCTGGGGAAGGTGGAGAGATTCTGAAGTACGCTGCTACTGCTACAGCAAACACTAGCCAGGTATTTGAATGTTGAGCAGCGAGCTCATAGGCTGATGATACAGGAGAGAGCCAATCAGCTGTGCCTAAAGATAATGATGTCAATATGTCAGATTGAGTTAGACCTATCAGACTGCGCCATCTAGAGTTTCATGCAAGAACTTTGGTTATATATGTGTGGATGTATTGATTTATTTATTTATCTATTTATTTATTTATTTTATTTTATTTTTAAATGATATTACCCAAAAGTAATTATATTATTTCAAGTACATATTCCATTCACTTCCGTATGTGACTCTTCATGACAATAAGTCATGGAAATGTATGTGCTTTCATATTTTGCTGTTTTGCAAGACCTTTGTAAAATCTACAGGATTAGCATTGTGAGTACCGTTTTTCATTGTCTTTCAGCTGAATCTCTTAAGCTCTCTGTGCGTGACAACTAGCAGTTTAAGGAGGATATTCCATTATGTCGGCCAGAACCTTTGAGCTCTAAGTCCTCTTAATTATCCGTAGATCTGTACTTACTGATGTAGCTGCAAAAACGCAACTGAGAAAAGCTCAGACAGGTTAAGCGCATTACAAATGCATGCACGAGTGATCATTTTAATATACTAACGCATATTTTGCCAATTAATTGAATCCAATCAAGCAGAATCAATTCGAGCATAGGTTAGGTCTTTCATTGAGAGCGTTTGTTCAATTGTCTCAAACCCCTTTAACCCACTTTAATCTTATTTTCAGGCACACCACCATCTGTCTCCTTTACTCTATCCCAAGCCACTTACTGAGAAAAATCAACTGACAGTGGGACTTTTAGTAGCGTTAGAGGCCATATAACCTCTGCACACTTAATGCTCTGCTTTATTTGGCAGGAAAGGTATGAATGGACCAGCTCGAGATGCATCGCTGTCAAGTGCGCCGAGTAATGATAGGCATCTTCCTCCCGTACAGAGCCACTCATAGAGGTCAATACTAGAGGTCATGAGTGCATTTAAGCTTATGATTCCTTTCAGGCTTTATAATAAGGAGTGTGGTGTACAGTTTCATGACATTGGATTGCAATTGGATAGAAAAACACTCCGCAGGCTTTCTGTACACGTCGCTGATTGAAGCTGCCTAGTTTTTCTCTCTCGTTCTACAGGAAAATCATATAGCTGTGCAATCCTCTATGTGTGGTCAGTGTGCTGAGAAGCAACTGAACTGAAATCATGCAGGAATGGCAATGAAATTGTATTAAACATGGCTGGACCTTTGTATACTGTAGGTGATATTCTGTAAGACGTTGACTAGATCCGTGATACACCAGAAATTTGAGTAAAATGTGACAATCACATAATCTACAATGACGTAAGCAGTTAGTTGTGACAACTGTTGTTAATTGGTTGAAATTAACCTGAAAAGGAATTTGTTCTGTAGATGTTTGTTTTCCACATTATTGTACCTGATTTATACTAACTATGAACATTTGTTAGCACAAAATTCAATTTAAGCACAAAGTTAAACGTTGGTAAGATTTTTAAAATGTTTTTAAAAAGAATCTCTTCTGTTCACCAAGGCTGCAATTATTTAATCAAAAATACAGTAAATGACTATATGGAAAAATTACTACAATTAAAAATAGCTGTTTTCTATTTTAATATATTTTATTACTCAGTTTTCAGCAGTCATTACTTTAGTCTTCAATGTCACATACAGAAATCATTTCTAATATGTTGATTTGCTGCTCAAGATTCTTATTATTATCAATGTTAAAAACAGTTGTGATTCTTAAAGGGTTAGTTCACCCAAAAATGAAAATGCTGTCATTAATTACTCACCGTCATGTCGTTTCAAACCCGTAAGACCTTTGTTCATCTTCGGAACACAAATTAAGATATTTTTGATGGAATCTGATAGCTGTCTGACCCTGCATAGACAGCAATAAAACTGAAATGTTCCCAAGTCCAGAAACGTAGCAAAGAGATCTGTAAAATAGTCCATGTGACATCAGGGGTTCAACCATAATTTTATGAAGCTACGAGAATATTTTTTGTGCGCAAAAGAAAAAAAAACAAACTTTATTCAACAATTTGTCTCCTCGCGTCACCCTGGTGCCCAGGCACATGTAGCAGATCCGGTTTGACACAGCTGACACAGAACAGCATACGTTGTTTACGTCCATCTGATATTCTCCAAAATGGCACCAGGGTGATGCTGAGGAGACGAATTTGTTGAATAAAGTCGTTTTTTTTTGTTTTCTTTATGCACATTCGGTTGAACCCCTGATGTCACATGGGTTATTTTACAGATCTCCTTGCTACGTTTCTGTACTTGGGAACTTTTCAGTTGTATTGCTGTCTATGGGAGGGTCAGACAGCTCTCAGATTCCAGCAAAAATATCTTCATTTGTGTTCCACGATGAATGCCGGTCTTACGGGTTTGAAATGACAATGAGGGGATATTAATGACAGAATTATTCAATTTTTGGGTGAACTATCTCCTTTAATAATTTTTTAATGGAAACTAATCAATGTTCTTTCAGGATTTTTTGAATGAATAGAAGAACAAACTGCATTTTTTTCAAATTAGAAATTTGTATAATATGATAACTATCTAACTGTCATTTTTGACCAATTTTATATATATATATATATATATATATATATATATATATATAGATAGATAGATAGATCGATAGATGAGATAGCAGTGGTTCTATGCATCTTTTTATGTTATGACAGTTTGGTGGGGCAGTTTTCATGATTTTCCCTTACAAACCCACAGGCAGGCCCTAGTATTAACCTTTAAGCTATGAATAATAAAATCAGTTGAAAGGCTTTGTGTTTCCATTTGGCTAGCGAACAGCTAATAGCTAATGAGCACATCTCCACCTTGTGGACATATTTTAACAAGCAATTTAATGAGAGTAGAAGAGCTTGAGGTTTAAAATAAAAAAAGAATATTTTACATTCAGAATAACATAGGCTTTAAAGTATATTTTTGTGGTCCCATGAAGCTCTTCTGTGCATGAAAAGTCCTATTTGCATTTCAAAAATGCCCTAGATCAAAAATAAGTACAGTTTCTCAGTGCTGACTCAGTGCGGACACTGTGAGTATGTTCCATCTGTGCACTCTTTGAAATTACTGCATGAGCTCATAAACACACTGGTTGGCTCCTTAACATCTGCATAAAAGATGACAGGCAACAAAAAATACATCAGATTAACTTCTCAAGGAAAAGTCCTGACACATTTCATTATGGCACTTGGCAAAATAAAAAACAAAAACAAAGATGAAATGTCTGAAGATAACTGGCTCTGGTTAAAACCCAAAAGGAGTCAACATAACAACACGACCTTCATATTTTTAAAAGATCAAGCTTGAAACAAAATGCTGACACAAATCTGAAAAGAGCTTGTATACAGTATAAATAATGCCCAAAACATGCCTCCTCAGCACATTATAAATAATGAACGCGGTTATATTTTAGGAAAATTTACAGCCTCTCACAAGTTGCACAGTCCGGCGTTGTGGGCATCGTGTTATTACCCCTTTTATCACATAAATAATCACTAGTATGCAAGGAAAAAACTTGATGAGAGATTAGATTGATTGGCCAGGCCTTACACAGGACGTTTCAATGCTAGATTCACTTCATTTTCAATGTTAAAGAAGGTGCTCATCTCATAGCGAGCAGCTTCCCACATGCAGAGCCCAGGCAGAGGTTAAGCACAACGTCCTGGTGTAGAATCATTATCCAGCCCAGGATGAACAAGCCTTATGAAATAAAAAGTTTAAGAAGAATCGGTTTTAGTGTATGTGTATGTGTGCGCTGTACAAGGAAGGTTGAAGACTTTGACCCGCGTGTGGGTATGTTCTTCCTAGCGTGGGACGTAGCGCCATGGGAGAAGACATGCCACCCAGCTGACTTTGCAGTAAAGCATGCAATAATTTATTCATTGCTTATCGTACTGGTTTTGCACACGCTGATGCAATGGAAATGTGCTTTTCCCCTCACTTTCTGCCGTTTTAATAGGTTCCCTCTGAATTGTTCTTTGACCCGGTATGAGACCTATCGATTTCATCTCCATCCTTGCTTGAGAGCACCCAGATTGCGATCTTAATTTGCAATCTAATCTATTGGTTTTCAGTGGCTTTTTCTCCCGGTGAGATTAAATGAAAACTGCCTCTCCCCTTTAGCACATACGCAGGCCCACCCTCGCAGTAAAATCAAAAGTCACCTTTAGATCTAATTATTAAACTGCAGTGCCTCCCAGAGCCATTAAAATGCCCCTTATCTGAGAGTGTCCAGCTGGCAATGTCAGATAAATGGCACACTATGAATCTTCTATAACTTTTTTGCAATAGCAATCAACTGAATTGTCGACAGCACGGTTAAACAGAACATATTCACAGAATAAAGAAAATAATATGTACATTATATTAAACTATATTAATTAAATAAAATATATAAACAAAACCTATAACTTCCATAAATAATGTTTATTACAATACAGTTTTTGAAACATTACATTTAAATTTTTTTTAAGTCTCTTATCTCACCAACACGTCTTCAAATAAAGGTTGCTTCACATGCCATATAAGAAACCTTTTTTTGTCGAATGGATCCATACAGACCTTTCTGTTTCATGAAAAAGGTTTCTTTGTGGCGAAAGAGGTTCTTCATATATAAATGAAGAAAGAGAGGTTCTTTAAAGATTTTGACTGAATGTGGTTCTTTGTGACAAAAAATGGTGTCTCTATATGGCAATCAGCTGTGAAGTAACTTTAAAGCCCTTTTATTTTTAAGTCAGATGGCTGCTTTGTGCTCAAAATTTAAAGTAACTGTTTTCTATTTTTAATACATTTTAAATGTAATTTATTCCTGTGATGCAAAGCTGAATTTTTCAGCAGTCATTACTCCAGTCTTCATTGTCACATGATCCTTATGAAATCATTCTAATGTGCTGATTTGAAACATTTCTTATTATCATCAATGATGCAGTTGTGCTACTTGATATTTATGCAGAAATCTGAAAGACTACATTCAAAGTTTTGGGGGGGGGGGGGGTTGTGTGTGTGTATGGGTGTGTGTGTGTGTGTGTGTGGTGTTTGTGTATTTAATAGAAATCCATGCTTTTATTCAGCAAATATGCATAAATTTCATCAAGGTGATAGGTAAAAACATTTAATAAAGTTTATAATGTTAAAATATTTATATTTTCAATAAATGCTGTTTCTATTTATCAAAGAATCCTGAAAAAAAATTCACAAAATAGTGAAGACCGGAGTAATGGCTGCTGAAAATTCAGTTTTGCATCACAGGAATAAAAATTGCTAAAAAAAAATAAATAAATGTAGCTTTGGTGAGCATAAGATACTTCTTTTAAAACATTAAAAAATCATACTTATTCTGAACTTTTGAACAATAGTGTATATTTGTACAATATGGAAAATTAATTACAATATTATGGACAATTGGCATAACTAAATTCATGAACAATATCTATTGTACTGCATTTGATAAACTATTGGACATTGGACACCATTGGTTACTAGTTCCTATAATGCTAAAATGCTTTTGACTTGAAGGCCCCCACCATATACACTATGATATTTCCAGTATTTCTATATACATATCTTATGACAAAGCTGCATGATTTTAAACATTTTTTATTGATAGTGTTGAATTAACATGGTTAATTAATTTAATATATTAACTATATGTTAACAATAAAGAGAGAAAATGCAAGTTAATATGCTTTCATTACCTACTTAGTTTTAGTTAAAAAGTTTCATTCATTTAGCGTTAGATTATTTGAATATAATCAAATTAATAATTTAAAAAAAAAATAATAATAATAATATTAATAAATACTTTTTTGTTATTTTTAACTGTTTAATTTAAATATTTTCAAGTCATCCTCTGGTAAGTTTGCTGAGGCCCCCTAGTGGGTTTCAGCCTACTGGTTAAGAACCGCTGTGCTAAAATGGTGAAAAAATGGTCAAGAACTTTCTTGGTTCCAATAGCACTTACACTTGAAAAGAGCCACGGTCAGGTTTCTTCATTCAATACCGTACATACTGTCATTTATTATTTACAGACAGCAAAAAAATTGCTCATCATTTGTTAAAATAAGCATAACCACTATATCGTCACTGACTACTGACTGTTTCCATAACTTTGAAGTTTAATGATGCCAGTCTATTGCATGCAGAATTGAACACCAAAATAAACATTTGATTAAACATTCAGGGACACACACTCTGTGTAATTAAACTGTATTAGGTTAATTACCTCTCTCTCGACAGTCTAATTAAGTAGACGGAGCTTGACATCCCTTCAGGTGTGGGTTACATAATTAGGTGTACTCTTACAATTATGGCAAGTACACAGAGAGGTGAGTCGCAAAGACTGTGATCCCTGGAACTGACCTCGGGGGAAAAAATTCCAGAAACTTCTTCCCATCCCTTGACATCCTCAAAGAGGAGCTCACTGTAGGCTATTTCTAATAATGCCACCCTTTTAACGCAGCTGTCCATCATGTGACTTTATGATGCACTGAACTAACTGTCTTTGCATGTCTTTTTTGTCAGTATTGACCTCTCATGGTGTTCAAATCGAGCTTGTAGCCCTAGCGGACGTTTGATTTTCATCTCAACCCTGCTTACACAAGTGGAGGAAGAATGAAGGATTAGATCCAGGACGTGCATGTGATTGGTGGGTCGTCTGACACCCGTTGCAACTGGAGGATAAGATCAAACAGGCCCCAAAAGTATCATTACATGTGCTGTCAAGGCCATTGATACGTGTCTGTGAGCATGAGCAGCCTGCTTATGCACGTAATAAATATTAATGAGGTAAACATTCCGCTGATTCATTTGAAATGTATTAATGAGATAAGTATTCTGCTGATTTATTTGGCTACAAGGTATCATTAAAGTTTAATGATGCTTGTTGCAAACAAAGTTAGCCGAAAAGACTTGATTGTTAAAAGTTAAATGTGTATTTTTTTCCTCTTTAAATACTTTCTCCTATCCCTGATTTATGTGCAGAGACAAACATACACCACCGCTCAAACATTTGGGGTCGGTAAGATTACTTAAATGTTTTTGAAGGAAGTCTCTAATGTCTGATGGGAGTCTGTATAACGATAATTACTTGATTAAAAATATAGTAAAATCAAAATACTATTCCAGTCTTCACATTCTAATATGCTCTAGTATATATTGATACTTTATTCTAGGATTCTTTGATAAATATACTTTTTCATAACAATCTAACAGTCTCTATTGTCACTTTTGATCAATTTAATACATTCTTGATGATTAAAAGTTGTAATTTCATTAAAAAAAACACTTATAGACACAAACCTTTTGATTTGGTTTGAACAGAACCATTATTATAAAGTATTTCTGATTATCTGATGACAATATTGATCGATTATTTTAGCAGTTTACCCTAAAAATAGTTTTTAACATGATAAATGTCTTAAATAAGTTCATTAAAAATATATTAATCATACTGACCCCAAACTTGACTGTCTTCCATTGTTTGTCAATTACAGCAATCAGCAGTCAAATATTTCAGAATTATGAACGATATTTCCTAATAGCCGTCTGTAGCAACACTGTATATCAATCCATTATGTGAAATTGTTGCTGTCTCTCGTTTCATATGCATAATTTTTTTTCTGCCACAAACCTGATTTGTACAAACACAACTGGTGTCATTATATTAACACTAATATTTTAGTATTCAAATATGAATAGTACTGTAATATTGTTGCAAGGTTTGTCTTTTTGCAAGGCCGATTGTTTTATACATTGTAACAGACGATTTTTCTCTAAATTTACAGGTAAAGTTATACAATTATTTTAACCAATTGTAAACATATTTATTTAGTGACTAGCTGTGTATTAAGCAGGATAATGTACAGTAAACAATCATTATTTCAAAATAAATCTCTTTGGGGTGATACAAGACGGCAGTCATTATGCCTGTACATCATCCCTTGCATATCCTCTTACTTAAAGCAATTAAAGGCCTTAGGTATGATGCAATGCCAGTTTTGAGCTAGAAACCAGAAACTGATTGCCCTTTAAGACAAACTGTCTGATCCACACAAGCCATTTTCACCCTCATCATCATCAGATTCAGTCACAATGATGTTATCAAACAACTGTATCAAACTTGCGGACTATCCAAATTAGATAAGAAGATTAGATGCACTTATTCTCCCATCCATTTGTAGCTTAAAAAGCTTTTGTCAACCACAATAATGGCACAAATAAGACTCTCTGTCTGACCTTTTCCCAGATACCACGGGGCACAGCCTTGGCTGTCTGTACAAATGAAGACTGCCAGCAAAGCGGATAAGGATGGCAGAACATCAGGAAGTTCTCCATCGCTGTGATATGACACTGATCTGCTGGCAAACCGTAAATAACAAGCCCTCATTCATCAGAAACCAGACCGCTGACGTTTTGCTGCCCAGCCAAGACTGACCTAAGCAGATAGGTGAGTTTCAAAGAAACTGGACCCTGATGATTTGTGTTTACAGACAAGTGGAAGTTAAATTTTTAATGGTCTGAGGTTTTGATGAGCGCTGAGAAATTTCTGAAGCACAGCAGAGACTGAATACATGAATACATAAATAAACTTACATTCATCTAAGCATACAAAAACAAGAGCAAACTAAATGTCATAATACATAGTGGTAAAATAGAGAATTTTTGTTTGCACAAGGAGTCTGACAACAGCCAGTGCTCCACACAGAGATCTGATCTCATTATCAACCAGTCTGTCTGTAATGACCAGCCCGATCTCACGGCAATTCATACATATTTTACGAGGTGGCTAATTCATACGAATGCGATACAAATTCATGCGATTTTTGCTAAATTTTCAGTGAGGTCATACTAATTCGTACAAATTAGCCACCTCGTAAAATACATACAAATTGGTTGTGAGGGAATGACATGAAGAAACAGAACGAACTGAGACAGACTAAATCCAGAAGAAATGTGGCAACGTTTCCAAGATGCTTTAAGAGACCTACCTGCAAAGCTACCTGAAAAACTATTTGTGTGCACCTAGGGCAAAAGCTGCTTAAAACACAAAGGATGGTCACACCAAATGTTAATTTAATTCAGTTAATAGAAGTTGTGCTGAAATGTTGTACAGCCATGGCCAAAAGTTGGAGAATGACACAAATATAAATTTTCACAAAGTCTGCTGCCTCAGTTTTTATGATGGCAATTTGCATATACTCCAGAATGTTATGAAGAGTGATCAGATGAATTGCAATTAATTTCAAAGTCCCTCTTCGCCATGAAAATTAACTTAATCCCAAAAACTTTTCCACTGCATTTCAGCATTGCCACAAAAGGACCAGCTGACATCATGTCAGTGATTCTCTCATTAACACAGGTGAGAGTGTTGACGAGGACAAGGCTAGAGATCATGCTGATTGAGTAAGAATAACAGACTGAAAGCTTTAAAAGGAAGCTGGTGCTTGAAATGATTGTTCTATCTCTGTTAACTATGGTTACCTGCAAGGAAACATGTGCAGTTATCATTGCTTTGCACAAAAAGGGATTCACAGGCAAGGATAATGCTGCTAGTAAGATTGCACCTAAATCAATCATTTATCGGATCATCAAGAACTTAAAGGGGAGAGGTTCAATTGCTGTGAAGAAGGCTTCAGGGCACCCAAGAAAGTCCAGTAGGCGCCAGGACCGTCTCCTAAAGTTGATTCAGCTGTGGGATCGGGGCACCACCAGTGCAGAGCTTGATCAGGAATGGCAGCAGGCAGGTGTGAGTGCATCTGCATGCACAGTGAGGCCAAGACTTTTGGAGGATGGCCTGGTGTCAAGAAGGGCAGCAAAGAACCGACTTCTCTCCAGGAAAAATATCAGGAACAGACTGATATTCTCCAAAAGGTACAGGAATTGGACTGCTGAGGACTGGGGTAAAGTCATTTTCTCTGATGAATCCCCTTTCTGATTGTTTGGGGCATCCGGAATAAAGCTTGTCCGGAGAAGAAAAGGTGAGCGCTTCCATCAGTCCTGTGTCATGCCAAAAGTAAAGCATCCTGAGACCATACATGTGTGGGGTTGCTTCTCAGCCAAGGGAGTGGGCTCACTCACAATTTTGCCTAAGAACACAGCCATGAATAAAGAATGGTACAAAAACATCCTCCGAGAGCAACTTCTCCCAACCATCCAAGAACAGTTTGGTAATGAACAATGCCTTTTCCAGCAGGCTGGAGCATCTTGCCATGAGGCAAAAGTGATAACTAAGTGGCTCGGGGAACAAAACATCGAAATTTTGGGTCCATGGCTAGGAAACTCCCCAGACCTTAATCCCATTGAGAACTTGTGGTCAATCCTCAAGAAGCAGGTGGACAAACAAAAACCCACAAATTCTCACAAACTCCAAGCATTGATTATGCAAGAATGGGCTGCCATCAGTCAGGATGTGGCCCAGAAGCAGATTGACAGCATGCCAGGGCGTATTGCAGAGGTCTTGAAAAAGAAGGGTCAACACTGCAAATACTTTGTCTTTGCATAAGCTTAATGTTATTGTCAATAAAAGCCTTTGACACTTCTGAAATGATTGTAATTATACTTCAGTAGGCCTATACCATAATAACATCTGACAAAAGATCTAAAAACACTGTAGCAGACTTTGTGAAAATTAATATTTATGTCATTCTCAAAACTTTTAGCCATGGCTGTACTGTAGCTTTGCAGGTAGGTTTCTTGATGCATCTTGGAGACATTGCCACAGTTCTTCTGGATTTAGTCTGTCTCAGTTTGTTCGGTTTCTTCATGTCATTCCAGACAGACTGGATGATGATGAGATCAGATCTCTGTGAGGAGCACTGGCTGTTGTCAGACTCCTTATGTAAACAAAAATCTCACTCTATTACAATTAATGGCAAAATACTGAGACATTACAGCAAAAGATAGAAATACCATCTTTTTCAAACCATTTTTAGCTGTTGAAAATACTAGTGTTCTAATCATTTTGCCCACCACTGTTTGTGAATTGCATTGCTAGTGCCATACAGTTCTAATAGCTGGGCATGTTGTAACACCAGCGCAACTGGGATTTACATTCGACTAGTGTCTTCTGTTGGTTAGCTAGGCATTAAAAGTTATCTAATCTGTTAAATAACAGATTGGAGATTAAAACAGCAAATTTGTCTAAATTTAAACAACCACTAAAAACTGAGAATAAAATTTAACTCCAGTAAGAAAATGTACTTTTGCTAGGGTTAAACAGTAAGTGATATCTTCTAAAGAGTTTTTGCATTTGGTGCAATTTTCTCTCCTCTCTCCCCCCCCCCCCGTCTCTCTCTCACTCTCTCTCTCCCTCCTCTCTCTCTCTCTTCTCTATATATATATATATATATATAAATATAATAGTGTTGATAATGCAAATAGTGAAACTAAAATAGTTTTGTCCTGCTAGCAGTGTGAATCTGTCACGGTGCACTGACATGATCCAGTGCAGCTTTATGATCCCAAAAATAATCCAGACATATCCAAACAGGTAAAAACAATGAAGACGACAAGATAATCCACGGCATGAACACGTAACAGCAAAAGCAGACTGAAGCCCCGCATGAAACAAAACAACCAACATACTGTATATACAACAGCAGATCACAACTAACAAGACACATCTGAAACCAATGAACCATGAGGATCATGGATAATGGGAGCAGAGTGCGGGGCCATGGGAATGCAGTCCGTTAAAACAAACCAAAGTCGCAAAAGAGTCCCTCTGATGGCTCTAGGCACTCCAGCATATGACTGTTGATAGTACCCCCTCCTAACGAAGCGGCCTCCAGATGCTAAAAGAGAGAAAAAAAATAATAAATAATCCAGGAGGATGTGAACGAGGTGGCCCATGGGCAGGACGCGGCCGACCATGCAATGGAAGGGGGTCAGGGGACAGAGGTAGACAAGGTTATGAGAGCAGACCGCAGGTGGAGGCCAGGGCGGGGCCGGCAGGACAAACCAGCAGGGCTCCAACCATACAGGAACCCCAGCAGATGGCCAGGACGGAGCCAGAGGAATGAGCCAATGAGTCTCCTGCCAAACAGGAACCCAAGCGGGTAACCAGAGCAGAGCCGGAATCCTGCCAGGCAACAATGGTGGGATAGAAAACCCCCTCAGCAAAGCAGACCAGGCAGATGACCCCCCCTAGCGACTCAGGGAAAACTGTAAACAAGAGCAGAGAGTTTAGTACCAGCCTCAACGGCTGCAACAGGACAGACAGATCGCTCCACAATGGTCTCCTTGACCGTAACCGGACAGACCAAGAGTTCCGCAGTGAACTCTAAGGACTCCCAGATTGGAGTGAGTTCATGAATGGGCTCTGAGAGCTCCTGGACTGGAGCAAGCTCTGAAGTGGACCTTATGAGCTCCCGGACTGGAGCCGGCTCTGGAGTGGACCTTGTGAGCTCCCGGACTGGAGCGGGCTCTGGAGTGGACTCTGAGGGCTCACGGACTGGAGCGGGCTCTGGAATAGACTCTGAGGGCTCAGGGACTGGAGCGGGCTCTGTGGCAGGCTCCTGGGCCAACGTAGCAGGAAGCTTAAGTGGGGCTGGCAAGGCAAGGAGTTTGGTTGGTGCTGGCAAAGCAAGGAGCCTGGGTAGAGCTGGCAGGGCAAGGATCAAGGGTGAGACAAAGAGAGTGGGCTGCTCAGTAACTTCTGGGACTACCAGAGTCAGGTCCTCCAAGACCACCAGACTTGGGAACACCGGAGTCCAGTCCTCCAGGACCACTGGACTTTGGACCACCGGAGTTTGGTCCTCCAGGAACACATGACCTGGGAACACCGAGTCTTTGCTTCCCTCCTCTTCTTGACCTCCACTTAAGCTGGGGAACAATGAAGGAATCCTTGGCTTGATAGATGAAGGAGGTGTGGGATGGTACGGTCCCGCCAGATGACTCAGATGATGGGATTTATTTTTACCCTCCTTCCGACCGGCAAATTATCTGGAGAGATCCAAGATATCCAAAAACTTCACTTTCCATCTCTACTGCAGTAGGGGTTCATCCTAAAAGATTAAAAATGTCTTAATGTTCATACCTTGACTCCCCGCCTCCTGCCCCAGTCATAATCTCTCAATGCCTTTACCACATTGTGTGATGCCCTGTCAGGTTGGAGCGATGATTCAAAAACATGAAACCCTTTTATAAACGAGGCATTCGTTGCATCCGTGGGGACATAATTATGGATTAGAATGACTTGTAACTGTCTTGTTACGCGTTGCGTTGCATTGCATCGCGCCGCGTAAACATAAAACCAAGTCTGCATTTGTGATCAGAGCTATGACAAACAACAAGCCCTGCTCTACACTGCCCAAAACACTTGCTTTAAATATATAAAATATAAAACTCTTTAAATATAAAAAAAAAACTTACTTACAGTCTGTTGAGTCAGAACAGCCGGCATTGTAGTCTACTCTCCCAGGATCAGGAATGGTCCTCCATAAAATGTGCTGCACACCTCTGACTATTTGGGTTAATGTGTTCTGGAGTGTTGTAAATACAACTTAACCACTTATTTCTAGTTGTGTCCTCTTTTGGAAGGCCCAACAAAGTATTTTCTCTTTCACTACGAAACCCAGCATCACCCACCGGCGCCTTGAGGGGAGCACAGGCGCCGGATTCGCCGAGAGCGGCCGCGGGCTTGTGGCAATCACATGTGACGACCCCGGGCTGGGCTCCGCTTTGTCCACAGTGAAAGCTGATCCGGCGACCCACAGCGCAAAGTTGTAGTATTTCCTCAGCAACCAGCACTGATCAGCTCCAGGCATGACGAATCGGATATTGTCCTCTTTTGGAAGGTCAAACAAATTAGTTTCGCTTTCACAACGAATCACACAGCGCATTCACGACATGGCGGCAGCAACAATACTAAAGTGAGAATTAAAGTTACGCCTTCTTTCTTTGCGTGAACATTTGGGTGGCGTTATGCTAATCTTCCCACATAGTGATGTAGACATGTGGGGGCATGTTAGAACGAGCCGTTTTATGTAGGTGTGGTTGACTCTTAACTTTTATGAAGAATATCTCTTTGGATTTGAGACTTCAGTCTTTGCAACTTTACAGATCGTCTTTATGCACCAAGAGTTTGTAACCCTTCAAAGAGAAAGGAAAAATTGAAATCGCATCATAAGACCCCTTTAAGTGAACGTGTGAGATCGCGATTAACTAAGATGAGTGACAGATTTTTAAAGGTTTTAAAGGGAGCACTATTTGCGTGCTTTCTAGGCTAAATTATCCATTCCTAATTTGAATAAACTGACATTGGTTTCATTATACTAAGAGGACCAGCAGCCACACGCTGCTGCAAATTAATCTGCATATACAGTAAATCTGGGATTCACTTTTGAACTTGTGATTTCTGTGACTGCACTGTGTGTATTACTAGAACAGAAGTGTATGTTAGGCTAAATTTGAAACGATCTTGTCTCTCTTATCTGATTAACTGTAATGCAGCAAAATATCTAATGTTAATTTATACAGTGACTCGATTTACAGTATGTAAATTTGTTCATGAGACCTAAACCACACTTACTTCAGATTATTTTTTATTTATTTATTTATTTAGTCATCTAGCAGACGCTTTTATCCAAAGCGACTTACAATGAGAATAGAAGCAATCAAACCAACAAAAGAGCAACAATATATAAGTGCATGACGTAGCAAGTTATAATTATAGATATTATATTTGTGTATATCATACTATAACGTATATCAAAAAAAAAAAAAAAAACACACATAATATATTCTATCTATATATATCTATATATACATATACACACCTACGTAATACACACATTATATACTTATACATATTATACATATATATACACATACAAGACACCATATACACACATAGATACATATATTCACATGTATACCCATTGTAGCGTCTGGACCAATCAGACACAACATTTTTCATTATATTTAACAAATCAATTATTCATTAGATTAACAAAACGTTCACAGACCCTCACCCAATAAACATACTGGGTGCCAGGATGTCTGCAATGACACCAGGCCCCCCCCCTGGTCCCCATGGCAACCCCGACACCTTTGCTAGACCAGATACATTTACGACCTAATGGCATGCTGAGAAACACCTTTCTCACTACAATTTCCATAGGAAAGACACAGTGCACAGTAGAAATTGACTCTTCTCTAATTAATTCATAGGAAAACCTTTCTTTGAATGAACACACATATCCTTCAGGTCATTGTGTATGTTGTCTTTGAGATTTTATACTGTTTTATGCAGGCTTATGATGGAACCACTCGTTCCTGTCATCTTACCTATATGTAATCCTACCATGTTTAGTATCTATGAATTCGCCTTCTGATGATCTAAACGAGTGTGTATATTATATGTTGGTACATAGGCAATATATTAGTGTCCTGAGAATCTTTATTAATTTCGATTCAAGTTCCATATGCAAATTACCATGCTTCCACACAAAGAGTCATAAACTCCCCAGTATTTCCAAACTCCCACTTGGGATTCCGGCCTTTCTCATTGGACAAGCCCATCTTGAGAGGCGTGAATCTTCTCAGACCTTAAAGGCCTCACATCAGTGACCCGCCCCTAGTCGGTGGTTTGGTTGAATTCTGAGAAGATGAAGATGTGAGCAAACGCTCCAGGACACCCTAAGTACGTGCCAGGCTTCGGCCTTGACTTTTCCATTCACCAAGATTCTCTGACTCAAACTGGTTCTTTTTCATCAACCAACTTCAGCAAAGATCAACTTGAACCTTTGGACTGCATCAAGCCTCTCTTTCAGACAGACGAGACGTGCAAGTATTCAAACTTAGTCTTATTAATTGATACATTAGGTATCATTTGCACCTTTTTACAAAGGTGTGTTTGAACTAAGAATCTGATGTTCCCTTCAGGCTGTAGATCTGCTGAATATGCAAATGGTTCCATAACTTCATTCCTTATTTCTCTCCTCTTTACTGCTTAAGCTTTAACCCTTTCCTATACCAACTGTATGCGTGTGTGTGTGTGTGTATGTGTATGTTAGACCAGTTTAAGTGTTTATGTAGTATGTTAGACTAGTTTAAGTGTTTATGTAGTTAATAAAGTCTTACTTGTATCACACTTGACGTTGTTCATTGTTTGCTCATAACTGGAGTCCCTAATCATGCAGATTTATGCTACAGGCTCTGTGTAGAGTTGTACAGTAAGAAAGTTATTTCCCTTAACCAGGAAATTAACAGACAGTTGAAACTGAGAGGTCAAATGAATGCTTACAGCGGATCTAAATATTTATAATTAATTATAACTAGTTATGATTAATTATTCATATTTCCCCATGAGCTGATTCGCAACAGATTTTGTTGGAGAGAATGCGGGCGTGATAAAACGATAGTTATGAGTTTAAACACTGTCAACTTAAAAGTGTGTGCGTGATAGTCCAGGTTAGAATAGGGCGTGACTTGAGATACGCTGTTGTGTCCCTATTTGCTGGCTTGTTTAAATGCAGATAAAGTATGGGCTTGGTATGGTACCTCTATTATGTTTGGAAGAGTCTTTATGTATTTCATGATTAATGGTATCAGTGTAAGGTTAATCTGATTTTAGAGAAGAACCCCTAATTTCAGTATTAAAGCATAAATCTGTTCTTACAAAGCATAAGTCTGAATCTCAGCTTAGTGGCATGTCCAAACTGTACCATAATGTTTAATGCTTTAGTGAAGAAATCACAAATTGCAGTATTGTGGTCAATTGTTCTTTGAAGAAGAAATCTCAGTGCAGTTATATCAAGGTAGATTTGAGTGATGCTCCCCTTTCTACAGCATAAAGGCCTTATAGTTTATAATTAGATTGAAGCAATTCATCTACACTTTGACTGTATATATACAAGCCTAGCAACCTGGTGGCCATTACTTTGTGAAATTAAAGGTATAATACTGTACTTTAGTATTCATGTGTGAGGCACACATACTACATATATGTTTAACCGCTTTCACTTACAGTAAACCCGTTTTGGTTCAGTCTTTAAACACTTTCAGAAGTTTATTGTTAAATTAAGAGAAGCACTCACAGAAGTGCTTTTTAATGCCACAAGTCTTGAAGGACTTAAAGCCCACTTTTAAAACTGTGGGCACTTCTTTGCAATAGGCAGATACTAGCTGTCGTGAATACCTGGCATGCATTGGTTACCATGACAACAACTTGTCACAGGAAGCACTAACTCCACATAGCACACTGGTGATGCCATGTTGTAACAAACCACCTTTCAGCTAAGCTAACACGACTAGCATAGTTTAAATCTAGGCTAAGCTACAATACTTTCAATTAGGGGTTAACACTCTTTAATTTAAGCTCTTAAATACAGCATGCGTGTGAAGTAATTTGAATTTAACCTAATCCCTGGTTTCGAATGTTTCACTTTCTTTTTCTTCTTTTTCTTCTTTTTCTACGTTTCCCCATCTTCAATTCGTCTCAGCGAATGCAACTACCTTACAGAGGCGGGGCATAGAGATAAACAATAATGTACAGTATGTGGAAATTGTGTTTTTTTAACCTTAAACCGCATTTTCATTACACCAAATACACAAAATTTGTTCTTTTTTAGCAACATCATATGACCCCTTTAAACGGCGCTTTCTCTTTTTCTTATTGTTTAGGTTTTCCGCTTCCTATTAATTTGTAAAATATTTTAAAAATGATTAAGGAAAATTAAGTCTATTTTTAGAACCATTAGAATTTTTGCATTGTGGCATTTTCATTAAAATTAAGTATTTCACAATTTAAATAGTGCATCATTTTTTGCAAATTTGGAAGTGATGAAAATTTGAGGGACAAATGTGGTTAATTGTCATAAAAATAATGTCACAACATTATATTCATTAAAATTAAATACTTTACTGTTTAAATGTGTAATTATTTTTTCTCATTTTACATTAATGAGAAATTTGATTAATTATCAAGAAAATAATGATACAATATTATTTTCATTAAAATTATATATATATTTTAAATTGAATTAATCTATAATGAATTTTTTTTTACAGTACAGTAAAGGGAATTTGACAGAAAAATGTGGTTAATTATCATTTTTTACAAGTTACTTTCATTAAAATTAATATTTTTTCAATTCTAATAATGTATAATTGTTTTATTCTCACATGACAGTAATTAAAAATTGAGGGGGGAAATGTGGTTAATTATCACGAAAATAATGTCACAATGCAAAAGCTTAAATTTCTTTATGCAAAATATAATTTCATTTTTTTCTTTTTTTTATTTTTATTTACTCATTCTCTTTCCACTCTTTTTTATGCTTGTTAGTGGTTGTTATTGTGCTGTGCAGCTCTAAATTAAATTATTATTTTTTTTTTTACAAACTCAATCTCATTCAGTGTCTCATTTGGCACTATAAAAACTGCCAGTGATTTGCATCTGAAGTAGAAGAAACGAGTCAAACAGTTGAAGTGGATGTGTTTGTGAAGTTAGATCATGTGATGTCAGATCAGTGAGCTGGTGTCCAGAAGTCATTTTGGTGCGTGGCTCGCCTTCCCTGCGTCCTGTGCCAGTGAGTGAGTCAGTGTGTGTGTAGGCTGGGATTACTGTATGTTTGCATATGTGTGTGTTCTGACAAGAATCCCAAATAATGTTTGTGTGTGTTTGTTGATGCACATCTCAGTGCTCTGAAAGCTGCTGTTCTTTCTTCTGTTCTGTCTGTTAGCAGCACTGCAGCACAACATGCAACCCCAATCCATCTTAATGTTTTAATATTCACAACTATTCTTTTTTAAGTGTTTGCATAGAGTGAGAAATTAAGCAAAATAAATTGACAAGTAATTAATAAACAAGTAATAGTAACAAAAATATACAAATGACATTAGATTAAATTAATAGTGTTTAATTATCTTCCTAATTTATATATATTGTTTTGTTAAATTGATTGTTTAGTTAGCTGCACTCTGCAATTAAATTAAATGTCAACAGTAAACTAAACAATGTATTTAAAAAAATGAATGAACAATAATAAACAACTAATATTAACAAAAATACACAAATTGAATTAAATTATTACTGTTTAATTATCTCTATAATCTATGCATTTTTGTTAAATCGATTTTAATTAGTTTGTTACTGCACTCTGAAATGGAACTAATTCATTTCATTTTAATTTCATTATTAATTAAATTAAAGCTTAAATTAAATGTGGATATAACTCACATGTATTAACAATTGAATAAACATAATACACATGTATATTCACTAAAAAATACACACTTAAATAAAATTAGTATGTTTAAGTAGTTTCTTCTTAATTACATTTTTGATTACATTTCTTACTTAACATTTTTTTTAATTACATGTTAAATAGATTGTTTTCCTTAGTTAGCTGCGCTCAGCAATAAAATGAAATTAAATCGCAGAGTAAACTGAACAATGTATTTAACAAAAATGAATAATAATAAACAAGTTATACAAAAATACTCATTAAATTAAATGATTACTGCTTAATTCTTCTTTTTCATTTTTGTTAAATAGTTAGTTTTCTTTAGTTAGCTGCACTCTGCAAAATGATATATGTGTACCATTTTATAAATATATTCTATATATTTGTTTCTATATGTTTGTTAGGCAACTACAGTGCAAATAGAGTGAACAAGTAATATTAACAGATGAAATAAAATAAAAAAACGAAGTGAGTGGCAAGCAACACATTTAGGAAAATAGGATTAATTAAATAAGTCATTTAAAAGAATAAAAATAAGACTATCTCTGTGTCTTTGTCTCTCAGCAGTACGTGGACGGTGGCATCAGTGATAATTTGCCTCAGTACGAGCTGAAAAACACCATCACGGTGTCTCCGTTCTCAGGAGAAAGTGACATCTGCCCGCGAGACATCAGCTCAACCAGCATTCATGAGCTCCGCTTCTCCAACACCTCCATTCACTTCACACTGGCCAACCTGTACCGAGTCTTCCAGAGTCGAACCATCACACAACACCTCACACACACAACACACTCTCACTCACTCACTCACACACACACACACACTCCCCACACACACACTCACTCTCCCTCACTCACTCACACACACACCCTCACCACTCACTCGCACACACACTCGACTCACACACACAGCACCACTCACTCACACACACACACACCACTCGCAATCACTCACTCACACACACACACACACACACACACACTCCACACACACACCCTCACTCACACACACACACAAACACAAACACACACCACACACTCACATACACACTCACTCCTGACTCACTCACACACACACACACCCAATTCACTCACTCACTCACTCACACACACACCTCTCACACAACACACACACAACACCACACCACACACACACACACAACTCTCTCTCACTCTCACACGCACACACACACACACACACTCCCACACCCACACACACACACTCACACCAAACACACACACACACTCCACATACACACTCACTGAACTCACTCACACACCACACACACACTCCTCACACCCACTCTCTTCTCCACACACAACACACACACACACCACACACACACA
>JADLZN010003943.1:0-377268 GCA_018155175.1 Sinocyclocheilus anophthalmus | reverse complement strand
GGTTGAGTTGAAGGTGATGGTTCTTCATCCAGCAAGAAATTTCTGTTAGACAAGCTGAGATGCGAGCATCTATCGTTGGATCATCAGGATGGAATTAGAGGTAGAGTTGAGTGTCATCAGCTTAGCAGTGGTATGAAAAGCCATGTTTCCGAATGACAGAACCTATTGATGTCATGTAGACAGAGAAGAGAAGTGATCCAAGTACTGAGCCCTTTGGCACCCCAGTAGCTAGATGTTTTTGGCTTGAACACCTCACCTCTCCAAGATACCTTGAAGGACATATCTGAGAGGTAAGACTCAAACCACTGCGGTTCCTGAGATGCCATTTTCCAAAAGGGTTGACAGGGCCGCAACTAATCTGGTGGCTTTTTTGGTTCACCATTATCCTACAGCACCGACAGGATGCCTATGGGCCCAACAACTGAACGCAGCGTCTTGGTCGCATGTCCACTCTTAGCCGATGGTGTGCTGGTCCAGGAGTTTGTTGTTCTGTGAGAAAAGTCGTGAGACTTGGTTAACACAACTCGTTCAAGTGTTGTTTTTGCAATGAAAAGGATAGAAGGGAAACCGGTCCTGTAGTGTCTCTCAAAGAGTTTGGGTTTAAGAGGGGTTTTCTAAGAAGTGGGGTTTAAGATACGAGCCTGTTTAAAGATGTTGATGGAAAAAACAGCCAGTGTAAGGATGTGTTAATTATGTGATTGAGTGCAGTACAACGGAGAAAGAAAAATGGCTTGAAGGAGATGAGATGGAATAGGATCAAGCGGACAAGTAGTAGGATGATTGGAAAGGATGATATGATGATAAAACTTCAGATATGATGCACACCAGTTTAAAAAAGCACCACGCCATCATGTTCTCACATTCAAGGCAATACAACATCTAATCACCGAATCTAATCACCTTACTGGCAAATTGTTCACTTCAAGAATGAAAATAAGAGTGTTGATGAGTTTTGCTATAAAAACAGCACAAATGGAAACAGCGGTCTATATTATTATACCTCTATATGACGCATAGACTTTATTCAGCCCACAGAAAGACAAATGTATTATTGCAAAATGTCTATACTCTTCCAGCCAACGCCGAAGTCATTATGTACATTAACCACATTCTCGTGCAATGTGCGACCACCTTTGAACTTATTCTTCAATATCTTGCAACCAACGTTTTGATTCTCTTAATATTCAGCCTTTATAAATGAACAATGTGGAGTACATGTCAAAACAAATAATTCTTTCTCAAGAGGAGAAATAAAATGTCAATCATCAAAATCATGAAAGTTTGGGGTGGCAGTCAAATGTCAGGGTTGTCATATGCCACACCCCTTTGGCTCAGAGAGGAATCCAGCGAAACAAGAATGTCTGTAACTGTGTTTTCAGAGTAACAGGTGATCATGATCTGCCAGTAAATGGACAAATAACTGTATAAAATGGTAACAATAAAAAAGATAATTGCAACATTTTATTGCAATTTTATTGCGAATTGAAGGCTTATATCTCACAATTCTGAGTTTATACCTCACAATTCTGATTTAAAGAATTGTAAAAAAAAAAAATAATAATATTTCGCAATTCATTGAAACAAGCTTGTTTCTGCCAAGGAATAAAAAATAAAAAAGGTAACCGCAACTTTTAATTGTGACTTTTATTGAGTTTACATTGCATTTGCAAGCTAACATCTTGCAATTCTAACTTTTTTGCAATTATTTAACTTTTCTGAGAATTGTTTTGTTTTGTTTTTTTGCAATTTTTGCAATTTGAGTTTATATCTTACAACAAGTAGATGTGAGAAGAAAAGTTATTGTGAGAAAAAAAAAATTGGATTCTCTGGCGGCAGTAAGCATTCATAGATACAAGATTGTTTCTGCCAAGGAATAAAAAAAAAAGTTATAGTACCATTCGTAATAAGACTTTTTTTGGTCCCTAAACTAAAGTGTTACCAGACTTTTTTCTCAGAATTGTGAGGAAAAACATCTGAAATTGTGAAATATATACTTAAAACTGTGAGATAAAAAGTAAAATGTATCCTTTATTTTTAATTCTGTGACAGAAATAAGCTTCTATAGCAAACATGTCTTTTTCCCATTAGCTTTTATTTGGACACTTGAGATGTTAAGCATGGCATTCTGTATTCTCTTTCATTAATTTAATTTTAGTTTTTTAATCTCAAGATTACAAAATCAGTGTTATTTATTATCTATCCACACCCATGTGCAAGTAGCTGCACATTTAAAAATAAAAGTAATATATTTGCTTTATTATTTCATGTCAAAGAGCCAAACAACATTTTACCCTTTTGCAGGAACATTCATTTTGTTTATGTAATGTTTGATTACATAATTTATGTGTAACACTGTGGATTTTGTCCACACTAGAACTGATAAAAAAGTGTACTTTTTGTTACAAAGTCTTAGAAAATGTGTTTTTAAAACAATTTTGTTCAATGTTTTAGCTTTTAAAAATGACCTCTACAAAGTTTAACTTGTTCAGTACTTCATACTGAGGTCCCGATACTAACTATATATATAATTAAAATTCATATTTGGCTTCCAGTGAATTTCAATTCTATTTTATATTTAACCTTCAGCCCTTTTCATGTACAGTTTCAGAAACAACCCATTTTCAGAGACATTATTACACAACCTTAATTCTAAGTCTAATTAGGGGAGTCTAATTTCTTGTATACATAAGTATTCATACTCAAATAGCAATTGCTGTATATAATATTATGCATTCATTGAGAGTGACCGACTGAAAGGGAACAGTCTAACATAGATGCAAAATGCAGTGGATCATGTATTTGAGGAGGGCTGTTAGTATCCATAGAAAGTTTGTGTGGGCACATCCATGTGAGAATCTATCTGTGTGTGGGCCTCGCTTTGCCTGTGTGTATGTGTGTGCAAACGTGAGTGTGTATGATTGTTGAGAACTCTTGAGAAAGAGAGAAAGATAGCGAGTGATGGCGCTATGCGTGGCCTTGTTACTACAAACGTGAAACAAGTGTTTGAATATGCTGGTTGAGCACACCTGTCTAGTTCAGCGTTTGACAAATCACCTCCATAAGTTTGTTGCTACAGTAATTATAATGTGAAGCAGGTCCATATTGCCCATCGATTTTGCTATCAGCATTTGTTACATAACATATGTGCAGATACAAATAAACAGGGTCCAGAATTAACACCGAAAAAGTAAATAAAACGAATTGCTTGCCATTTGACCAGAAGTTATTTTTCATTTAACATAGTACTGTTACGGGGCGGACAAGACGTGAGACATGTGGATCCATGTGCAAGCTTTATATTTCTTACAGAAGACAGAAACAGTGGTCATAACAGGCAGGGTAGAACAAAGGCAAACAGGTATATGGCGGGCAAAACACAAGAATAGTCCTAGGGCTAGCGTAGGTCGACGATCGGCAGACAGAATCACAGGGGCGAGACTAGAGGGATAAATCCAGGGAAAACAGGCAAGGCAAGGCAAAACAAGGAAAACACAGAGACTAGGAACGGGGTACGGGCTAAACAATACTCAGCACAGAATGGCAGTTTGAGTGGGTGTTATATAGTGAGCGAGGTGATAAGAAACAGCTGAGTGCAATCAGTGCAATCAGTGCAGTGTGCAAACCGTGCAATGAATGATGGGATATGTAGTCCGGGGTGCTATGCAACAGTTTGTGTTGTGCGAGAGTCAATGTAAAGGAAAGGGTGACTTCTGGTGGTGAATAAACGGAAGTCCATGGACCGAATTCGTGACAAGTACAGTATGTGATTTAAATCATAATATATAAAATGAATAGCTTCGGCCCTGGCTTTAGTCTAAACAAGTAGTTACATAATAAACCATTTCAATTTTAATTGTGTGAAAACGATTTATATAATTTTTCTAAATTATAACTCTCCCAAAATTGTCTTCATTTCCGCCACACCAAGCAATTTTGCCTCCAATAAAGTTAAGTTAGTAAACTTGACTACAAAGTAGACAACAGTGTCAGTGAACAGCTTGAGAAGAAATATAAGATGTGATGAAGAAAACAAGAGAAACTAGAGAATTCAAAGTAAATATCATTGAACTTTCAAGCTTAACAAGACCAAAAAAAAAAAAAGTTAAACTTTAGGAACCGTCACATAATGCTACTAATTTGAGTGGATATTAGATAAAAAAAGAATGTCTAGAATGTCTATTGTTGAACTTTTTGTTGGAAAATTTGAATTAAATAAGAAAATAAGTAAATAAGTAAATAATTTGAGAATTGGTGGAAATTACACAGTTTTTATTACTTTTTAGAAAAAAAGAAAGAAAAAAATGTCTAGAATGTCTGTTGGATTTTTGTTGGGGAAAACAATGAAATGAAATGAAATAAAACACAGTAAATAATTTGAGAAGTGGTGGAAATTAAACTGTTTTATTACTTAACAAAGAAAAAGAAAGAACAATGTCTTGTTGAACTTTTTGTTGGAAAAGAATGGAATGAAATTAAATAGAACCGTAAATATTTTGAGAAGTTGTGAAAAAGACACTGTTTTTATTACTGTTTAGAGAAAAGAAAAATGTCTAGAACTGGACTTTTTTGTTGGAAAATAAAATGATATTACATAAAACTAAATAATTTGAGAAGTTGTGGAAATGAGGTGGAAATTACACTATTTTTATTACTTTTTTAGAAAAAAAAAGAAAAAAATTGAATTTGAAATGTCCATTGGACTTTTTGTTGGAAAAATTAAATGAAACGAAATGAAACAGAGGTGGAAATGACACTGTGATGGAAATGACACTGTGGTGGAAATGAAACTTTGTATTACTTTTTAGAAAAAAAAGTCTAGAATGTCTATTGATGGACTTTTTGTTGTAAAATAAAATAATTAAAATATAATTATTTTCCTTTACCATAATAACTCTAGAACCTCATAGGGTCATTTACTTTACCTGGTGTTAGGGCACAAAAATTAAAATCTGGAGAGCAAAAAAAAAAAAAAAAAAAAACATGCAATGGAAAGCCAGCTGAAGACATGTTCAAACCAGACAAATGTTTCATTTCTGTTATCCAGAACTGAGATTTCTCTGTAAGATAATCTCCTCCAGTGCGGTGGCTTTCTTGAGTGTTGCTTCAGAGCCTAAAAATACACCAGCAAACAAATGGATGTGTGCCATTGCTTTTTTTCCTGTTGACATCAACCGTCTCTCCCCTCCTCCTGGCCTGCATGGCTGCTAGTCCAACGGCTGCTTCATTAATGCATTTCCTTCGCCTTGCGCTTCAGAAATCCATTAATCATTGAATTGAAAAGTACATCACTCCAGGTCTCTCACTTAATTTATAATGTCGCCTGACAGAAGCCTGTTCGGTTGACACCAAAAAACAGTGGCAGTATTTCCTACCTCAGTGTAATTTCCAACAGGGCATCGATTTTCGTGTGATGTCACAAAGAATAAACCCATGTTCGCACAGATTCTATCTTGACCCCGTATTAGCCCACCTCTTTTATGGACACACACACACACACACCACACACACACACACACACACAAAGCAATACAACCCAGAGCTGCTGCTTCTATTTTTAGCAAGGGGTCCTGCATCGATTGGGCGCTTATTAGTATAATTTAACTGAGCGGTCCCTCCCGCCTCAAATCGTACCATACAGAAGTTACTTAAATAATCAATACAAGCCGTCCTGCCTCCCCATCCCCCCCCCCCCCCCCCCCCCCCTGCTAACACTCTCTCTCTGATAACTGTAATGCCATGCACTAACACAGAAGCTCGCTAGCATCAATTGTCTTCTAGCAGCACTGCAATGCTTCAACGGCACCTATATGGAACTATTAGCATTTCAGTTTATATGTTATGCTGTTTATTTTGGTCTCATAGAAACGGAGTATCCAGCGCTGTGTATATTTGGATGGAACAACTGGGTATTGGTGTGGGCAACTACCTGTTAAGCTGAAACTATTTCTTAAATCCCACCATAAATGCTCCCACTATAAACACCCACCCATGAACACACAAGCATACACATACCAACACTGGCATGCACACATGACACATGCATATGCATTTTATTTTAGGCGTCAAGTACGTACACTTTTACAGGCCCTCATGTTTGCTTTTGCACAAAATCAATCAGATATATTGATAGCATCATGCAATTCTAGCTCTGAGGCATACTGTAACCCTTTTGCTGTGCCAAAATGTTACTTGTGCATGATGCTAGGATTGGTGTTTCTATGGCAACTGCCTACACACACATGCCCACATGATACTGAGTATTAAACATGCATTACATTCCCAAAATATTTTGTAGTCTTGGTAACGCCGAGTGCTTTGACACAATGTTGGCAGAAAGTTTATAATTAAAGATGCAGAAGCTCAGTATCATTTAATCATCGTTCACAAGGGCCCAGAGTGCCTCTAGACAACAGAAAATCAGATTGCCTTATTTACACTGGTAATACCGATGTCAACACATGGCACTATAGGCACACTGAGCTGCAGGACTTTTCTGATGGACTGTGATACATTTATACCTACATATATATCCTTAATTATGAAACACTGGTTTAGTACAGGTAAGTTTTTGTACTAATTGTGCATGTTTTTTAAAGACAATTTGCTTGTGCAAGGATGGAAAAATTCTAGAAGTTTCTGTATTCTGTAAGTAATATATAAATAAATATAAAATAAGTGGTCAACATATTTTTTTTTACTTTTTATGGCCAATGCTAATGTGATTTTCGTGTTCAGCGTGTCGAAGAAATGTTAAAAATAAAAGCGAAACTGTTTATAAAGTTTAGCTGTAATTGTTATAATCAATATTATGAATAATTATAATTACATTCGTATTTATTTTCTATTAAATCGAAATATAAAATAAATCATTTTAATAAAACATCCCATTACTATAAAAAAAACTAAGAAAATTAATTAATCAAATATACTATAAAAACTATACTACCTTTTTTTTCTTTGAATACTGAAGTTTAGATAGGACTTTTTAATGTGAGAAATACATACTATTTACAGAAACCGATCTAAACTGGTCTCATTCTGTGGCTTTCCAGGCATAAAAAGGGGTCCTGAACTACTAAGTACTTACATCAAAAAGAAGTACAATGTGGAGTTTACGTAACACTTTTATATCGGGCCATGTCCAACCATTAACGAGTTGCTTATTAGCATCCTAAAAAATATTGGCTTTTTTATTAGTATCTTATAAAGTCCATATTCCTGCATGAAGAACACATTCGACATCCCTAATCCCTACAACCCCAATACCTAAATATGAGGCAAAAGTTGTAGTTAATGGTTTGTTAATAGCAAGAATTGGACCTTAAAATAAAGTGTGACCCAATGTACTTATCATGTTCATATTGTATTGAGGTGGGATACGGGTAACATTAGGGAAAGGTTTGGTGGTATGGGTAGGTTTAAGGGTGGGTTAAGGTGTAAGGGATGGGTCAACAGTGTAATTATAAATGTAATTACAGAAATTAATTGCAGATATAATTACATGCAGGTATTTTTTTAAATATAAGTACAATGTAAAAACATTTATGTACACAATAAGTGCATTGTATCAGATGATTAATTTAAATGTAAGTACATACAGTAGTAGTTAAGGCCACCAAATATAAAGTGGGTCCAAAAAAGGTAATTATACTATAAATAAATTATTGTATGTAATAAGGAATCACAGGTTATCTAGGTCTTCATGAAATAAATAAAAAAGAGTGTAACTGTAATGGTTAAGCATATAGGACGTTTTAATAAAAACATTAACCTGTATGAGCTGGTCCCAAACTGTGGTTAAGACAGACAGGCATAGCAGTAAGATGTTTACTTGTTAGGGTGCACTGATGTAGGCGGCTGACTAGCACATTTCTATTGAACTGCAGTGACAATAGATTACAACTCCTTATTAAATTGTGTCTATTGCTTTGTCACTATTTCATTTATTTTTTCCACCTTCCACCCTCACATTATGGCTCATAGCAGACTATGCACAGGAGTCAGAAAAAAATCAATGCAGATGTATTGATCATCCATCATTTGAGGCTAGAACATCAATCACACACACCGCACTGTTTGGCTTCACAAAAATGCAAAAATGCAGTGGTCAGAAAAAATTTCAAGCGACACATTTCTCTTACCATTTGGTGAGGCGTGTGACTTATTTTAAATAAATAGCAAATGATATGTTGTATTTATGAATAATATTATAAATGCTATTATTACTTTTATGTATTTCTTTTTATAAATGAACAACATATACTATAATACATAATTGTACATATAAATATCTATATAATTATAAATATGTATGTTATAACATTTGGGTGAAAGGCATTTATCTAATGTACTAGAACACAGTGTGTGACTTTTTTTTATTTGTGACTTGTTTTTTGATTTGTTAATCGTTTTTGGCCGTACTAGTCACACATCTGAAAATAAATGTACACTGTATGTAAATGTCACCCTTTATTCCCTTTCAAGTATCATTCACAGACCAACGCCAGTGAGCCGCAGTATAATGTCTATTGAAATCAAACTAGGGCCCCTTTGATACTCATAGAATATATTTATAGCACGCACCATTTGTTCCTCAACCATTGTGTCTCCTGTAGTCCTGTGACACCTCATGCGTATGGATGGATGGTCTCCAAACTATTGCATCCTTTCATCTTTTTTTCCACTTGGCCCTGTTTGAAAGACAAAGCAGATGCAGTTTTAGAGGCTTAATTACTGTTATGGAGAGAACTTTAATAGCACAGACCCAGGCAGGTCATTCAACACCACCTGAAACTCAATACAGCTGCTTCATTTCTAATAATTGCTGTGACTACATATCCTCACGTTTTGTTATACATTTTAAATCACACTTCATGTCGTATACATGGCTCCCCAAGGCAAATGGAATAAAAACAAGGACCCACTGCCACCACTGCACAGCAAAGTATTTTCTTATACTCTGTAAAATATCTGCTACAGTAGTAATGCAGTACATATATGGCTTAGTGCCAAGATACATATGACGTATTGACTGCTGCCACTCATAAAAAAGTCAATATATAGTATATCCTGTTGGCACTGGCTTCAGTACAGCTGACACTGTTGGTGTCCATTTAAGCCTACTTTACGACATTGAGGTTTCAAGTCACACCTGGTGATTATCAGTATAGATTTATTCTTTATTATCTGTCTTTCTCGGTCTAGCATGTAAAAATGTATGTTATTTAAGACAATGTACTCTAGCATTCTCTATGATGTTAAGACTACAGAGATTAAAAATTTTGTAAAATAAAAGAATATGACATTTTAAAAATATACATTTTATACATATTACAAATATTATGATTTTAATGGAAACATCATACAGTAAAATACAGTACAACAGTAAAAACCTGTTAAATTGTTAACTATCAATCACCTTATTCAGTACAAAAAAATAGATCATATTTTAAAACTTTAAAACTAAATTTTAAAAATAGATCATTATTTAAAACAGTAATTTTACTGTAAAATATTCTAATATTTTAGAGTAAAAGTTTTTAATTACCTTTAAAGAATTTCACCATTAATAACAATTAATATAATATAAAAGGCAATTTGTGTACTTTTAGTATAAACTTGTTAAAAAATAGTATTTTTTAAGTAAAAAGTATGAATCACCTTAAGGAAAGAGGCATTCCCTGTGCAAACCATCATATTTGATTACATATTTTTCATATATTTCATATATATGATATTAAATAATATTATAAATGATTATAATTAAATACATATAAATACACATATAAAATTATTAATATGTTAGGTGAAATTATTATAATAGTATTAGATTATCTTAATGTGAAATCATTAATATTTCAAAGAATATATACACACATGCACAATATGTTATACAGTGGGTACGGAAAGTATTCAGACCCCCTAAAATTTTTCACTTCTTTGTTATATTGCAGCCATTGCTAAAATCATTTAAGTTAATTTTTTTTCCTAAACATTAATGTGCACAGCACCCCATATTGACAGAAAACAACAGAATTGTTGACATTTTTGCAGAAAAAAAAGTAAAACTGAAATATCACATGGTCATAAGTATTCAGACCCTTTGCTGTGACACCCATATATTTAACTCCGGTGGCTGGGTCCAGTTCATTTCTTTTGATCATCCTTGAGATGGTTCTTCACCTTCATTTGAGTCCAGCTGTGTTGATTATACTGATTGGACTTGATTAGGCAAGCCACCCACCTGTCTATATAAGACCTTACAGCTCACAGTGCATGTCAAGCAAATGAGAATCATGAGGTCAAAAGGAACTGCCTGAAGAGCTTAGAGACAGAATTGTGGCAAGGCACAGTTCTGGCCAAGGTTACAAAAAAAATTTCGCTGCACTTAAGGTTCCTAAGAGCACAGTGGCCTCCATAATCCTTTAAATGGAAGATGTTTGGGATGACCATAACCCTTCCTAGAGCTGGCCGTCCGGCCAAACTGAGCTATTGGGGGAGAAGATTCTTGGTGAGAGAGGTAAAGAAGAACCTAAAGATCACTGTGTCTGAGCTCCAGAGATGCAGTCGGGAGATGGAGAAAGTTGTAGAAAGTCAACCATCACGGCAGCCCTCCACCAGTCAGGGCTTTATGGCAGAGTGGCCCGACGGAAGCCTCTCCTCATTGCAAGACACATGAAAGCCCGCATGGAACACCTGAAGGACTCCAAGATGTGAGAAATAAGATTCTCTGGTCTGCATGATACAAATGACTTTTGCCTTAAAAAAAAAAAAAAAATTGCTAAAACTTTATGTGTGGAGAAAACCAGCACTGCTCATCACCTGTCCCATACAGTCCCCAACAGTGAGCTGGTGGTGGCAGCATCATGCTGTGGGGGTGTTGTTCAGCTGCAGGGACAGGACAACTGGCTACAAACGAGGGAAAGATGAATGCAGCCAAGTACAGAGATATCCTGGACGAAAACCTTCTCCAAGTGCTCAGGACCTCAGACTGGGCCGAAATTTACCTTCCAACAAGACAATGACCCAAAGCACACAACTAAAATAACAAATGAGTGGCTTCACAACAACTCTGTGACTGTTCTTGAATGGCCCAGCCAGAGCCCTGACTTAAACCCAATTGAGCATTTCTGGCGAGACCTAAAAATGGCTGTCCACCAACGTTTACCATACAACCAGACAGAACTGGAGAGGATCTGCAATGAAAAATGGCAGAGGATCCCCAAATCCAGATGCAACTTGTTGCATCTTTCCCAAAAAGACTCATGGCTGTATTAGATCAAAATTGTGCTTCTACTAAATACTGAGCAAAGTGTTTGAATACTTAGGACCATGTGATATTTATTTCAGTTTTTCTTTTTTAATAAATGTCAACAATTCTGTGTTTTTTTCTGTCAATATGGGGTGCTGTTTGTACATTAATGAGGAAAAAAATTTAATTTAGCAATTAGATTTTAGCAAATGGCTGCAATATAACAAAGAGTTAAAAATTTAAAGGGGTCTGAATAATTTCCGTACCCACTGTACATATATATAAAATGTTGAAAATAAATAATAAGTTGCTGATTGATGAGAAATGCAAACAGAAGCATGTACAGCAGTATATTGCATTTGGTGTATAATCCAGTAAATATTATCATAGCTGACCGTTTTTATTTATTTACATTTAGTTATTTTACAGTATGGTCGATATTTATTTATTTGAATACAGATTTTGTTTTTTTTATAAAATGTATATAATATAATTTTAAGATTATTTTCACTCCAGCAAGGGACAGACATTTTACAGGTAATCAATATTGATTTATTATTTTTATTCTATGCCTCTTCATGTCCATAAACTTGGACAATAACTACAAAAACACAATAAGGCTGTTTTATGGTGCTATCTTAAGCCTAAAGGTGGCAAAACTGATATCTCACCTTGCATGCTTGTGGTGGACCATTGAACTCTTGAGAGAGAGGGAGAAAAAGAGAGAGAGAGTTCCTGCTGAAGTTGATCTGCTGCTGCCCTTGCTGATGTACAGACCAATCCAATTAGGTTTCACCTCTAGGCTGTGATGCAGCTCGTGCTTCAGACGATCCATTCCGTCCACACGCGCGCGCACACACACACACACATATACACACACACGCACGCACAGTGTCACTCTGCAGCTCCACACACACTGCGCGCACCCTCCGCTTTTACGCGTCCGACATCTGCAGACATCCCGGCTCACCATATCAAGCCATCGATGGAGGCAGCGCTCTTAGCGAGACAAGGGGAGCTCTTTTAGTCACAGAGATTTCCCGGTGTTCGGTGAGATCTCCTCACCCTTTTCATGTTGAACAAAATGTGGAACACATGTCCGGTCATAACTGAAGCCTCCGTTGAGAGCTGGGAATCTTAAAGAAAACCCGCAGGCGTCTTTACTCCCGTTTGCGCACACAGCGGTTTGTATATGCAAACGGTGGTTCACTTCAGGAAGGTAAGAAATATAGTTTGTTGCATAAACATTGTTATGGCAAGTCGTGATGCCTGGACGTCACTTGTCTGAGTGGAACATCTGAGATGAAGTGAAAGGAGATTTGTTTTCCATTTTGTCATAGCAAGGCTACAAAGTTAAAGGCAATCTCTTGTCAACGCAACGCATAGAACGGTTTTAATAGGCGCTGATGCATTTGACAGCTCTTAATGTGAGAAACACGGTGGTACAGATGGACACAAGTTGTAAACGTTGATATTTTGGGGAATATATCTTACTTTATTGCTTTGGTATATTGACTTCTAAAAGAAAATCAGATAATGTAATGATTATGGATGATTATGAAAGAGAAAGAGACTGTTTGCAGTTTTCTGTCTTTTGTTCAAGCACATGTACAATTAGTACCAAATACAAATGATCTGTAACCTTTAAATGTAAAATATGTCTAAATTAACTAGTTTTATTAGTCTTTTTTTCAGTATGACAGAGTCAGTACAATATCACACCAATGATTGTCAGTTTTAAGGGATCAGAATGTTTTTTTATATTGCAGTTTTAGTGCAGTTAATGCCAGAAAATGCATTTTGTGCATAAAATAAAATAAAGAGGTTCTGAAGATGCTGCTTTTTTATTTGTTTAAGAAAGAAAAAGGAGATCTGCATGTTCTGACATCCATTATATCCGCTCACATATCGGCTTACATTAGACTCCTGAACGTAACCTTGAAATGATAGAAGGCCAATGATGAATATTGAATGTGGCAACGAGATAATGCTTGTGTTATTTACTAATTCTATGTAGTTTAAACAAGATGTGCCACTATTCTCCTAGTTTAGGCTTTGGTGAAGTATACCGGAGCTTAAGTTTCTTCTTTACATACAGGGCACGCAATTTACATCTAATGCTGGCATTTAGTTCTGCTTCCAGATGTACTTTGCAAAACAATTACAGTACAATCTGACATATTCCTAATGGATCTCAAAGGAGGGACATTTACTAAATAATTATGAGCTGGAATAGTTTCCACTGCATGGAAAAAAATGTAATTTCAAGTTGGAAACAACAGGTGTCTGTCTTTCTTCACAGCCATGGAGGGACTCGTCTAAGGAGGACCCAACATAGTCGTCTTTGTCCAGTTATCTTCTGGTTGATTTGTATCTTTACACCTCTTCCTGGCAAGAGCCGCACACACAACCACACAATGGCAGAGAAGACCGAACTTGGGGTTCCAAAACCTGGAGGAAGATCTGCGGCTTCGCTTCCACCTGAGCCTATCGAGATCATCCGGACCAAGGCCCGCTCCAGAAGGGTCCGTCTCAACGTTGGGGGCCTCAACCATGAGGTCTTATGGCGGACCTTGGACCGGCTTCCCAGAACCAGATTAGGCAAGCTCAGAGACTGTAACACCCACGAGTCTCTAATCGAGGTCTGTGACGACTACTGCCTGAACGAGAATGAGTACTTCTTTGACAGACACCCTGGTGCGTTCACGTCCATCTTGAATTTTTACAGAACTGGAAAGCTGCACATGATGGAGGAAATGTGCGCTCTATCTTTTGGGCAAGAGCTTGATTACTGGGGCATTGATGAAATCTACCTGGAGTCGTGCTGCCAGGCTCGCTACCATCAGAAGAAAGAGCAGATGAATGAGGAGCTGAGGAGAGAGGCAGAGACTCTGAGAGAGAGGGAAGGAGAGGGGGAATTTGATAACACCTGCTGCTCAGACAAGAGGAAGAAACTTTGGGATCTTTTGGAGAAGCCAGGTTCCTCAGTTGCTGCTAAGGTAAGGTGCCGTGGTACACAACGTGACAGTCTGGGCCTCCAGTTCGCCATGAACCAAAATGATCATGTAACAACACAAGCTCTTCCTTATTAACGATGAGGTGCAGTTCAACTTCTGTGTGTGTTCTGTTTCATCAGTACATTTGGTTGTTTCAGAGTAGCTCTGTTCCCAAACCTAGTAAGCTACAGGTTGCGTGCTTCTAAAACAGCATCCTAACCATTATAAATTACCAATTTGGAATGCTCTACATTGGCTTACTGCACAAGAAATTCAGCTATACTGTAGAGTTTGATGTTAGCATGTTGCTAAGCTAAAAGCACAATAATCTTTCTGTTTTGTTCTGTTCCCAAACCTAGTAGCTTTTTTGTTCACTAGACAGCTGCCTTCTAAGAATGGAACCTCATTAGTGACCAGAACTTCATAGGCAGGTTTGAACAGGAGACTATTTTGACACTAGAATATTTGACGTTAGCATGTTGCTAAGCTAAACGCGCAATAAAGGTGTGAAATCCAGTCATTTCAATAGTAGTGCATTCGATTAGGAATTTCGCATAAAGGTGGAAGATTTCCTTACAGATTTAGCAATGGGATTAACTGCGCTGACCAACAGTAAACTGCTTGGTTTGAATGTAGTTTTACTAATTGCATAATTGCAATCGACAATGGACCATTTTACCTGGGAAATTTCACTAAAATGTTGTTAATGTGATTGCACCTTAATAAGCATAAAATATAGCACATTATAAATTATTTGGTAAAATATTCTGTTTTTATGTACAGTAAAAAAAAAAGTTAAACAAAAACTTTTAAACAAAAACTTTAAAAAAAAATAAAAAATAACAATCCTGTTAATGAGAGAGACAGCAAAAAATGTGTCTTCCAAACAATGGGCCTCATTCATGAAACATTCGTAAATATATGAGTAAATTCTAAATAATTTACACGTAAAACGGACCTTCTTGCAAACTCTCCTTCGGATTCCCAAATACTTCGTAAAGGTCAGATTTGATAGTTAAATGTGTGTATGTCAATGAATTCCAATCATTCGTAAATAGGGCGCGCATGCACACTCATTCACAATTAGCATATTCCCCGCCTATGAATTACAGCTACGCAAATTACGTATATAGGAATGGTGTGGAATCCTTGGACTCAATTCTCAGGTTTAGTAAGTTATATAGCATAAATGCATAAGAGACTAATAGGCTATATGCCTAACAATAAATGAATAAATGAACGTGTGTCCACCAGAACGTTTTTAGCCAGCTGACATAATGCCTGGTGCTCTTCTGAAAACGACCATCTGGTGTTGCTTGAGAGAGCTTTGGAGGCACTGCATTTTTCTGGAGTGACGCATCGTTTGCAGTAACATGTTAAGAGTATCTTATTTTGAAGAATATTACTGAATATAAAAATGCAGTAACCAGCAATATTAACTTCTCCATTGTTGTGTTGTACAAGTATGATCATGGTTGGTCAATGTAATGTTTGTCCCGTCCCTCCTCCACTGTGATTGGACGGATAAATAGTGACAATGATGAGCACTGTGTTTTACCATATACTTTTTACAACCCAAAGTTAAAGAGTATAAAACGAAAAAAGACAGGGCAATTGAACTTGTTAAATATGATTCTAATATAGTTCATAAAAATGCAGTGTCATCAGTTTGTCTAAAAGAATACAAGAACGTTTTCGAATGTTTTATTTATGCCCATTTCCATGTAGGGAGCAGGTGTAAATTTATTTCGTACCAACTAACATTTTCAAAATACGAACATTTTCATGAATCCGAAAATTTATGTCAAAGCGACTTTTCCGAATGATTTGCACAAAAAAACGTTCTGCTCGTGTTTCATGATGAGGCCCAATGTCTTTACCCAAATACACTTTGATAAACCTCTGGTAATGATGTTTTGAGGAAGATTGTGTATTGTTTTTAAATTATACGTTCATTATACGTTTCTATATGTATATATGCACATTATTTTTATATGTGCATATATGTGTTTATTTTTCTCACTTTGTCTGCCATCTTAGATATTGGAAGTTACAATAAATGCAGTGCATTCTGGGATTGCCTTCATCAAGAAGGTCAAACGCTATGCTTTTGGTTACAATTGTGCAATAACAGCGCCTTACTTAAATGGTCTCACTAAGTTTTGGAACAGAGCACTTGTATCTGAATATTATTATTATATTGCTCCAGTGGTAAGAAAGATCTAAATTGATCATATGTATGCCTACTATAAAGATGCTGTGCAAACATGTTGTTTTGCAAATTGGGTGTAATACTAATTTCAGTAGCAGGGAAATAACTTTTTTTGTAAGTGTAATAAGTACAGTGGGTGCAAAAAATGTGTTAAGTTTTGATGCTGCAAAGGTTTTCATCTGTGGTGGAAGAGCTTGTTTTGCCGTTATGGATCACAGACACTTGGCACCAGTTAGCAGTTAGCTGTCGTATGCAATGTGTGCAAGAGCAGCTCTGCTCGTTGAGTCAGAGTGACTATGTATGTCACATTAAAACTTACGAACATAATCATACATAAAATGCATGGTATTTAGTGTTTGCTGAATTTTTGAATACTGTTATTTGTATATGTAAGAAGGCCATGTTCCTTTCATCTCACACAATGCTACATCTATCCGATTACATTCATTTGATCATTCATTGTACTTGCTCACAATGCAGAGAGAACCATTGGTTGTATGTCCCGTGTAGCTTCTAATGTGTGCCTGCATCTATGGGCGTACAGTGCACTCTAAGTCATCCATTGGCTGGGGGGAACGCAGATGAAATTTAATAACTGATCATTTACGAGGAGTATCCAGCATAGAGCTCAGTGCAGATAAGGATTATATTTCACATCTGAGATAGAGTATCATAAAAACATCCCCTTAAATATGACAAAACTACATGGATGTGAGACATAATGGAAATATAGCGTTGTTAGCTTAACCATTTTGGACGTCCTACAGTGTGTGTTGTTTTTATCACAAATGCAGTGTCATCTGTTTTGTTGGACATTTCCTCCACCTATATGGGAATCATGGCTGATTCAATTTCAGCCTGCCTCCACCCACTTAATTTATGATACAGGCTCATGATGGAAAGAGCAGGAAGATTGTGGTAATATAGAAGGCATCGGCAGTTTCCTGCACTGGGTGTGGATTTTAAGAGCTCTGACACTCACTGTGGTCTGGGAACACTGTGGTAATGCCTTGATTTTACCTCACAGGCAAGTGAGGGAGAGTCATTTGTGTTTGTCACTGCTCTGTTAAGGCTTTCTAAACAGCGTGCAAAGGCACAAAGAGGAAATTACATGCTTGGAGTGTATAGTGTGCGCGTGTGTGTTCCCAAATGTATGAACATCAGCTTGCTCATAGATCTTTGCCTTAGAGCCTCATGCAGTTTGAATGAGGGAAGCCTCTTTATATTCACAGGAAATCCCTCATATCAAAATATGTGCATGGTGTCTGGAGAAAACAATTTAAAGCTGGAGTCATTTTTGTGTCACCAAACAGGGGCGCGTTTCCCAAAATCATTGTCAGCTAACTATGGTCGTAAGTTCCATTGAACAAGATTGGAACTTGCGACCATAGTTGCTTTTGGGACACACGCCCCAGAATGATTGTGGCAAACATTGGGGAAATTTAATTAATTAAATTTATTTTCTGTCTTTTCAGTATACTGTAATTTAGATGTGTTAGTTTTAATTATACTTATTTTGCAGTTTAGTGTTAGTATTTTAGAGCTGCCAAAGTTAATGTGCTAACTGGTAGAATTTTAAAATGTTACATTTCTCAGTATAGTGTTATCGTTATTTAGTGGTATTTTCATGTTGAATGCGTTCAAGTACAATGTATCAAAAGCTAAAAATAACCACATTAAAATTAATTTGTAAAAATGCGATCCTGAAAATGTACTGTATTTGTTTCCCAGTTATGTTTAGTTATTATTTTTTATTTATGGTTTTTAATTTTATGTCAGTTACTTGTAAACCTTTAATGACAGACATGCTGTGAGCTACGAGCTTGTTAATTGATGATATATGCCTTTATTGATGCCACCAGCCTTATTTTATTTTTTAAATAATACCATGAAAAAAAGAAATTTACATCAGTCAGAGAATCATGACAAGTAAATTGTGGCAAAAAAACTACTTAGTGAGCTACTTAAATATTTTCATATACATGCATATTTTGCAATAAACATGAAATATACTGTTTTTATAGTATGTACACAATCAAGTTTTATATTTCTTAATAATTTCTAATTTGATTGTCATTTGCAACGCTTCATAGTAGGGCTGGGTATCGTTCAAAAATGTTTCGATATCGATACCGAAATCTTTACTTCGATATCGGTTCCTGAATGATATTTTTTCGATACCAATTTTATGAAATCAATTTTAACAAGATTACATTAACTAAAAAAAAAAACGTTGGTTTTATTTTTCAGCTTGTTGATGTTTATACAAACTCAAAGACTCATCTCCTGAGCCACTGCACAAAGGAACAAAATGTAACCAACACAATAAATCAGTGCAAATAGTTTTTATAAAGTTCAAATAGTCTTCAGTTTACACATCTATTAGGCTACATTTACACTATTTTAAAACGTATAACGTTAGCTCAGACAGAATCATGATTTCTAATTATTTTCCACTGATTTACTGATGAGCAATAGCAGCTTCCAGCTCTGTCTGCCTGTGTTCTCTCTTCCATGATCGCTGCTTTGACTCCGGAGTCAGAGGTAAGATATTATTCAGCAACAGTACAGGCCAAAACACCAGTTAGATGCGATCGGAAAGGATTACAAACACTCACTTGTGGTTTAAATTGAGTTTTGAGTAAATCCTGATTTCTTATGTAGTATGATCGGACATCTGCATATGATCGGAACTCTACGTAGCTCCTGCGCTACTCTCCATTGGAAATTAATGTCTGTCGCTTGTCGTTTGTCGTAGATAGTGGAAAGCCGGCTTGAAACGCTGTGGAAACGTCAGTATGATGAGGATCGTTTTCATTTTAAAACATAAACGTGCCAATGTAAATGTAGCCTTACATCTAATGGGGCTGGGACGCATTCACACTTCAGCCTCATGTGTGCACCACATCTCTGAGTGTAACCGGTGTAGTTGGTGTTGACTGGAACCGGACTAGGCTGTGCAGACCGATCGTGTCTTCCAGTACAACGAGAGCTAAAGAGAGCAGACTGCTTCGTGCGCTTTCGAATCGCTCTCGTGGATGATCGATCTGCGCCGCACCTCTTCTTCTAGTCGAACACACCGGCTAGTGGTGCAGGCTTATTGGCTCACTGACATTGACGAGATTAACCCCTTAGGTATCAATTTGGTTCCGAACAACGAGACGTTTTTCGATACTCGATTTATCGTGCATTTTGGTTGTGCCTTAAAAAGTCCACCCTACTTAATGGATTATTTTTAAATTTAAAGGTGGGGTAAGTGATTTCTGGTAGCCATTGTTGACATTTGAAATCACCAAAACAATCACGCCCCTACCCCAAAAGGGTCTCACCTCTATTCTGATAGCTCCGCCATACATCTACGTACGCAACCCAGGCAACGATTAGTTCTGTGCAACAAAGCAAAACCAAAGTTACACTGTGTCTACGGACGTGAGCGGCGCGGCGCGACAAAATACTATAGAACACATTATAATCAGTGACGCTGTCTACACCATAGATATATATACATATCTATTGTCTACACTGGATGCGGCGCGGCGCGGCACGACATGACAAATCCCCGACAGAAAACTGCGGCTGCGTTTTATTTATGACTTATTGACACAAATTTTAAATGATTTTCAACAGTCGCTTTGTCGCATCCATTGTACTAGACAGACTTTAGCTGTTGCTTCGCAGACACAGTGTTACTCACCTATCAAGAAGAAACAAAGCAAAACACCTTGTTTTGTTCCGCCGAATTTTTCCTCTTTGTTTTTTACACCCCTCTCTATCATTGCTAGTTCGCTCGCTCGCTAATGTCCTGTCTTGTGCACTGAGCTCTCAATTCCTCCACATCATGAGTAGACACGCCACTTACTGCTGTTTGGCTACAAGTTTGTTTTGCTAGTCTGCCCGAATCAGTTTTCTAAAGCATTTTGAAAAATCGCTTACCCCACCTTACCTAAAGCCGTTTTCCTGACATTTTACCTACCCTCAGATTGTCCTCAAGGGTTTACTGTCACATGTACACATATTGTGTCCTTTTTCTCACGCTGAACAACAATATTTAATGTATCTGCATTACTGTAAGGGTAGGTTTAGGGTTGGGGTAGGTGCAGGTGTAGACATTAATAATAATAATAATTTGTGCATTTAGCAGACGCTTTTATCCAAAGTGACTTACAGTGCATTCAGGCTATACATTTTTTACCAGAAGAAATGCTCTACCACTGAGCCACAGGAACAAAGGTTAATAAATCATAATTTTACAGGTAACATTTTTCGTTGTTGAATGTCCTACCATCTACATTTTAATGGGAGGTAGCAAAATCTGACAGGGTAGCACAAATCGACAGAACACCGGCAAGTACACAGTCTTTTTATTTTTTTGCTTCGAATGAAATATTGCTGGGTCTTAGCTGGTTTGTTTGGTTCATGGCTTGAAACTCCTAAACAATATATATATATTTTTTAGTCTCTATGAATAAAAAATACATTTTGGAAACCAAGGCTGATGAAAAGTAGATGGGCACTATTGCACTCAAAAACTGTCAAACAGGTTCCTATTGGCTAGAAAAATATACAGTCCCACCTCCAAACTGGTTGAATCAATGTTGGCCACACCCCTTGTCTGCAATTGGTTGGACAAACAGAAAAGGAGGAACAGAAGAAGGTTTTTTAGGCTTATTTTAGGCTCGAGTTGTCAGACCAAATTACTTATTTTTCTAGACAGAATTGATTTTAACATAGACAGTTCAGCTTTAAGCTACAGAACCTTTACAGAGTGAGAGAAAGAGTATAAAAAAGTATAAAAATGCTCTTAGGAAGTGATCCAATATTTCCCTGGTCAGTAAAGGACCATTACACGCTCCAATCGCCCTCCCACCACTGCGACACTGCTCGCACACATGCAGAGATCTCATTACATCTCCTCAGAGCAATCTCCACTAATGTGTTCAAACATTACAACACCCAGCAATCATTTACCACGCTTCCTTACCAGTGAACACAGGTTAAAAATGGAAAAAGAGATGATTGACACATTGTTTAGGGGGTCAGATAAAAGGTAGAGTTGTATGAGTCCAGTACAGCGTTTGACTGGCTTGAGAAGGAGAAAAACTGTGGTAATCTAAGTGAAACCCTAGCATGCATCACCTCCTAAATCAGTTCTTTTCAAACATTGGACATGAATAATAAAATATAATGGTCAAGTAATGGTCAATTCACACACAGGCACAGATTCACATTCACACAAACACGCACACATACAGCTTGATGTAATGTTGTGGTCTTGACTTACAGAGGTAACATTCACAGAGAAGAGAGAATCATTTGGGAGTGTTGCACCTTGACGCTATACACCTATAAATAGGCAGCTGGCTAATGCAACAGTAGCCTTAGGTGAGGGTACAACATTTTCACTCGCCAAGGGGATTGTACCAAAGGACGAAAGATATAGGAAGTCCTTCACAGGACAAACAGAGAAGGACTGGTCAAAACAAAACAAGATGCAATAATCCAAATGAAAGTCATTCATCTTCATAATGAATCTCTCATTTAAAGATTAAATATAGAATTTAGATGATGCAAGACTGCATTTATAAATCAAGGTGGAGATGACAGAAATGCACTTTTATGTACAGTAGCGGAGTGCTTGTGTGGCGGTATATACAGTTGGGTCATGCATCATACATTAAACCATATGTTTGTCCACAGCTGCAGAATTTTCCTCCAGGAACTAAACCACACTGGGTATGAGCACATGTCTTCCATTTTTTTATAATCAGAGTTGTAAATAAACAAAGTAACTGTAAATACAGCATGCTAAGAGATGGAAGGCCACATTCCTACCAGATGCATTGCTTCAGGTGCTTTTAGTAAGTGTGGCAATGAATAATTTCACTTGCCATATAATTATGGCAAGTGAAATTTCGGGGCATTCCCTGCAAGTCTAATTTTATATATTTCTTATGCATTTGATATATTTTCAATGCCATATTCCTAGGTGATTTCATTACTTTTTTTCAAACATTTAAATAATACATGCCATATCAACATAAGGACCACTTGTAAAACATTAAATTTAACATGCATTGAACATTTAATTAATGTCATTTATTATAAATACAATTCATTTAATATATGAATTCTATCAGATCTATATTCAATGATAGGGAGAAATAAAAATTCTGGCCAATACCCTTAAGCCGATAATTACTTTCATGACTGATAACTGATAAATGGCAGATATTAAAATTCTATACTTTGTGTAAATAAATCAAAAATAAAACATTAAAAACTAAAATCAATTATTTTAAATGTTGCAAGTGAATTTAGGAATCACAATATTATAATATACAGTATGAAAAATTTACATTTTTGAGATTTGCTAAAGATTACATTTTTACAATGTTATTCAATTATTAGTATTTTAAAGATGAACTTTAAGTGAGTACTAGATGACAGCAAAGATAATCTACATGTAAAAATAAAGAAAATTAACAATTAAATATCCATTTATCAGACAATACCAATAATTTAAAAAGCCAATAACCGATATTGTACCAATATATTTTGCGTCTTTATTCTATGAACATAAACCATGGATTTTTCAGATGTCTTTTTTAGAAATGCTCCCAACATTGATATTGTATTGGTGCAATAAAAAATGGGCTAGAACTACACTTCACGTACTTCACCATTTGGTAATATGAATAGAAATGAAATCGTGTTGCATAATGAAGCCCAAAACTGCCTTGATTCTTCAAAACAAATGGAAATGCATAGTAAGGCCCTAAAGCTCACTCAGTATTTGGTTGGTTCATAATATGTGATTTATTTAAAATCTCATATGTCTCACATACACCGCAGTGCCAGTGTATCTTTGTTATTGCAGAGTAACAGCTGTGCCCTGTAGGTTTAAGTGACTGTCGCAGAATTGTAGAGCTCATTTAAATTTAAGTTAATAACCTTACTGAGCATTCATGCTAGAAGTGTCAGTTTTACATGTTCGGCTAATGCACCTCTCGCACTGTTTTTATGTCTACATTTCAAACAGAATTATGAGGCTAAAATATGCCACAAATCTCCACCACGCTCACACTAGCAGGCTGATTTAAATGAACCAGTCTTCTTATGAACCTCTTCTTAAAAGAGGGGTCTTATCTCAGTTAATGTCAGGTCTTTGAAGCAACAGTATATTTGCCAACGCCTCAAATTTAGAGGACGTCTCGTAATGATAGTGTGAATAGATTTAGTTATTTAGAAATAAATTTAATTTTTAATTCTAAACGATTTTTGGTTGATCCTTTCTATTTATAATGTGTGTGTGTGTACTGGTATTCACTATGTTATGGGGACCAAATGTCCCAATAAGTATAGTAATACCAGTAAATTTTGACCTTGTGAGGTCCCATGAAGAAACAAGCTTATAAATCATACAGAATGAAGTGTTTTGAAAATCTAAAATAGCAGAAAGTTTTGTGTGAGGGCCGAGGGGTAGGTTTGGACAGTAGAAAAACCATAATGCACATGGAGAGTCCCCATAAAACATGAAAACCAATGTGATATGTCACTTTCATTTTTAGTAAAGTATTTTCATTTTGCAAAAGTTAGTGTATAAAATGGGAATTCAAATAGCGACATAATTTCTCATGGCTTTCTACATGAATTTTTTGTGATGCTTCTTCCTGCTTTTGTGGAAGCTTTGATTGTTGAAGTTGGACAGTACAGTAGTTTTTGCTTTCTGTCAAAGTCGTTACTTTTATAAAGACAGACTTCCGGTGTCATTTACCACTTTGCTTGTGTGCTGTGCGGCTGTGTGTGTGTCCCATCAGATGTTCAAAGAGCTTTATCATGACACCAAATTGACTTTCAACACCATGCAGTCCTTAAATTAGAGGACCCCTCTGGTCCAGCTGTCATTTACAGAGCAAAGGCACCCTCTTCTAAACTGCGCTAGTGTAGTTACATAATACTTTCCAGAGAGACCTAATCAGCATAGGCTAACATTTAGGTGCCACGTCCTAAATCCTCTTTACGTATTCATAATCAGATAAGAACTCTTTGGATTATGGGTAACAACAGTTCCTCTGGCTTTGTATTGGTTGCAGAGCATCACGATTGAAGGGGATGTTCCAGACTTTGCCCTTTGCTTAAAATTTGATCAAAAAAGCTTCGATTTCAAAGTGCTCTCGTAATGCTTTTTAATGCTTGAGCTTTTACATTAACATTCAACTTATGGATGTACAGTAATCCAATTTATGTGGTGCTCACATATCTATATAATTCAATTATACTCATAAAACCTTTATTTTGTAATTATTTACTCATCCTCTTGTTATTTGAAACCCCTATGACTTTTTTCTTCTGTGGAACACAAAAGGAAATGTTTCGCAGAATGTAAAGGCTGCCCTTTTTTATTCAATGGAAGTGAATGGTGACCAATGACTTAACTCGGTCTGTTCTTACCACAAAGCTACCATATGTCTTCAGAAGACTTGAAATATATTACACAAGTTGAATAGACCACTATTATGATGTTTTTATGGTGCTTTTTGTCAATTTTGGAGCTTGAAAGCTCTAATCCAAATTAATTTCCATTGTATAAAAAAGCAGCAGCATAAACTTTCTTCAAAACTTCTCATTTTGAAGAAAAAGCCATATGGTATTGGAACTATATGTGAAGGTAAAAAAATTATGAATTTTATTTTTGTGTGAACCATCACTTTAAACACTGAAGCAAAATGGCAAAACTCACTAATCTTTTTAAACAAATGTAGTAACTTTGTGGGCAAAACACACACACACACACACAAACCCTGAATGGCAGACTGTACAACCATGTGGGCCATTTTTCATTTTGTGAAATAAACTCAGCACAGAAAAATTGCTGCAGTTATAGGTCGGAGAACAAGTGATGGAAATGGCAGAGTAATTATAAAATGGTACCGGGATAATGCTAACCACAACAAGAGAGCAGTAGCATCAGACGCAAACAAATCAGTGTAAATGACATGGGGATATGATTCAGGAGGCTTAGATTATCTCAGGCGCTTAAGGCATCTGAAGCGATCCCATTTGGCTTGTACAGGACAGGTATTTAAGGACACAGCAGTGAATGTAAGGTGCAAAACTATATTTTAAACTGGAGAAAGAGAGGAAATATCACTGGGTAAAAAAGCTAGGACTTGCCTCTTCCTATTGACTTCACTCATTGATCTGTACCAATGAAATCCTTGGCATTTCTGATTTGCAGTTTTAATTATTTCACACATAACCCGGAAATCAATGGCCCTGGTAATTACAAAAGCATGGAAGTGTAAAAAACAAGAAACAAGACTTTTCACACCAAGCTCAAGACAAATATGCTTCACGCTTAGTGCTTTGTTTTAATGGACCGGCAAGAGAGCTTGCTGGCGGGAGGCATCAGAAACATTGGCCGGGGGTCATAACATCCCCATGAGATGCCGTGGCATTGCATAGCATGGCTTAATTTTATGTGCCGCTGTGACTGAAGACAACACAGAGACAAGAATGTGGTGAAAGCACAGCTTTTATGTTTAATGTTGATGAAAGTCTGCCAGTAATTTGATGATTTGTCTGCCAAAAATAACTGTGGAGAAATATATAATTTATTAAGCAATATGTGTAGAACTCACATCTGTAAAAACGTAGATCAAAGTCATGTCCAAGAGGGAGGAACATTTTTAATTAATGGAAAAGATGACAAAAAGTCTAGATTTTGCGTTTTGAAGTATTTGAGAAAGAGAAGCACTGAATGAAGATGTCTGGCTCTTCTAAATGAGGTGATGGTCTAGTAGCTCTATCGAAGCCCTGAAGAGAAATGTTTTTGAATTCACTGAATCCCTTAGTGGAGAGTTTTGATCGCTGGTAAAAGTCCTGCCATGCATTAAAAAAGTGTTTTAAAAGTTCTTTATAATAAAAAAGATATTATGTTTGACAGCCCTTTTGAAAGCATTCACAGTTGCTGTGAAAGAATACTTTGACCTCACATACAGTGCTCTACAACTCTTAACATCCTCACCTTAAAGTTTAAGTTCACAGCACAATATGCTTGTCAGTCCTATTTTAGAGTGTCAAATGTGGTTATGCTCATGCATATTTTGGTTATAAACAGAGATATAATATTTTCATACATTTAGTCCTGGTTCAGATTGTCAGTCTGTGCATTAGGGTATTTTTCAGAATCTTTCTGCAGGTTGCATCGCATCACCAGTAGGTGGCAACAAGTGACGCCTTCATGAGTGAGGAATGATGACTGCCTGCATCTCAAATCGCATACTCTCTGTATAGCTACTGCTTTTGAACAAGCGATTACTTAGAGACTAGGGTTGTGACGGTGAGGAAATCTTCCCACCGGTTAATCGACGAGTGACAACACAGGTAATACCGGTATCACCGTTGGGGTTTGGGTGGTTTGGGTGGGGGGTTAGTTCGTTTGAGTTTCCCTCTTTTTCTTCGCTTTCAAATGGCTTGTAAAAGTGGCATGCGTTTTTTACTTTCACTTTCAAATTAGCGGCAACTGCCGCAATTCGGTGTCAAGCAATTGTTCATTTGAGTTTTCCCTCTTTTCCTTGGATTTCTTGGCTTTCAAATAGCTTGAAAAAGCGCTGTGCGTGTTTTACTTTCACTTTCAAATTAGGGGCAATTCAACGTTGATTCAATTCAAGCAACAACAACGTCAAACTCAGAACTTTTAACAAAACGTATAAAAATACACCATATATGCCTAATAAAATAACAAATTACTTCGGCTACATAAGGTTTAAATAGGTATATAAAACTGAAAATCAGCAAACACTGTGGAACCAATAAGAAACTTCGATTGTTTGTTAGCGAAACGAATAAGAAAGTTTGGAGGCACGGCACACACCTTGATGTCAAATAAAATAAATAAAATACACAAAGTTGAAATAAAGTAATCAGCAAACACTGTGGAACCAAATAAATAAGAAACGAATGTTTAAAAAAAACTTCCAGTCAATAGGCTTTTCAAAATCTAAAATATTGCCAAACGGGCACCTTTGCATTTCCTTTCTAAACAATCTTCTGCCATCGTCTTGTCTGTCTCACCTCACCTCAATCTTCTTGTCAGTCAGCTCGACTCACTTTCCTCACGTTATAAATAAAATCTGACTCCTGCTCCGTGGTGCACGGTTCGGCACGCTGCATTGAGCGTTTCGTTTTTTAAAGTGTCTGTCCTCTAACTGAACTAGGCTTAATTATTTTTGTTACTATAAAAAAAATCAAACCGACGGTGGGGGGGCGGTGCCGCGGTAGGCAAATGACGTAACCGGTGTTGAGGCTTAACACCGGTATAACCAAAAACACCGTCTATCGCAGCAAGGCTATTAGAAACTGTGAAAAAAAAGTATGTTGTATATTGTATGAATGTGTGTATTATAAATGCAATCTGGATGTAAAGTACTACATTCGTAAAGATGTCATTGTCACGTGAACTACCAGCCACTTTCACTGCCATTCACAAATCCTCACCCATTGCATTGTGGGACAGTAAAGTGTCAGAATCTTGTCGTAAGAGTAGGTGTCCCTGCGGTGACCTACTATTTTATGAATACTGTAAATTTGGAAATGCTTGTTTTGATACTGTTTTTACCTACTATATAGTAGGGAAGTATACAATTCCAGACGCAGCCATTGAGTCATACGATGATGTGAACTGTCCATCTTAGTGAGTCACTGAATTATTCATTCAAATGATTCATTCAAAAACACTAATCCATTCAGTAGCAAAACAACTGATTCCTTGTAAGTGAGTCATTGAATTGCTCACTCAACCAGTTTGTTAAAAAGATGTGCGCTGGCCAATTTGGAATTATTTCAGTTGGCAGAGTGAAAATAAAGAGAGGAACTTGAAATATTGTTCCTTAAATGTAAATTAATCGTTTTAAGTTCTTGTTTATTGAACTGTTGTATGACAACTTGATTACAGTTTGTCTTTTGCCTCAACTGGATTAAATAACGTCTTGTCAGTTGTGATTTAGACTCCACACAGAATGTTCCATTAATGTAAACATGTGCTAGGCATGTTTGACTATTGCACTCGCATCTTTTGTAGTGACTTGCGCATAAGAGACTGCATTCTAAAAACGCGGCACTCAAGTTCAAAGAAGTTCTACTTTTAAAAAATATGTCTCTAGACCTTGCATTTTGGTCATTGCTGCTTTTCATGTTTTTAAATGCAAAATCGCATTCTGAGTGAATGGGTGTTGTGGAAGACATTCTTTGATGTTGCTATTTTTACAGGCGAAAACAGAAATGCTTGACTTTCCGTTATTCATATTCGGTCAACGTCTGTAGTTGTTTAAACAGGCCAATTCGAGAGTCACACCTGTCATTCAATACAATTGTCAGCCCCAAACACTGGCTGTATGAACATTGTCAAAACATGCTCTGCAGTTTGAGATCCGGTTAGAGAAACTTCTGTCCTTTTTTCTTTTATATGATCTAACACATCATGAACAAATGTCTTTCTGTAACTACCCCTGAGCTATGTTTTCGCGATGTGTGGGAAGATGAGAAATCTTGCGCGTCCCGTCATCTCTCAGGCACGAGAAGACACGGTGGCATATTGGCACCTGATGCAGCACTTCTATATTTGGCCAGTAGTCAATCATGTTTGTGATCCTGTATGTGCTCCTCCAGGTGTCCCTGCCGTGATGGGCCACCTGCTGCTGGTCATTGTCAGGGGGCAGAAGGTGTGTCGTGACCACATGCTTCACAAACACTCACAGTGGGAGTGATGCAGATGATTGATGAACTAATTGTCTCGGTAAAACATCACGTTAGATGTCAGCAACAGCCCTTGGGTTGTTTCTGTCCTTGCTAGCAAAATAGACAAAACAGCTGAAACGGAAGTGAGAGGGTAGGAAAAGTAGGAATAATAATTAACTACATTTTTCACCCCTCTCTGTGAAGAAAGCCCAGTGTTTGCAGTGTTGCCATGGAGATCTGGAAGGGTTTGGTGCACGGGTGTGAGTCTTAAACTAATGACTGAGCACAATTCCACTTACCAGCTTGCAATAAAAAGACCATCGTTTAGAGCAATAATGTGCATAAAACAAAAAGGAAAAGGAAGAATGTGACTAAAATTTGACTTTTATCCTTGCTTATAGGCTACCATATTTATTTAAGCAAGGGAGATTCTTTATTTAGCTTGTTTTTATAATGCTGTAATAAAATAAGGTTGCTGAGCCAACAAAACAACGCTTGAACAGTGTCTGTAGCCTGTCTGTTATAAAAATGATTTAAAAGAAGATTTTAGAAAGCTCAGGTGTAGATGTGGGCAGTTTTTGATATGCATTACCTTAAATATTTTTTTCCATTTGTAAACCACAGATTTGATTTGAAATGAGGAAAATGTGTAAAAACTGTTAAGAGTTACATTTACAGTGCCTTGCGAAAGTATTGATACCCCTTATTTTTTTCATGTTTTGTTATGTTGCTGCCTTATGTTAAATTGCTTTAGATTACTTTTTACCCCACATCATTCTACACTCCATACACCATAATGGCAAAGAAAGCAAAGCAAGTTTTTAACATCTTTGCAAATTCATTAAAAATAAAAAAAAGTACTCATACCCTTATCTGGGACAGTTGAAATTTAGCTCTGGAGCATTCATATTGCTTGTAGATGTTACTACACTTCAAGTGAAGTTAACCTGTGGCAAATTCAATTGAATGGGTATGATTTGGAACGGCACACACATCTTAATAAAAGGCCTAACAGCTGAAAATGCATATCAGAGCAAAAACCAAGCCCTGAGGTCAAAAGAACTCCCTGTAGAGCTCAGAAACAAGTTTGCATCAAGCCACACATCTGGTGAAGAGTTCAGACAAAATTCTGCTTCATTGAAGGTTCACAGAAGCATGTAGATCCATTACCCTTAATGGAAGAAGTTTGAAACAACAGGACTCTTCCTAGAGCTGGCCTTCTGGCAAAACTGAGCAACTGATGGAGAAGGGCCTTGTCTAAACTGGTGACCAAGAAGCTGATGGTCACTCTAGTTGAGCTCCATGATCATATTCAATTCAATTTCAATTCAAGTTTATTTGTATAGCGCTTTTCACGATGCAAATCGTTGCAAAGCAACTTTACAGAAAATGAATTTTCTACAATATGTTTAGTAGTAGCTTATCAGTGGTGACTATGTCAGTTAATGTACATACGGCATATCTTAAAATGATCATATATGCAGATGGGAGAAACCTACAGAAGGACAAACATCACTGCAACACTCCACCGATCTGGGCTTTATGTCGGTGTGGCCAGACTCAATATTCTCCTCAGTGAAGACACACAAAAACCAACTTGTAATTTGCAAAAAAAGCACCTAAAGGACCCTTAGACTGTGAGAAACAAGATTCTCTGGTATGATGAAGCTCATTCCCAGCAGAAGGTTTGAGGAATCCAGGCATGCTCATCCACCTGCGATTACCATCCCAAAGTAAATGTGTGCTGGTAAGCAGCTCATGCTGGGGGCTGTTTTTTCAGGCGGCAGGGACTGACGGACTCGTGAAGAGGAGAGAAAAGCCAATGCACCAAATATTGAGATAGCTTTAATGATAAACCTCGTCTAGCGATTCAGAATCTCCGACCTGGGCAGAAATGTTCACATTCCAACAGGACAATGACCCTAAGCAAACAGCAAGAGTGGCTTATAGACAACTCTGTGAATGTATTGAGGGCCCAGCAGAGTATGGCCTGGAACCCAATCCAATATTATGGAGAAACCTGGAAAATGGGAGTTCGCCCTAGACATGTGGCGGTATTTGGTAATGCGATATATCACGGTAATGAATATGCACGATATTGTTATCGTGGGCACTTCTAAATACCGTGAATAATTATATATATAACAAATTATTCAGAATTTTTAATGCATTTTAAGAATACTTTTCCCATCAACTGGTCAAAACGCACAACAATGCGTGTGCACTCTGATGTAAACAAGCGCGGACGTGAAGCACATGGCGGAACATGTAAGAGACGCTGTGGATGAAAGCGCACTTTCACTCTCTGACAGCAAATGGCGCTAAACTGCAGAAATAATAACAATAATAATAATAATCTAAGCTTAAATGCAGCCGTTATCCCGGAAACCCTGTAAACAAAGCAGCTGCACTACTTTCTGTTTCTGAAAGGTGTTTAAATTATTTAAACAGCCATTCAGATTTGTGTATTTGCTATGATGTTCATCACAGCGCCAAATACTTAAATATTTAGACTTAATAGGCTATTTATTTTCAATCTTTTTTACATTTTAATCTGGACTACAACATGCCCTAGATATTGTTTGAAAGTGTTTTGATTCTTTATTGTTCGGTCACACTTTACATTAGGGCTTCATTAGTTAACATTAGTTAATTCATTAGTTAACATAAACTGCCAATGAAAAATTCTTCTGAACATTCATTAATCTTAGGTATTCCAATATTTAATAACACGTTCAAATCGAAAGTTGCAACTGTGTTATTTAATGAGCTAACATGAACAAAGACTTGTATTTTTTAAACAAAGATTAATAACTTCTGTAGCAAATGTAGCTATTGCTCATTGTGAATGTTAATGCATTAACTAAGGATAACTAATGAGATCTTATTGTAAAGTGATACCTATTGGTCTTTATAGTTCTTTTGCACTTTAATCTGTGTAAAACTTTTAACTTTATAAATTTTTCTGTATTGCTTTACTGCATTTAAATGTTAAGTTCTTTTTGTTGTAAGAAAAAAGTTATTAAACCTGTTATACTGTATTATGACAGCACTTTTTTAAAACTAAATTTCAATATCGTGATAATACCGTATACCGTGATAAAAGCATTAGCAATTAATCGCAACATGAGAATTTGATACCGGCATATCCCTAGTCTGCCCTCATCCAACCTAACAGAGCTTGAGAGGTGAAGAGGTGAGAAGAATGACAGATATTTGCCAAATGCTGATGTGCAAAGCTTGTCGCATCATACCCAAAAAGACGAGTTAAGGGTTTGAATACTTATTCACTCCTACTGTACTAAAGTACTGAAAATGTACTTATTTCAGTTTTTTTATTTAATAAAAATACAAAGTTGTGACAGTTCTGTTTTTGCTTTGTCATTATGGTGTATGGAGTGTAGATAGATGTGGGAGAAAAAAGTAATTTAAAGCAGTTTAACATAAGGCTGCACCATAACAAAACATGAAATAAATAAAGGGGTATGAATACTTGCGCAAGGCACTCACTGTTATAAAAATGTCAGATTGGTGCTATGAATTTACTATAAATTGACGATTTTATTACATTTTGTAATTTTGGTTTTGGGTTTTTATAGATTATGTTGGTGCCCATAACCTTTTGTCTATGTTGTGCAATGGGCGTCCCAAGTTCAAATCCCCTCTTTCTCTTTCTCCCACTTTCGCTTCCTGTCACTTCTACACTGTCCTATACTATAATAAAAAGTAAAAAAAAACAAAAAACACCCAAATTCTAAATCTTAAAAAAAAAAGTAAATGTATTACATTGTAAATACATTTTCTTTTAAAATGTTCATTTGTTAATAAGGAAATTCATTTGCTGAATTTTTTTTACAGTATTTTACATTAAAATTACACATATTGTCTAGTTAAGAAAATATTAATGATACGATTTTAAAATTAAGATAATTTTTCAGTTAACATTTTGTCTTCTTAAATATAATTTTATCCTAATTGTAAGGTAAATATTTTCTTCCAAAAATGAACAATTTTAGAGTAAAATGATGTATTATATCAGTATAAAAATAAGTTTTCATAGCATAGGGTGAAGAAACTTACAACATAATATATTTTACAGTAGCATTCCTGTGTTCTTTTCTTACTGAGATTATAAAAAAAATTTTAAACAGTGTATTTTCTGTCATCTCTAATCATATTCATCTCTGTGAGAGTCCAAACGGGTGCGCGAGAGAACGAGAACAGATGATGTTACCCAGCAGCCCCCTCAGACATACTTACACGCGCTTCTTGTTTTCTTGGCACTTACACTGCCCCATTCACTCTATAACCGACCCATCTGCCAAGTAGAAACAGTGGTCGAGAAAAATAATTGTTGTGCAGAACATTTAAGGAGAGCATTAAACAATTCTGTTTAAACAGTAAAGAAAATTATTTTAAAGAATGAAAGAAAAATTAATTATCAGGCATAATAAAAAGCCCGCATGGGAAATTCAGAAATGAGGAGAGGTGAAACTGTGCCAAAAGTTGAACAAGGCGTGATTGCAGGGTGGGGCGAGAGACAATGAGTGAAAGTAGAGGAGAGAGAGATGTGTTATCAACCTTTTAGAGTGTTACACCAAGCGGCACAAGCCACTGTGGGCCAATGCCAATTATATGTCCACACAGTTTATTTAGTGTGTGCCTGTAGACAGCGCTGCTACTCTCCTGGGTCTTCACTCCTGCTGTGCCCTCAAAAACCTATGCCCTGATCTGGTCCATGATGCGTTCGGCTCTTAATGAGCTTAAAGTCAAGGGTCTTGGTCTTAGACTTGACAGAGAGTGACAGAGTCGCTCCCAGTGCCCCGTCATGGTCAAAACACCATAACCTCTGCTTAACCGACCTTATAATGCATTTTCAACGTCTGAGGGTCATTGCAAATGTCGAGTAAATAACACGAGGATGCAGTATCTGTGTGCTGGGGATGCTTGATCAGCAAAGGTAAACTTTTGCCATCTGACTGCTCTTCCTCTGTCCTTCCTGTTTGTCTTGTAAGTCTCCACCCACACGCTCAGAGCTGCAGGTGCTATTTTTCCCACACAGAATTTGGCACCATAGTAGGCTATTTGTCTAAATTCAGTGACTGCCAGAATATTGCATATTGCAGAATATTATTTGTTTGACATCGTGATAAAGCAGAGCTGGAACAGTAAGGACCAAAGGGGCTCAGATAGACCCCCAAATCAATAATTGACAAAAAATGTCTAAATAAAATGTATATTTCTTTGAAAGCATTATAGTCACGTAGATAATGAAACTCTGAAAAGTTGTATCATATTATACTGTGCGCAATGAATTTAACTGGTGAATACCAAAGGATTTCATGTAATGTTTCCCAGTATGATAAAGCAGCCATCTTCGTTTTAAGTTTTTATTTTCTCTATAAACAGTACAACAAAACTGAAAGGATTTTTCAAGCACAGCAACAACAGTTCAAATTTTTGTCTGAGATTAATTCTGTTTTGATTTGCACTTATTTATGTATACTCTCAATGATAATACGGATTATAGTGATCTTTAAAAATGTGGAAGTCAAAAACAAACTCTCATTTTCCGTGACTATCATTATTTCAGTATTTGTTTAATCACATTTACATGAGTCAGTTTTAAAGTTTTTAAATTTTCTTTCAATCTGGGCTGCAAACCAGCCTGAACAGTTGGCATGTTCTGAAAATGACCTTGATATACTTGTTCTCCTTGTCACTCAGATAGCTATTAGTCGCTAACTCAGACTAAAGAAGATAATTTCACATTTACAATGCACTGATATGTCATTTTCATCTTCTTATATAAAATCAATATTTTTCACCATTTGAGGAATGAGTGGTGAAAAATACTATTGTTAAGGCAGGATTTCAATCATATACACTGATGATTGACTTACTGTAATATGAGAAACTTAATACTTTAGCTAAGATGCATACAATTGATCATAGGTTACAGTAAAGACATTTATAATATTACAAAAGACTTCTATTCATCAAAGAATCCTGAAAGAAATGTATTATGTTTTCCTCAAATGGTTTCAATACTGATAACAATATAAAATTTTTCTTGAGCACCAAATTGGTGCACTGTATTAGACTGATTTCAGAAGGATCATGTGACACTGAAGACTGGGCACTGATACTGAGACTTCAGCTTTGCCATCACAGGAATAAATTAACATGGAAAATATTCATATTAAATTTTATATAATATTTCATGTTATTACTTTTAGGGATGTTCATTTCGGCTATTTCTCCTAACCGACAACCGATGCTCGTTAACAGATTATTAACCGTTAACCGACAAGATTATTTAAAATTAGAAAGGATAAGTGTCTGTGACCCATTAAAAATACTAACATTTGTTTTCCGGGGATTAATGGGGAGGGGATGGGGATTAATTTGACATGCACAAAAATCAACAAACAACAGAACATGAGGATTCACATGATCATATATCACATCACGCACCTGCAGCGCTTCTGCGAGCAGAGAAAAACATAATAAAGCTAGGCTATATATACACTGAACAAAATTATAAACGCAACACTTTTGTTTTTGCCCCCATTTTCATGAGCTGAACTCAAAGATCTAAGACTTCTATGTACACAAAAGGCCTATTTCTCTCAAATATTGTTCACAAATCTGTCTAAAACTGTGTTAGTGAGCACTTCTCCTTTGCGAGATAATCCATCCACCTCACAGGTAAGGCATATCAAGATGCTGATTAGACAGAATGATTATTGCACAGGTGTGCCTTAGGCTGGCCACAATAAAAGGCCACTCTAAAATGTGCAGTTTTACTGTATTGGGGGGTCCGGGGGGGGTCCGAAAACCAGTCAGTATCTGGTGTGACCACCATTTGCCTCACGCAGTGCAACACATCTCCTTCGCATAGAGTTGATCAGGTTGTTGATTGTGGCCTGTGGAATGTTGGTCCACTCCTCTTCAATGGCTGTGCGAAGTTGCTGGATATTGGCAGGAAATGGAACACGCTGTATATACAGTACCCTGATCCAGAGCATCCCAAACATGCTCAAAGGGTGACATGTCCGGTGAGTATGCTGGCATGCAAGAACTGGGATGTTTTCAGCTTCCAGGAATTGTGTACAGATCCTTGTAACATGGGGCCGTGCATTATCGTGCTGCAACATGAGGTGATGGTCATGGATGAATGGCACAACAATGGGCCTCAGGATCTCGTCACGGTATCTCTGTGCATTCAAAATGCCATCAATAAAATGCACCTGTGTTCATTGTCCATAACATACGCCTGCCCATACCATAACCCCACCGCCACCATGGGCCACTTGATCCACAACGTTGACATCAGCAAACGACTCACCCACACGACGCCATACACACTGTCTGCCATCTGCCCTGTATAGTGAAAACCGGGATTCATCCGTGAATAGAACACCTCTCCAAAGTGCCAGATGCCATCGAATGTGAGCATTTGCCCACTCAAGTTGGTTACGATGATGAACTGCAGTCAGGTCGAGACCCCGATGAGGATGATGAGCATGCAGATGAGCTTCCCTGAGACGGTTTCTGACAGTTTGTGCAGAATTTCTTTGGTTATGTATACCGATTGTTGCAGCAACTGTCCGGGTGACTGGTCTCAGACGATCTTGGAGGTGAAGATGCTGGATGTGGAGGTCCTGGGCTGGTGTGGTTACACGTGGTCTGCGGTTGTGAGGCCGGTTGGATGTACTGCCAAATTCTCTAAAACACCTTTGGAGACGGCTTATGGTAGAGAAATGAACATGCAATTCACGGGCAACAGCTCTGGTGGAAATTCCTGCAGTCAGCATGCCAATTGCAAAAAAAACTTGCGACATCTGTGGCATTGTACTGTGTGATAAAACTACACATTTTAGAATGGCCTTTTATTGTGGCCAGCCTAAGACACACCTGTGCAATAATCATGCTGTCTAATCAGCATCTTAATATGCCACACCTGTGAAGTGGATGGATAATCTCGGCAAAGGAGAAGTGCTCACTAACAAATTTAGACAGATTTGTGAACAATATTTGAGCGAAATAGGCCTTTTGTGCACATAGAAAAACTCTTAGATCTTTGAGTCCAGCTCATGAAAAATGGGGGCAAAAAAAAAAAAGTTTTGCGTTTATAATTTTGTTCAGTATATAGAAACGTTAAAAATAATGACTATATATATATATATATAACGAATAAATAGGCCTATATGAGAAATATATTTTTACTTAAATAATAAATTAAGAAAATTAAAGAAAAACAACAAGTAGCCTAGTACACAGAGTTTTGGTTAATTTTTGTGCTGCACGAAAGGAAACCAATACGGCAGAAAGCGGCATCCTATTGTTCTTTAGGCCTATTTTACAAAAGCACAAAGATTAGTTTTTATTGTGAATGTACACAAATAAAAGCAAACCTTTTACAATCGCGATTATCTTTATGACTAAAAGGAGTAGTTGTTTTCACTATAGAAGGAAAAAAATTCAAGTGATTGCGCCGGCGCCGCATGCGTGCACACAGTTAAGCATTGCTACCTTGACAAATGCGGCCTGTTCATTATCATAAATATAAATACAGTCAGTCAACAAAATGGAAAATCCACATTGATCAGTGAATAGTAGGAGCATTGTGCCGTTAGGCGTTATCACCATGATGTTATGGATATTGGAACGTGAGTGAAGTACATAATAAATAATATTTTTCGTTATACTATTAATTTGTGTCGAATGAGAGACACAATGTTGGTTTCAGTTTCGTTTTAGCCGAAATGAATTCGTTTTTGGCTTGTCGTTTATATTGCTATAGTTTCTTATATTTTTAATTCTTCTTTTCTAAATACTGTTCAATTGAAAAGATTTGTTGTGGAGTGAGGGGAACTAAAATAGCCTAGCTATGTTTACAGTGTTTATTATATTGTTTGTAAACATTTCGCATCTGCATTAGGCCTATTTCTGAATGAAATAATAAAATGCAACTTATACCCGACTTATGTTTTTTTTTTTTCTCTAAAAAACAAAAACATTTTAAACCGTTTAAATTATTGTTTTAATCGGTCAGAATTATTACGGTCAGTTAGTGGTTAACCGGTTCAAATGTGCATTTCTAATTACTGTTTTACTGTATTTTTGATCAAATACTCTAAATACAGCCTTGGCAAGCAAAAGAGACTTCTTTCATAAACATTAAAATAATCCACCCGACCCAAAACTTTTGACTGTCAGTCAATGAGTGGAGGTACAGAATGGAGATTGAGATTGAGTTGGGGTCCAAACAGGTTTTGTGGATGGAGATCCACTGAGTAATCCTCTTTTGTGGTATTACCAAGTCTTAGTGCAAATAATTCTGCTGCCCTTCTGGGTCAATGTCCCACATTGTTTATCCTGGTCTGGTCAGTCCATCTGTCTGTCACAGAGATCATGAGTTGATGGTGGCAGTTAATCAATGGTTTTCATGCATCAAATGAAATCTATGAGACTTTGCTTGTCCGTGTCCCAAGGAAAACCTTAAGAGGGTAATGAGACTGTATTACCGTGAGACTGCAAGTTCCCTGAGTTGGCCTTTTATTCCATGTGTCTTAAGGATAATCTACACAAGGAACACAGAAACCTGAGCGCAGCTGGGTTCACAAGGTTTAAAAAGAAGATACAGGCCCAGGCCTAAAACATAGTGAGCTGCGTACATAAACAACATTTTTAGACATAAGTGTGATCTTATTTGTCTCAAACTGTTGGTAATAAATTGTATGCCATTTTGAGTCTACATTATATGGATAAAGCAATCCCACTATGCACTGTAAATGGAGATGTTGTGGGTAATCATTTTAGGTTAGCCTATCCATCAAGCTAAGCTAAATATTTACAAATTTGGATGGAGCTGAGGAAAACATACATGTTTATTCATACTCAGAAGTGCTTAGGAAATAGTCCCAGATTTCTAGGGATCACATATTTTACCCAGCATTCATGTGCGCTGCATATTCATGTACTTATTGATTTTGTAACTTTGCTATCTACATGCTAATGTGAGAATTAGCTGTGTGCATTATCTCTCTGCAAGGGTGTTATTTGCGAGAGTGCCTGATAACAAAGTTGCAGACTATGAGAAGCATCTCAAACTAGGCGCTAATGTTCCATTTAGGTTAGCTTAATGTATATGTAGGCAGCTGCCTATATAGGAAGTAGACAGCAAGTGAGCTCATTGGGTTTGTAGACAGAGCCACTGTAACTATATGAGGTTTCTGAATAGTTTTGGAGTGCAAGAAATGCCTCATGTTTTTTTCCCATTATTTCAAACATAGCGAAACTCTGTGAAGTGATAAAGGAACAGCAAGCCTACATTGCTTGCTTATAATGGTTGTGTGCTTCTTTTGTGGTAGACGACTGTAAATGTGTTTGTTATTATCATTTATATTTAAGCTTTCTGAAGTAGTTTCTCTATTTTCATTTAACAATGCTTTATATTAGCTTTCATAATATTTTTGAGAACAATTGTGACATGTTAAGCCCATGTTTAACAATTGTGAGAACAATTGTGTAGTTTTCCTGCAGTAGATCACTCTGGGCTGTTTTCCAGATGTGTTTTGGCCATAGAAATGCATTATTCATTGCTGTAAAGTGCCATAACTGGCGGATATTTTCCAGATTAATAATCAAATTCATTGTAGATTATTTTCATTATTGAGTTTTACAAGTTTATAGTTGTTGCAGCCCTACTTTCTTGTGTTTGATATTTAAACATATAATAATTATTTGTTTAGTCCTGCGAAACCTTCAGTTTGGATCTGTCAGTGTTTACATGTTCCATTGAAAGCATCTGAGCACTTTAAACTGAAATATTGATGGGAACGACATTCACTACAAAGCAACAGAGAGCTGTGAGACAGAATTTGAAGTTTATGAAAAAAAAGAAAGAAAAAAAAGAATATCAAACCAAAAGCGGAGGACTACTTTCAAAGAGAAATGTTCAGACCACATTGACAATGGTTGGTTGTGAATGACTCTGGTGGTCAGCCTGTTGGGTTGCTTTCAGGACAGGTTAAGTCCCTGTAAGCCCATGTTTAACTCTGAAGGATTCCTGTAATAAGGTAATTGGTCACAATATACGGTAGAGCACTATCAGCTTTATAAATCATGAGATCGTCCCTCTGTACTGGGATAAAATTTGATCCAATATTTGCCGGAGGTTTATCCTGTCTGTAGTCAATGGTGATGTATTATGGGAAGTTAAAAGCCTTCCAGACCATTCCGGGTAAGTTTAAGCACCTTTGGATTTGAAGGTCATGGTTTTGATCCCTGTGCCTGGTTGACTCAGATCTAAGCCTGCCATGAGGAAACCACAAGGACCAGAAACCTTCTGCTGTTTGAGCAAAAACTGTCTTCCTCTCAAAGAACATTTGAAAGTAGGGTTGGGCAATATGGCAAAAAAAATAATCGCGATAATTTTTTTCATATCAGTCGATATCGATAATTATCACGATAAATGTCAAATTTTTGCTCCAAAGTGAAAGTTGTAGAAACCAGACCATTCATTTTCATTAACTTCTTAGAAATGCACATTTGATAGTAGCTTGAGTTCGGATGCAGAGGTAAATTTTTGTTCATTATCAAAATCAGTAACATCTGTAAAAATTGTAGAAACCTCAGTTTTATATGGTTACATTTATTCTGAACTTTTTTTTTAAATTAAGCATTGGTCTTCCATAGTAGCATACATTTAAATCATGATAAACACAGTTAAATTAAAATCACACATATAGCACCTCAATACCATGGTAAAAATATGGTTTTTATATGGTTTTTAGGTAGCCTGTATGAAAAACAGTAGTCTAAAAACATTCAGTATAAATGCTATAGCTTAATCACAAATACATACTATGATTATATACCATTACTCCTGTAATAAAATTCAATGTGAATATGCCACATTTCTGCCACAATACCAAGGTGCAGTGAGTGTTACTACAGTAAAACCATGGTAAATAATGGCGATGTGTAGATTGAAAAGCCTTCTGACTGTATTGTTGCACACAGTGTTCCTCCTGTTTGGCTTTAAACTAGTTTAAATCACCGAATAATCTGTGTTCATCGCTGAGTTCAAACACTTCACACCGGATCTCTCAACGCTATTTAATGCTCACGTGACCGAGTAAACGCATCTGCTCCAGAGCCTGGTCTACTGAGCTCGCGCGGCGTGGGCATTTTGAACATTGGTCCGAGTGGATAAACGTCCGTGTGGCCACGATTCAAATGAGTCGCGCTGTTTCGTTCAGCTTTTGGCACATAAACATTATATCGAACATTTATCAAACACTTCATATCATACCTTCAAAAAGGTAATAACAGACCATTATCTAGGGACAAATACTAGGGTTGCAATAGACATGTAAAAAGTGTCTGGAAAGGTTGCCATACCTAAGCCAACACTACCTTCTATGTAGATAAAGAGAGCAATTTAAAATATTGTATCAATGCATTCTATGGCACCTTTAATGTTTCAACTTAAATTTAGTTTAGTTCAACATTTCTAATTCTAAATAATCTTTTATTTATATTTTATTTAATCTTTTCCAGCAGTTTTCAGCCTTTTCTGTCATCTTAACTCAATTACAACTATAAGGAGGTAAGTCGTGGCCTAATGTTTAGAGAGTTGGACTTGTAACCCAAAGGGTTTGAGTCTTGTAGGTGGGGGGAGTGAATGTACAGCGGTCTTTTCCACCTTCAATACCATGACTGAGGGGCCCTTGAGCAAGGCACCGACCCCCAACTGCTCCCCGGGCGCCGCAGCAAAAAATGGCTGACCTCGGGTTGTGTGTTAAAGGGGTGTGTTCACTGCTGTGTGTGTGTACTTTGGATGGGTTAAATGCAGAGCACTAATTCCAAGTATGGGTCACCATACTTGGCCACACGTCACATAAAATTCTTTTAAAATACTAATAATTTAATAACACTGTTAAGTGCAAGCTTTAGCTAACCGCACTCAAAATAAATGTCCTTTTTCATACTGTACATTTTTATGATTTTTATTAAATTGTTTTATTTAAAAAATAGCATAGATTTTTAATATTGGCCATTTATGTATGGTCATTTTTTGGCCAAAACAAAATAAAAATAATAATAATAAAAAATCTTACTTGCATTGGCCAGAATGCATTGGTGCATCCCTTACCTGCTTTCACTTTGGCACCAAAAATATTTGTGGCTCTATTTTTGAGTTTCCACTCAAAAACGCTGTTCTAATGCTTTATTGTTACACAGCCTTTATTTAAGTTAAAGGGGGATGACACACTCACAAAATAATTTTCAAATATTGATGGTATCTATCATCTTCATATTACCTGTCTTTCTGCGTCAGAATCTAAAGATGAATCTCTGGCACCTTTTGCCTCTTATTTTGTGCGTCTCCATTTCTAAAGCTGCCTGCTTGAGGTTATTCTTGCCACGTATCTCTCCGCCATATCTCCTACCTGTCCTCTTTCCACCCACACACCCATCTTCTATATCCCACAAAGCACTGCAGCGCTGCCCTCTGAAGTAATGTTGTGACAAGCCCAAGACTCTCCAAGGAGTACTGACACGCTGCTGAATATCGCACGGTGTCATATTGTCAAACGTTCACAAAGAAATATGCGAGATGAAACGATTGTTGGTGATGCCTGTATGCTGTGCTAGCTGTTTCAGCTAAATCGTCTGTCCTACCATCTCAGCGAGTCTGCTGCCTGGCCCTCAACTACTTCTAGGGAAAAAATAATCCAAACGGTCATGTTTTCAGGAAAATATGAGCGTTTGAAGAGCATTTCGTGAAATGGTGTGCGTGTTTGGTGGTTGAGTACCTCAGGTGTCTCTCTTCACCTCACTGAACTCTGAGTGACAGGCTTCCTTCTCACAAGTGTAAGTCACTCAACTCCATCTGACGCCACCTTTTAAGACGTCTTAAGCAAATGAGGCAATGAGTGGCGTGCCTGTGGTAATCCTTCTATTTTAAGTTCAGTTTCCACTGCAATAAGTCAGAATTAGACTGCAGTAGTAGACGCAATAGATCATTTTTGTTTATCATTTATTCTGAAAAAAGGCATATAATTGAATTGAAGATCACATAGATGGAGTGTAACGCTGACTGGAAGAAATTTGTAATATGTAGAATGTTTGGCACAGAGGTGTAACCAAAAAGCAGACACAGGAATATTAAGTTATATTAAGTTTTAAACATATTAAGTTATACACAGGAATAATAATTAATATTAGGAAGCTAGAATATGTCTCTGGTATCATGGTATTCTGGTATGTAAAAAAAGTGCCAACATTTACTACAGAAAAATTACTATAGCGTACTACAGTACTGTATATTATCATTTTACTAATTTCAATACTTGACCCCACAAGACAAAGTGCTGCAATTTAGCAAACGTACGTACGTACATATGCCATTAATTACAAAATGTATTTTTTGTTGGAATTTATTTATCATAAAAGCTCAAGTAGGAGGTTTGGGTTGGTAAGATTTTTAAGTCGGTTATGCTCACCGAGATTGCATATATTTGATAAAACAAATACTGTAAAAACTGTGATTTTTGTGAAATATTATTACAATTTCAAATAATTTTTTTAAATAATTAAATTTTTTTCTTGTGATGCAAATCTGAATTTTCAGCAGCCATCAATCCAATCTCCAGTGTCAGAAATTAGTCTGGTGAGACTAATAGTTTGCATATGTGTGTAAACATTATTTAAGATTAAGATCAGGAAGGAAAGTCAGGAATCACTGACAGTGAAATATTGACAGCCCTCGTTTCATTTCATCAGTTGCTCAAGGCTGTTTATATGTATCTTAAGATATTGATTTAGTATGAATACCAAACCCAGAATTCTGATATCGATCCAATCCTACTAGAGTATTCCCATTTACAACACACAGAGTGTACTTTACTTTCAGAAAGCTCTGTGTGAAATTTATAAAGAAGCCGAAGAGACTGCGAGCCATAATGCAAACCCTCTCTTAGCCTTCAACACAATGTGCGTGTTATCTTATAAGACGTTTATCATTGCATATCTCATAATGCTCTATTCTCAGCAAAAATAAACACCAGGCAGTTACAGCAGGGCTTTTCCCGCCGAGCTTCACTCCACTAGCTGGCGCAGATGATGTCTAATGTGTTCTTCATGGTGCAGCTCCATGCGGAAAGAGTCCATTAGCGGGGCACCGCACTGGAATGTCCTTGCTCGACAGGGAGGGCAGGACACTTCTAAAGCAAACCAATCTGAAAGGCATTACCCATGATCCCTGTGTCACCACAGAAGGAACGAGGTTCGTATGGTAAATCTGCTCAGTGGCATCAGGCCACAGAAGTATTTGGCGCTAAACAAAGCCACTTTTAATAGCAGTTGCCTTTTCAAGCACGTTCTGGACTAGCCGGCCCCTTTACACGCCCAAATGTTATTAAAGGGCTGATCTGAGATCAGTATGAAAGGTAAGCTGAGCCACTCCAGGCATCCTGATGTGTGTGCGTCAGCTGAATCATCACCTGCTGCGGCTGCTCATCGCTGTTCACAAAGGGCTTAGAAGCAGAAAATAGCAGATAGGTCATCAGACAGGAAGGATTTTAAAAACAATGTGTTGCTTAATCAGATATGATCGGCTCTTTTCTGTCACTAGTGACTATTGTTACACTCTGTAGTAGTCACTGAGAGATTATTGCGGGACAACAATGGCTTTACAGCAAGAGTTATATTTAATACAAGAACAAAACAAACTTTACTATTGAAAATAATGAATACAAGGTGATATGTTCTCTGCAAAATGACTGTAAAACTACTTTGAAAGACAATAGTCATGTTTACAAAACTTAGTGATCTGCCTCACTGCTTTTAGCATCCTAACTGTCGTGGGACGTCAAAGTTGGTGATTTGGAATGCTCTAGATAGGCAGCATTTCCATGTATTACATATATAGTGATCTGCATGGAAGACTTGACTGGCAAGCAACAGTGCCTGGCCACTTTTTCAGTATTTTTCGCATAGGGATTTAAAAAAAAAAAGCTTTAATGTAAGAGTTATAAACCATGAGGCAAAACTACCAGCTATAAGGTGAATCGCAACATTAAAAACCTTGATTTGAATCAAAAACATATGTGAAAATTGGACAAAAAGACAAAGCTACTAGACTTTATACTTCAAGGGATAGTTCACACAAAAATGTAAATTCGTGTCATTATTACTCACCCTCATTGCTCCAAACACGCAAGACCTTCATTCATCTTCAGAACACAAATTACATGAATGGCAGTGGAGACTGACCTGGAAGAGAAGAAATTGTTGAATAAAGTTGTTATTTTTGTTTTCTCTGCGCACAAAAAGTATTCTCGAAGCGTCATAACATTATGGTTGAACCACTGATGTCACATGGAATATTTTAACGATGTCCTTACTACCTTTCTGGGCCTTGAACGTATCAGTTGTGTTTCTGTCTATGCAGGGTCAGAAAGCTCTCAGATTTCATCAGAAATATCTTAATCAGTGTTCCGAAGATAAACAAAGGTCTTACAGGTTTGGAACGACATGAGGGTGAGTGAATTATGGCAGAATTTCATTTTTGTGTTGAAAGTGAAATGTGATTGTGAAAATTAGCAGTGGAATGTTAACAATGGGAAATACAAAAACATCCTATAAAATATTTAAGTAGTTTGACTCTTGAAACTTTTTCGGTGAGTGTTAAATAGTTCTTTTGGTGCAATTTGTGTGGAGGTCTGCTATTGGTGGAATTTCTGTCAGAACATGGGTAATATACACTGAACAAATTATAACGCACGATTTTGGTTGTGCCCCTTTTCATGAGCTGAACTCAAAGTTCTAAGACTTTATCTATGTACACAAAAGGCCTATTTCTCTCAAATATTGTTCGCAAATCTGTCTAAATCTGTGTTAGTGAGCACTTCTCCGTTGCCGAGATAATCCATCCACCTCACAATTGTGGCATATCAAGATGCTGATTAGACAATATGATTATTGCACAGGTGTGCCTTAGGCTGGCCACAATAAAGGGCCAATCTAAAATGTGCAGTTTTATCACACAACACAATACCACAGATGTCGCAAGTTTTGAGGGAGCGTGCCATTGGCATGCTGACTGCAGGAATGTCCACAAGAGCTGTTGCCCATGAATTGAATGTTAATTTATCTACCATAAGCCATATCCAAAGGCGTTTAAGAGAATTTGGCAGTACATCCAACCACAACTCACAACCACAGACCACGTGTAACCACACCAGCCAGGACCTCCACATCCAGCATCTTCACCTCCAAGATCGTCTGAGACAGCCACCCGGACAGCTGCTGCAACAATCGGTTTGCATAACCAAAGAATTTCTGCACAAACTGTCAGAAACCGTCTCAAGGAAGCTCATCTGCATGCTCGTCGTCCTCATCGGGTCTCAACCTGACTGCAGTTCATCATCGTAACCAACTAGAGTGGGCAAATGCTCACATTCAATGACATCTGGCACTTTGGAGAGGTGTTCTCTCCACGGATGAATCCTGGTTTTCACTGTACAGGGCAGATGGCACACAGCGTGTATTGCGTCGTGTGGGTGAGCAGTTTGCTGACGTCAACGTTGTGGATCGAGTGGCCAATGGTGGCAGTGGGGTTATGGTATGGGCAGGCGTATGTTATGGACAACGAACACAGGTGCATTTTATTGATGGCATTTTGAATGCACAGAGATACCGTGACGAGATCCTGAGGCCCATTGTCGTGCCATTCATCCACGACCATCACCTAATGTTAATACACGGCCCCATGTTGCAAGGATCTGTAAACAACTCCTGGAAGCTGAAAACATCCCAGTTCCGGCCAGCATACTCACCGGACATGTCAACCATTGAGCATGTTTGGGATGCTCTGGATAGGCGTATATGACAGAGTGTTCCAGTTCCTGCCAATGTCTAGCAACTTCGCACAGCCATTGAAGAGGAGTGGACCAACATTCCACAGGCCACAATCAACAACCTGATCAACTCTATGCGAAGGAGATGTGTTGCACTGAGTGAGGCAAATGGTTGTCACACCAGATACTGACTGGTTTTCAGACCCCACAATACAGTAAAACTGCACATTTTAGAGTGGACTTTTATTGTGGCCAGCATAAGGCACACCTGTGCAATAATCATGCTGTCTAATCAGCATCTTGATATGCCACACCTGTGAGGTGGATAGATTATCTCGGCAAAGGAGAAGTGCTCACTAACACAGATTTAGACAGATTTGTGAACAATATTTGAGAGAAATAGGCCTTTTGTGTACATAGAAAAAGTCTTAGATCTTTGAGTTCAGCTCATGAAAAATGGGGGCAAAAACAAAAGTGTTGCGTTTATAATTTTGTTCAGTGTAGTTTTCCATCAGAAATTCAGCTCCTTAACAATCATTAAAACAGAAGTTGAAATAATGCGGATTGACGGCCTTATAAACAATCAATTAACCTCATAACTCACAATAGCTCTATCTTTAAAAGGAAAATAAGTTAGTGTTAAAAATCAATACCCCTATTGAGAAAACAAATAGGATTTTTACTTCTGGAACCCGACTGTTGTTGAAATTTGCCGTTAGCACGTTGCTAAGCTAACAACACAACATATAGGCTTAGTATATGTACAAATGTTGGGTAAAACGTTGAGTTGGTATTCTTTTAGTATTTATAGAAATTCATTAAATAAAATTTGAATTATAATCTTTAAGTGACATTTCTCTAGCCCAGTCTGCCATTTTGGATATTTACCTTAACTGAGCTCCTTGCAATGCATTCTGGGATTACCTTCTCTGTGAAGCATATATGCCATACTGTTTTAGGATAATAAATAATGCATAATGAACTTGTCTACCTTTTGAAATAGCCTTGGAGTATATCAACAATGCTGTAAAAATTCACAGCTCTCTATGTTTTGGGACAGAGCAAATGTTTACGTACAGCTTGTTTACAATACCCTAGCTTGTTGCAGAAGTGTTTAAATGGCATCTGTGCAGCGCCAGGGGCTCCAAAAAGAACTTTTTCTAACATTTGGATGCTCATATTTGGTTTAGCTGGGAATTTTCCATTGCGTCTGTACCGGTTGTGCTTGTTCTATTCTGTAAATTATCAGGAGTGCGTTTAAGATTTTTCAAAACAAAACCATTGCTGGTGATGTAATGATTTACTTATTCTGCAGAACACAGTGCGGCCGTCCTCCTCGTCGAGAGCCGGACATTATTTTTAGACATTCAGTGAAAGGAAAAAAAAGAAGTAACCAAGACAACCATGAATTCCATCCACAGGCAGTAGTAGGCTGTTGGCCGTGTGATCACCTTCACATAATTTTAAAGAAACACATCTTTCTCATTACATCACATTATACATTTGCAGCAGGGCCGTTGATGAAATTCATGGGGTGCAGCACCAAATTTTTTGGGGTGCCCATCTGCTGCAGGGCCTAGGAAGTGTTTCCTGTTGTCCCATGGACAAATGGTTGTGTAAAAAGTATTTACATCAACTGTGAATCCAGAAATTAACATGTATTGCTCTCTCTCTCTCAAGTGATATTTGACAAAATGAGGTGGAACCTCCCCCTGTGCTCTTCATATTTGGCTAATAAGTATGTGACGCTGGACTCTGCATATTTGTTTGACTCTTGATCACGGATGAGGGATGAAGGAGACATGTGGCTAATGGACTATAAAAAGGGGCAGAAAAATATGATTCGGGCCATTGGTCTGCTGATTAGAAGACTGTTTTAAAAAGAGTGATTATGCTCACAGAGTATGCAGTTAATTAACGTGAACTTGGCAGAACGGTGGTGTCGTGGGGAGGACGAGATGTAAAGTTCTCAAAGAGGAAAGGACACCCGGCTGTGTCCTGAGGTTTATGCCGCTGGCCTTTCATAGAGCTCCCTGATCAATGCAAATCCCCTTACGAGGTGGGGAACCTGGCATCTCTTAACATAATTGATTTCCACCTGTTGTTATCACATTTCAGTGGATTCAACAACCTCTGACCAAAATATCTACTGAGTGCTGCTCATAAAGGTTGTGTTTTATTTCTCGGTCTTCTTATATGCATCTGATGCATCTTGTATTGAATATATCATAATGAATAGCCATTAATATGTGTTCAGCTAGTCATGATCATTTCCACAACAGCTTTAATGACATTTTAGATCAAATTGAATTATAAATGGAAATATAAATGATGTGGTGGAAATGACAATTATATAAAAGTGTAAGTGTATAGATGTATTTATAAAAAACTGTTTTATACTTTTTGCATGAAAGCGCTAATTCTTTACTGCGCTTCTTTAGTAAATCCTGACAGTTGTCTTTTAACGTCAAAAAAGTGTTTGTGCTAGCGCAAGCTGTTAGTAAATCTGGCCCAAAATCTTTTAATTTAAATTTGTATCTTTTTGTTTAAAACATAGTTTTACATGTAATAATAGTTCATAAACTTCTAATGAATTTTCATATTTTATTATTGAAAGTCTGGGTTTGGACCAAGAGTCAAACAATAAAACCTAGGCTAATACATAAAACATAAAAGACATTTATAAAATATACATGCATACATAAAAGACATTTACTATATAAACTAATTTTAAAAAAATCCACTACTGCTCAAATTTTTTTTTTTTTTCAAAAATACAGTAAAAACTGTAACATTGTAAAATATTTTACAATTATATTATATACAAATTTTATTATTAATGTAATTGCGAAGGTAATTTTTTAGAAGCCATTACTAAGTTGAAAAAGTTGTTGCTTACTATTGTTGTTTCTTTTTGTCTTCATGATTTTTAGTGAATAGAAAGTTTAAAAGAACAACATTTACTAATCCATGGAATATTTGTAAACATTATAAATGTTTTACTGTATCAAGTTTATTTTTTTGAAAGAATAAAAAAATGACTGACCCCAAACTTGTGAATGGTAGTGTATAATTTGTAAAAATCGAGTCATGGGACATAAAAGTCGAAGAAATGACCAATCACACATCCTATGTAATAATTCTATAATTGTGTTGTATAATGAATGAGAATCAGACTTTTAGCTGTTGGTTATGAACGATTCCTACTGGCACTTTTAAACATTTTTCTGGTACCTCGAAAGTACATGACAGATTCATTTGACCTCTGATGTGGCTTGACTTGTTCTTGTCCTCTTGAACGTATTCATTAAAACATGCTGTCCTGCGTAGGTGTTGTACCGTACAGCAAGGGCTTGTCCTGTTAACATTTCAATTCACAGATGTCATTACACTCATTGTAGAAGTCAAACATGACTATCTCAAGCTCTTGTTACCCGGTGAGAAATGCCATCCTGCCTGTTTAAAAAACCATCTCCATATGACTTGCTTGACCTTTCCTAATAAGCTCAATGTACATAATGACATTTCATCACTACAACCGCAACATCACATTTAGTTAAAGTTTCTGAAGAGGTGAAATGAAAGGCGTTGGTTGTTAAATCCATCTCCTGCGGGGAGGATTCAGCTGCTCTTGCATTTAAGTTCATTTGCATTTCCCTTATTTTACAAAGTCTCGAGGGAGAGTTTTTGGTGAGTGGTTTTTGTTCCCGTCCTTGGCCCATCGCAGCTGATCCCCAGCCGTGGTATTAGAAATGAACTGGATGTTACAGATAGTGCTTGCTTAATGGCTGTTGATTCCTTATCAAAGTCAGTTGCTGTGGGCCTATCATAGTCAGTTTTGACTTCTGTCTATTCTAATGGCTTCTTTAAATGAGAAGATTGTCAAAGTTAAGCAGAAAAGTGCATTTACATCTGTTTGACGGCTCAGCACACTTGTGCTGACGAAAATCTGTCAAATACTTGGTGACTAAATGTGTTAGAACGACCTTGTTTAAGGAAATAATTGCCTATTTTAAAGAAGGCACATTAAGCAGTTAAAAAATACAAACACATTAAATAAAATACAATAAGAAAACTTCAATATTAAAAAGAAAATGAAGTAGCATGCTTACCATTTCCTGCAATATATAGTCAGTGACACCACAACATAACTAGTGTATCTATAGTGAACTGAATCAATGTAGTCCAATTAATGAACAAATAACTGTTTTGTTGTTGGTGTTTTAGTGACTAAAGCACATATTGCTTACAACTAACTGTGAGACTTGGAGTTATTGGAGTAACTGACTGGTTGTTCATATGATAAAGTAGTTAAAGATACACATTATGCATTTAGTCAGTACTATTAAAAAAAATAAAAAAAGATTGTATATAAAAGAGTTGTTTAAATTGAATTAATAATCATACAAATGATAATATAATCTAATAATAAATTATATATACTTTAATAATAATTGTTATATAAAAATTGATTATCAGATAGAATGATTTTAAAATAATTAATGTAGTTGTATTATTATCAACGTAACCAATTAACAATTGATATTATGATAGAATACTAACTATTGACAAAAATTGCATATTATTCACAAAAAATAAGGCTTATATTTGAAAAAGTATTATTAATGAGAATATTAATTATTACAGTATGATTATTGTTTTATTGTAAAGTGTTATTAACATATTGCATTATTAGTCATAACTTATTATTATGCAAAATAAGGCTTTATAATTTTTAATAATAGATAATATATAGGTATTATGTATTTATTATGAACAGAAATCAAAATTGTTACATTATTATGATTCCCTTCCCTAGTTTCGCACCAAAGAAGAAAAAAAAATAATAATAATAATATTTTTTTTTAATAAAGCTGTTTGACCAAGAGAGGCTTCCTGTTAGTTAAGAAACCGGATGGGGAAACCAGCACACCAGCATCCAAAATACAACATACATGCTGTTTACTAGCGGTACTAGCATTCTCAGCAGGGATACGTCCACCACAAAACTGATGCAGGATTGCTGGGTGCCAAGACGAAAACATCTTGATCTCTCTGGCACAGAATGTTTGCTTACACTGATCGAATTATTATTACTATTTGTACAGTAGTTATAGCATTCAAATGTATTCACAGCCACACAAGAATCAACATGAGAAGGAAATCACAGCACTATTGTTTAATTGTATGTTATTCCATTGACCCTCCTAATGTGCGAGTATTCATTCAACATGTAGCTTCAGAAGCACCGTTTTACATAAATACAGCTGATGTTATAGAGTCAATGACAGATCTCACAAATATTCCAGATATTTCCATCTGTCCCATGCAGACTTCCCCGTGGGTGTTCTGGAACTGTGTTTATGCCGTCAGTCAGCTTTAGCGCATTGTGTTTTGGAGATGTGAGCAGACTGTGTGTACTTCAAACGCCCCTCTAGTATTTCACTCACTCTATATTCTCTCACTTCTTGCTTTTTTCTCTCCCTTTTATACTTTTTTAAACCTGTCTCCCCTCCCTTCCTCTCCGTCTCCCCATATTGCAGTGACCTAACCTTGACTCATCCCTCCCCGGCCACCTCCCGTGGCACTTTTATCATTCACTTTCCAGTTCTCTGGCATTTCCAACCAAAGTCTTTGTATTGCGGCGAATGTCAAGGTAATATGAATACATCAGAACACGGTGTACCCACATTGTGATGTGATGACTGCAGTCCACCGCTTCTCCCTGACTCACCGACCGTACGCGAGGTGTTACATTGAAGTCTGCCTTCCTGATTGTGCTGTTATCCAGCCGCCGGCGTCAATAATGAACAAACATGGAGTTCAACTGATAAAGCGATGCATCATGGGATGCACTGAATACTGAATGAGCACCAAGGACATGTGGAATCAAATGTCAGATCATGATGCCCGACCTGGCTGTGTCTTTACATGCCCTGCAGATGTACATCTGAATGATTTAGTGCAGGTCCTGGTTATTGCAGCCCGGGTCGTAAAGGGCAATTGACTGTGGCTCTGCCACATCCCGAATTTAAACCACATGCACACCTTTTTTTTCCCTTGTAATACACATCTATCTATCGATCTGAATGTTTATGTATCTGTATAAGGATTTATAGTTTATTATACATTCAATATAATTTTTGTGTAATATTAACGTAGAGATATATTAAATATGAAATAGTAATCATTAATATAGTATATATTATAATAATAAAATAATTTCACTTTTATGTTCAAATATTTTTTTAAATATAATTTTTATATTGAAAAATAATATTTAAAATTCGGCACTATTTTTAGGTCACTAATCAAGCAAATACATCTGTTACACTGATCACCAAGCACATGTGGAATCAAACGCCAGATCTTGACTCCTAACCTGGCTGTGTTTTACATGCTCTGCAGATGTACAGTACATCACAGAATGATTTAGCGCAGGTTCAGGTTATTGCGGCCCGGGTCGTAAAGGGCAATTGACTGTGGCTCCACCATGTCCCAAAATAAAACCACCCGCACACCTTTTTTCTCTCGTCATACACGACTATTCTTTATAAAGCACTAAATGCTGGCGGAAAGTCTCAGCTAGATAGATTACTAACATCCTTTAATGAAACGAGATAAAGGGATTTTACGATAATGGCATTACACTGTATGTTCACGCAAAGGTGAGTTGTAAGTTTCGGGAATAAGTGCACAATTCCTCCTCATAATCAATAATCTGAGGCGATTAGGTTGGCTGGAGTAAAATCAATGCAGTATGAAAAGAAGAGAAGGGTGTGCCGATGGGCATCCGTCACCAGAGTCACATGCTATTTAATAACGTAATCCATTAAGAACGACTGAGATGATGAGCTAAAGAGGAGATTAAAAGCTCAGGTCCTCTTTTTTTGCGCCTAATATTAATTTGACATCATAGTCACGGGGCAGGAGAGTAACTCACGCTGACGTGTCTTCTTTTTGCAGTAACCATCATTTTCCAGGTCCATTTGTCAAGCGAGGCACGGAGGACAGCTTGTGATTAATGGACGTTTTATATGAACGAATACGTGTTCGGTTCCTTTCTCCCTCTCTCTAGTCACGCTTTCGCTCCTCGCGCTGGCATTTGACACAGGCACCTGTGTCCGCTGTGAGTTATGTATTTTTACCTCTTTCCCAATAACACCTAATACCCAGAGCTTCTTTTGATTTATGCTGTTGATTGTGGGGCTTCAGTCGCATTGGCTGACAGATGCTTAAATTCTGACTGAGGGATTACGGGACTTGATGTGCCCATGATACAGTGTTAATTGATTTTCCCCGGAAAGAAAAAAAAACGGAGATAAAAAAGGAAAAGCTTGGCTTCTGATGAGATGAGATACCACATGCCTTCCTATCTTTCCAAAACAAGACCGGAGAGGCAGTGAGCCGCCCAGGAGACCATGTCTCTCGGTTTCATCGCTTATGTTCCCGCTTGACTCTCTCAGGCTTTTAAGTGCTTGTTCGCCACACCCTTTGACATATGTGGTGTAACCGCAGAAGAGATTATGACAGCAATTATGAGAAACAGAAAAGGGCCAGTGCAATTTGTAACCTTTATTATTTTATATGCAGTTCTGTGATGCTTCTGTAAGCACAACTGGGTTTATAACACTGATAAAGAGACTAGAATGACGGCCTAAAGTTGGCAAAGGACACCAGGGCTGTAACTTTGTCATTTGAATAATATTCTAGTTTTGCAATATTATTGGAAAGTTCAAATAACTTACTCAAATGTACATTTTAGTTATCATATTTAGACAACCTTGTCCTATTTTTTGTTTATTCAATGAAGTGTTTGAGCATTTTAGTCAAGTTTTAGTCAATGAAATCTTAGTCACATTTTCATCATTCTGTATAATGGTTAAACTGATAAAAAATATTTTTTCCCTCAAAATTATAATCGTAATGATTGTTGTCATTTGAGAAATTTACTTTTGCATTTCAGGAAGCCTATTGCACTTTCACCAGTAAGCACAAATCAATAGAATGTGGACACATACATGGTGTACTTGACCTCATCTACTGTACTGATTTATTATAGGCTTTTTATTATATAAATTAATACCAAAGACTTATGCAATCTCTCTGTCTGCATTATGAAAACAGCTAAAACAAACGAAAAATATTATAACAAATTCCTAGTAATTCCACTAATTCCAAAATGGCAATAGCCTATTTCTCTATAAAAACAACAGCGGTTGAGTAAGTGCATTTATTCAGCGATCACAATCTCGACTGTATTGCGAAACAATACAGTCGAGATCTCATGACAGAACACAGACGCTGAGATGACACTTCAGTTAGATCGCGCAACTCCGGCTTGTTTGTCTGTGTTTTCAGACAATGATATAGTCTTAGTTATCATTTATTGACCTTATTATCGTCTCGTCTTCGTCTTGTCTTAGTCATGGGGAAAAAGCTCGTCAACGAACATTTTTCGTCATAGTCTTCGTTAACGAAATGAACACTGCTCTTAAGTAACATTAGAAAGTTTGATTCATTGTAGTGAACCAGTTTGTCCTAAATTATTCTCACTCTCAAATATGATTTGGAAAGTAACTCATTCTGGTGAACTGAATTGTTCTAAACAGTCTTTGCTCGTATATGTAGCATAGTAATTTGGTTCATCCTAAACAGCCTTCTCATATAGCGTTGGGAAATGTTATTAATTTTACTGAATCAGTTCTGTTTCTTATATACTGTATAGTCATGGAAACTTTGATTCATTCTAGTGAATTAATATGGATTCTCATTTGTAGTGTTGAAAAGATTTATTTAAAGTGAATCAATACCTACTAAACAATCTTCTCTCTCACATGAAGTGCTAATTTATTCTATTGAATCAGTTCTGTTTTTCATATGTAGTGTCGGAAAGTTTGATTCATTTTGGTTAAACTAAATGTCCTTTCTCTCAATGTAGCATTGGGAAGTTTGATTCATTCTAGTGAATAAGTTCTGATTCTCATATGTAGTACTGAAATGTTGAATCCATTCTAGTGAATCATAATGGTTTTTCATATGTAGTGTTGGGAGATTTGGTTCATCCTAGTGAAACAGTTCTGATTCTCATATGTAGCATTGAAATGTTTCATCCATTCTAGTGAATCAAAACAGTTTTTCATATGTAGTGTTGGAAAGTTTGGTTAATTCTGGTGAATCGGTTCATCCTAAAGGTTCCTTACTTTTATATGTAGTGTTGGAAATTTTGATTCATTTTGGTGAACTAAATGTCCTTTCTCTCAAATGTAGCATTGGAAAGTTTGATTCATTCTAGTGAATCAGTTCTAATTTTCATATGTAGCACTGAAATGTTGGAATCCTTCTAGGAACCAGAAAGAGTGTTTCAGTAGTTGCACTCTTAAAAATAAAGGTGCTTCAAAAGGTTTTTCAAGCGATGCCATAGAAGAACCATTTTTGGTTCCACAAAGAACCAATCAGTCAAAAGTTCTTTAAAGAACCACCTCTTTCTTACATTTTTGTAATCTGAAGAACCATCTTTCTCCACAAAGAACATTTTGTGAAACAGAAAGGTTCTTCAGATGTTAAAGGTTCTTTATGGAACCATTTAGACAAAACGGTTCTTCTGTGGCATCGTGAAGCACCTTTATTTTTAAGAGTGTAGTGGTGGAAGTTTTGGTTAATTCTAGTGAATCAGTTCTGATTATCATATGCAGCATTGAAATGTTTGATCCATTCTAGTGAATCAAAACGGTTTTTCATATGTAGCATTGGAAAGTTTGATTCATTCTAGTGAATCAGTTCTAAATCTCATGTGTAGTATTGAAATGTTTGATCCATTCTAGTGAATCAAAACGGTTTTTCATATGTAGCATTGGAAAGTTTGATTCATTCTAGTGAATCGGTTCTAAATCTCATGTGTAGTATTGAAATGTTTGACCCATTCTAGTGAATCAAAACGGTTTTTCATATGTAGCATTGGAAAGTTTGATTCATTCTAGTGAATCAGTTCTAAATCTCATGTGTAGTATTGAAATGTTTGACCCATTCTAGTGAATCTAAATGTTTTTTCATATGTAGCATTGGAAAGTTTGATTCATTCTAGTGAATCAGTTCTAAATCTCATGTGTAGTATTGAAATGTTTGACCCATTCTAGTGAATCTAAATGTTTTTTCATATGTAGCATTGGAAAGTTTGATTCATTCTAGTGAATCGGTTCTAAATCTCATGTGTAGTATTGAAATGTTTGACCCATTCTAGTGAATCTAAATGTTTTTTCATATGTAGCATTGGAAAGTTTGATTCATTCTAGTGAATCAGTTCTAAATCTCATGTGTAGTATTGAAATGTTTGATCCATTCTAGTGAATCAGAATGGTTTTTCATATGTAGTTTTGGAAAGTTTGGTTCATTCTAGTAAATTGGTTTATCCGATCCTCTCAGTGAATCAGTTTGTGATGAACAATCCTCACTCTTACATGTAGTGTTGAAATGTTTTATTAATTCTAGATTTTTTTCTAGATTGATTCAATTTAATGTTCTCGCTCTCTTAAATGTCGTATCAGAAAGTTTGATTCATTGTACTTAATCAGTTCTAATTTTCATATGTAGTGTTAAAATGTTTGATTCACTATAGTGAATAATTTCGGTTTTTCACATGTAAGAGTTGAAAAATGTTGGTTCATTCTATTGAATTGGTTCGTCCTAAACAATCCTGATGTAGTGTTAGAAAGTTTGATTCTAAATGCTCTCTCTCTCTCTCTCTCTCTATTGTAGCATTAGAAATTGTGATTGATTGATAGTGAATCAGTTTGGTTTTTCAAATGTAGTGTTGGAAAATTTGGTTCATTTTAGTGAAACAATTCATGTCTGTACACCATTGGAAATATGAAGTTATTATTTTTGCAGAAATCTCTGCCAGTCTTCTGTTAGTGGTGCGTGGGTGTTGTTTGTCGAGGGTAAGCCAGTGTCCCATCCCTCCCATGAGTATACGTGCATCTTGTCAGTATTTACTGTGCTATTGAACAGTGCAGATGGCTGCACCTGGGCTTCCCCATGTGTGTTTACCATTAAGCCATTGGCTCTGAGCACCGCCTTACTCCGCGAACAATCTCATTATCTCCTGCCATACTGCTATCGGAACACAGCAAACTTGAGAACGCAATAAATGATTTACACCACAGCTGCATCTTATGCACTAATGGAGGAAGACGTGCTGCCCAGTGGAGCCATTTGCTGAAAAGCAAAACTGCAAATGCACTTGAAACCCGCTGCAAAGTGAGAGCCGCTATCATTTCAGGAGCGAGTGGAGACCGGCTGCAAAGCTTTCTGTTACATGCCGGTGTTCCTCTTCAGACCAATTAAACCTTGTTTCATGCGAGCACATGAACAGTATTGAGATTTATACATGCATAAGTAGCATGACTTCATGAGGAGGCATTCCCTACATGGCGTCCACTGCATGAACATGATTCATAGGTTTCGTTCACTGTATTTCTACCTTGCACGAGCCAAACTCGCCATGGTTTAGATGATAAATCACTTCCCCCAAAGACATGTTCGCTTTTAATTCAGTTCCGTGGCAGTGCTACGTCAATTTATTAGTCAACTATGCATAGCTGTAACTTAAAAGTGCTCAAGCAAACAAAACTGCTGAGTATTTAAAGTTTGAAAGTATATTTAATATTATGCAATATTAGCATCATAGCTCAGTTCATAAATATATAAGGAGCTCCTGCAGTCCTAATGAGAAATTCTGTGCAATCAGCTTCATCAGGAACCCACTGCATATGTTGTACCACTAAAAAAAACACTATTAGCAACATTATGATTAGTGGAGCTGTTTCATGAGGATATCATTAAACACAGACCATCAAAAGAGGTAATGGGAACTGCTTGTACTTCACTAAATGAATCTGTCTATCTACAGTATCTATCTATCTGTCTATATATAAATTTATATTTTAATATTATATATGTAATTTTCAATATTTTGTGTAAACATTTAGGCAGTATACATTCCACCATCCATCATATTTGCTGAATGAAATCCAATACTTGTTTCTTACTAATTTTGGGGTGCTGATTCAAAAAATAATGTCAAAAATAGCTTTGTTCTAGGACATCAGACTTTCATACAAAATATGATGTGAATTTTATAGCATTTTTGCCTTTGACAGCTATTGTATGGTGAAGTGTCTGCATTATTCCTAAATCACCGGAAAAACTGCATCTTTCTCTTAGAAGGTTTCAATCGCTAGTTAAATTTCTTAGCCACGGTATGTGTATGAATGATTCAGAAGACATTATTTTATGCCTAATTCTTAAAGGTTAGAATTTTGGCCAGTGACAGAAGAAAATGCAAACATGGCCCAGATGTTTTCTGCTATATCTGTGTTTTACTACAGATTTTGTGAAAAAATTATTTATTCAGAAAATTTTGCAGATTGAAATTTAAATGGTACATGTTGAATACTTCTTTTTGTTATTAAAACTTCTGACATTTGACTGCTTTTATTTTAATAAGTGCATTATAGCTGATTAGGGCTGTCCAAAAAAACTTCGAATTTCGAACATCCGTCGAATAAAAATAAAAAAATCCACATTCGAATGCAAAAACGTTGCATTTCGAATTTAAAGGGGTCATAGGATGCCCATATTCCACAAGTTGATATGATTCATTAGGGTCTTAATAAAAAGTCTGTAACATAATTTGGTTAAAATTTCTCAATGGTAGTGTAAAAAACTATTTTTTTCCCCTGTCAAAAACAGCTCTTTTCAGATCAAGACGTTTTTGTAGCATTTTCCTTTAAATGTTAATGAGCTCTGCTGACCGCGCCCCTCTCTTCCAAGCTGCTCTCAGAGAGACTGTTTACTTTAGCCGCATTCATCGTGAAACTTGCAAATTAGCACATTATTAGGAAAGGCGATTTGCAAAGATTCAAAAAAACCTTATACTCACTCTTCTGTAGAATGAGCGGATCATGACTGATTCGCTTGCGAACATAGACGATATGTAGATCGGGGGGGGCGCATTCCTTCAGAAACCAAATGTAACCACGTGTCCTCAGCGGCTAAGAGTTCGGGAGAAAGGACGACTGCTGTTCATATTACCCACCCCACCGATAACCATCCACACCCACAGATCCCACCTCATGGCAGGCAGCGCCTCTTCCTTGTCATGACGCAGCTACATACAGCGGACGGTAAGTACGACCACCAGGCCAGTCTGTGGCCTGAAACGCGCTGTCAATCAACCTATAGTGGGAGGGCTGTCGTGGACCCGTCAAACAGACAGGCATCCTAAGATCGGCTCAATTGAGAAAGGGAAAAATAACCAGATAAAAAAAAAACAATGGGTGCATTTTTTACCTGTAGGGTGGTTGTTTACAACACCACTGCCAACACACATTTCAGTCAAAACGCAACTTGTAACAGTGATGTAGCATCATATGACCCACTAGGTCTGGCGTCTAGCGTCAGGCAGCATTATTCAGTTGTGTTGCACGATGACGAGATGACGAGTATGGCATGTCATTGCATTTTAATGCTTTTGTTATCCTATCCAGTTGAACCCACCAGATGCGGCGCTGCTACGTTGTTCATTAAAAATATAGCGGATAAAGATAACATCAATGCGGAGAAGATCTTGTTAACATCAAAACTGAAACCAAGCCGTTCACACAGAACGCATATTTACCACATTTTCTAGAGGGACATCTATCAACGTTGCACTTGCGTCTCGCAGAGAGCGGCATGTTTAAAAAGCAATGTAAAATTAATGCAAGTTCAACTTTTTAAAAAAACATGTCTCAAGACTTTATGGCGGTTTTCCCCATTCCACTGTATCTCATGTTTTAAATGAAGAAAGTAGCCTACTCATTGTGATCGGTCCTTTGTATTAAACTATACATAAATGCATGGTGCTATTTCAAATTGTTTAAGCAACTTTATTAAATTGTATATGGTTTATAAACATTATTTTAAACATTATGCACTTTTTTTCAAAGATAGTCGTGTTATTTTATTACTCTTTGAAGAAACATGCATAATATTTTGCTCAATGCGCCCTCTTGTGGCCTCAGGAGAGAAGCAAAAAGCTTTTCTTCACCATAACTGAAATTATGCATTTTAAATTCGAATATAATTCGATTTTTGATAATATTTAAGTAGAACATTTTTATTTAGTTTTTCAGTCATTTTGACAGACCTACTGCATAGATAAATTTTTAATAACATAGGGAGGGAAATTTTACGATATTTTAACTCGCATCATCAAATAAGTGGTTTTGTGGCAAATCAAGCCCAAAAAAAAAAAATAAGAGGCACAGTAATTAAATTAAAATAATATGGTAGTAATAAATTATTATTCCTATATTATTTTAGAGTTAAAAATAAGGAATGAGAGGGCTGTAGTGGTTAGGTAATATTTAATATTTAGATCAAGGAACATGACACTGACAATGTGACGATAGATAGATAGATAGATCGATAGATAGGTAGATTGTTAGAATTTAATTAAACCCTTAAATGCATACCTCGGGTATTTAGCGACCCTGGGCATCATTCTCTACCCTCTCCCTCCTTAATTTTTTTAAGTTAGATATCAACTTTCTTAGTATTCCTCAATCTATTAATTATAAAAAATATAACAAGAAAAAAATAATAAAATAATGCCTGTTTTCTGATAAATTTTTTGAAAAAAGTATATAGGGTCGCTAGAGACCAGAGGTATGTAAATGTGTAAGTATTTTTTCCTGCGCAACTATATTTACATATCTGATGACTCAATATGTGCAATGCATCTTTTTTCCTCAAGGTGTCACTGTTTGATACACAATGATGACGTGATGTTTCACTGATATTTACCGCAGGCATAAAACAAACGAATTTCATCAGCAAAAATGTAAGTGGTTTTAATGGCTTTACTGCAGAGCAATTACTACACGATGAAATATAAATGTCACTGTCATTTGATGCTGGATGTGGTGAATAAGCTGCCAGGGATCAAAATATTGAATATGAAGTCATTGAAAACGATAGTTTTGAGAATATGGTTGAGATCGTGAATATGAGAATATGTGTTAAATAACTGTTGGAGACTTTTGGAATCTACTGCATTTATTGAGTAATCATTTATTTCTGTTTTAAAGACAGAACTCTGGTCCATTTGTACTTTGATCCATTGTGGATCTTTTGGTAGCTCCAGTAGTAATGGTGTGAGATAAACCACTTCCAAGTTCATCATAGGCTTTCATGTGGGCTGTTTGAGGTGCCCGCTCAGGAAATACAACAATGACAGTCTTGTTAAGAGACTTTAGTCTGCTGGTGCTGTGCCCTTCTTTCACTTTGGGATGAATAAAACTGAAAAAAGAGCTTCTGCTCCCCAGAGAAGACAAAAAAGGTAGAAAGGAAGGAAAACTCATATTAATCAGTTACCGTTTCTGTATCTTCCCCACCTCACCCTCAGCCACACTTCCTCCATCTCCTCCCCTGCTGCGGCACATACATAATTCATACGGTCATTAAATGAACTGTACAGTGTCCTCCTCCCTTGATGCGCTGATTAGGCCCTGTGTCAATCCGTATCCCTGAGTTAGCCGCGCCACATGCCCCATGTGTACGGCCCAGTCACAGCTGCATGAGTAGCAGAGGAGAATCTAGATTGCACTGCAGGAGGAGCTATGAAATATGGATGGACCTGTTATTTATTTGCCTGAGGATCAGCATACAGTATATGGATAAAAGTTTTTGGACTCAATTTAAAGGGATAGTTCACCCAAATAATAAAAATTTTGTCATTTTTGTTTGTATGCCTTTCATGCTGTATGTATGGGCAGCGGCGACAATATCATTGCCTCCTGAAGGCATTTTATGCTTGTGTGTTCAACGTGGGCCCTTAATGAGGATTAACACAGGAAATAAGCATGGAGAATCTTCTTTCAAGAGGATCCAGATTCTGTGTGTTTGGGCTTGGCGTTCTGTAAAAGCCATAATCTTGTGTTTCCGTCAGGGATTATTGAAAGTGTCACAAATGTTACCCTACGAGATGCCACTAATGACACGTGCGGGCCTGAAAATTATGACTTACTTATATGACTATTCCTTTGTTATTGTGTAAAAAAAAAAGTCATTCATTATTCCTAGAGCTATTCAAACCTCCAGAATGTGGAGTGAGATTGCAACCAGGACAGGTCTTCAAGGTTTAAAAATCACCTAATAAATACACAATTAAAGTGTTTGCGTTAGTAACCCGATGAAGTGAGGATTTCGCAGAGAAAGTAACATAGAGCAGTAGTTCTAGGATACTGACAAACCTGTGTCAGTCAATTATGACATCATAGTATCTACCTTTTCAAATCAAAGGCTGTCAGGAATAGTTTGCTGACAATCATTAAACTGTTAATCAGTTAATTACGATGATATGCCGTAATTAATTTAATAATCAGAAGTTAAGTACACATATTAATATGAGGAAAGAGGGCCCAAAATTAGAGAAATCAGTGATGTTTATTTAAAAGTTTGGTGGTGTTCAGTAGAATGTGTAATGTGTTTTGAAAGCCATCTTTATGCATTACGCAAGGCATTATTGGATCAAAACATACAGTCAAGGTAAAAACTGTATATTGTGAAATATTATACAAACTAAAATAACGGTTTTTAGTTTAATATATTGAAAAGCAAGTATCCTGTGTGGAAAAATAGAATTTTCTTCAGAAATAAGATTTGGTGGCCAAGAAACATTGTCTTATTATATAGAATTTAAAACAGTTGGGGCTAATATTTTGGTGGAATGCGTCATTCTTTGATGGACTAGAAAGTTTTTCAAACAAGGTTTAAAGTAAAATCTCTATAGAAAGAAAATGATTATTTTTATGCATCCATGCTGATAAACAGTATTAGTTCTCAAAACAAAAATGGTTTCACAAAATACTATGCAGCCAAACGAGTTTCCTTTCAGTCGGTCACTCCGAGTCACGTCGGTGACCGACGAATTGGGATCTCGCTTAGAGAGACCAATCCACTTCGAGTGTAAACTAAATGAGCCAATGCACATTGGCATGCGATGATTGCATCCAGCTGCCGCTGATCACAGCGTGAGCATAAAAAAGGCAGCAAGTGCAACGCATACCAGCTTTTCGCTTCAGAGCGCCGCAAAGCAACAAATGTTGCCTACCCAAACTGTTCGTTTGTGTGACGAGTCTTATCGCCTCTAGGGAGCTTTTGTGTTGGCGGACGGCGCTTCAGCGGTGGTCGTTCCTGTGTCGAGTGGGTTGCGCACGTTAGGCTGCACTACACCCTGTCGTGCTGCAAACGGCCGTTTCCCCTGTGCATCTCAGCACGTAAAAGAGCATTTCCCTAAAAGAGCCAATTTCTTTAAAAGAGTACAATAAGTGGGTGCGACTTTGTAAAGACGAAGGATTGTCTTTTTAAAGATGCCGTTTCACCCACGCGTTTCTGGATGTGGTTGTTATCTGGCGCCGGGTGATGGTCACGATCGATGCCTCATGTGTCTGGGCATTAAACATGCTGAGGTAGCATTCGCGGTTGAGTCATGTTCCCATTGCGGGAAGATGACCATCTCGGAGCTGCGGGCCAGGCTCCGTTTCCTCCAGGGGGGTGGAGCTCCGTTGCCTCTGCCGCGATCTAGTGTTCGTCCTGGCGGCAGCCAGGCGTGGGCTACTTCGGGCTGTAGCATGGGCGGAATGTGCGTGGGAGGAATGTGCGCGGTCGGTGCTGAACTGCTTGAATTCGTTCAAGGGCAAGACAGCGATCCCACTGAAACTATTTCAGAGGCTCATCCTTCCCGAAGGAGGTTTCGGAAAAACTTTCACATATGAATGGCCATTTAGGTGCATATGGAAGATTAGAGGTAATTATAATCCTCTTGGGAATGGCAGAAGTCTCCCAGGGAAACACGGGCTCTGAGGCTATACAGTGGACTTTACACATATGGGAACCACTTAAGCCTCTACATATGGAACCCAGCCCTCTACCGGTTCTCAAGAATTCAGCGAGTGAAGGCCTGGCGCCGGACGCTCCGCCAAGTCTGGCTGCCGAGGGGACTGAGGAGCTCGACAGGGCCTACAGTACGAACACTCTGGAGCAGTTTTAGCAAGCCGACACTAAACCGGGGCCTCTCAGCACCTCTACTCATTTGAGGTGAGAACACAGGAGGATACCAGCTCCACAAGAAGGCTATAGAATCTAGCGAACGTGCTGGGGGTAGCCCAGCCCGCAGCTCTACAAATATCTGTCAGTGAGGCGCCATGAGCCAGCGCCCAAGAGGATGCAACACCTCTAGGTTTGTGAGCTCGCAACCTGAGCGGGCAGGGCACACCCTGTGCTTGATAAGCCAGGGTGATGGCATCCACAATGCAGTGGGCCATCCTCTGCTTAGAGACAGCATTCCCCTTCTGCACACTCCGTGACAGACAAAGAGCTGGTCAGAGGTCCTAAAGCTTTGTGTCCGGTCTAAAAAAAAATAACCTCCCCTAGCATCTGAGTCGTGCGATGTCCACACTTGTGGTCCAGGAGCGCCATCTGTGGCTGTGTCTGGCAGACATGAGGGATGCCGACTAGGTACGTTTCCTCAATGCCCCTGTGTCCCAGACTTGCCTCTTCGGCGATGCGGTCGAGAGCTTGGCCCAGCAGCTCTAGGCTGCAAAGAAGCAGACTGAGGCGGGTCGTCACACCCTGCCCCGGAGGGCAGCTGCTGCCTCCACCCGTCCTAGGACCCAGACCTCTACGGTCTCAGTAGGGCTGGGTCTGCCGTAATCAGGGGACAGCACTGCAGGCTACACTACCTGATCCCTGAAGGGGTATGGGACTGTGGGCACATAGCCGGGCCGGGGCCTCATGATTACCTGGGAGTCAGCCGGCCCAAGCTCTATGCACGAATCGTTGACTGAAAATGCGTGCAGGTCCCCTAACCTCTTGGTGGAGGCCAGTGCAAGCAGGAGCAGAATTTTAATTGAAAGAAACTTTGGCTCGACTGACTGCAAAGGCTCAAATCGGCCTTGCTGTAGTGTTTTAAGCACCAGAGATCGGTCCCAAGAGGGTATAGAGGAGGGCCGGGGAAGATTTAACCTTCTCGCCCACCTAAGGAACCTGATGACCAGGTCATACTTCCCTACCGACTTCCCTCTCAAGGGGTCATGGTTAGCAGCAATCGCAGCAACATAGACTTTAAGGTTGGAGGGAGACAGCCTTCGCTCCAGCCTTTGCTGCAAAAAGGAAAGCACGACCCCGATAGGGCATCTCCGGGGGTCTTCCTGATGAGAAGAACACCACTCACTTCAGGGCATAAGCATGTCTCGTAGACGGTGCTCTCGCCAAAGTGATGGTGTCAACTAACTCTTGGGGTAGGTCACCAAGAACCTCCGCGTCCTGTCCAGGAACCAGACATGAAGTTTCCAGAGGTCTGGATGCGGGTGCCAAATGGTGCCCCATTTCAGTAGATCCTTCCTCAGAGGAATCTGCCAGGGAGGGGCTGTCGCGAGGAGCATTAGTTTGGGGAAAACAGGTCAGAGTGGGCCAATACGGCGCCACAAGCAGAACCTGCTCCTCGTCCTCCCTGACCTTGCATAGCGTCTGTGCGAGAAGGCTCACTGGGGGGAAAGCGTATTTGCGTAGGCCCCGAGGCCAGCTGCACACCAGTGCGTCTATGCCGAGGAAACTGGCAGTGAGAGGTTTCTGGAGAGGCGAACAGGTCTTGAGCGGCTCCGAAACGTCTCCAAAACAGCTGGACCGTCTGGGGATGGAGTCTCCATTATCCGGGGAGCGCAGCTAGGCGGCCCATAGGGAGCAGACCCGGAATGTGAATGGCACGAAGTGACCTCAGAACCTTGTGACATGCGAGTTGCAACATGCGACGGGAGTGCAGACCACCTTGTCGGTTGATGTATGCAACGGTCGCCATGTTGTCCGTTCAGACCAGCACGTGCTTGCCTCGTAAGCACCTTGAGAGGTTTCAAGGCAAGCAAGGACTCACTTCAAATAAATGCTGTCTTTACAGACTCTTATTAATCAAAGAATAATGAAAAAATGTAGTTCATATAAAATTGTTATTAAGCAGCACAAACTGCTTTCAACATTGATAATAATAGAAAAAAAAATTCTTGAACATCAAGACAGCAGATTAGAATGATTTCTGAAGCATCGTGTGGACAAAAAACAGCCCTTTTTGTGTATCATTTATCTGAGCTCCATCTATATGTTTTTAACTCAATGATTTTTTAATGTGGTCATTTCTCTTTCATAATTAATCACAGTTAACATGCTAAATTGACAACCCTACAGACCTCTCTCTGATTGTTCAAAGAAAATCTTCAATGGGCAATCTTGGGCAGAGCTACTGATCAGCACAAGTGCCTTTGAGAGAGAGAAAGCTCAGGACTCACTTCATTAAGTACTAGTGATTTCCTTGTAATGCAGTCAAATCAATTGCATCTGGTACGCTGTGCCCTGCTATTGTTGTGTGATGAGATAATATTGCAATCAATCCCTTTAACGCAGGTCAAGTCGGATTGAAGAAGCGAGGTTAAGTGACAGAATCTGACATACTGTAGGCAAACAAAGATGCCAATGTGGCCGGTTACCATGACGATCCATGCCATAGACAAATCACTCTGCGTCTGTGGTAGATATGGAAATGCAGGCAGACCCACAGGGAACACACAGTACATATCTCAGAGCTTGACTATGCAATATGGGAAAATATAGAATTACCCATGTTTTTTTATGTGTCTTTAGTCTTAACCCTCATCTGTCTGTCAGCAGTTAAGGCCATAGTTACTAAAATGGACATGGGATTGTATTTTTGTTGTATTATTTTAGTTTCGTTTTGTTGTCGTGCTGAAGCTACATGTCTATGGTTACATAACTCAGGGTTTTACAGAATGAATATTTAATATGTGGCCCTGTGAAGCATTCACACATGAGAGCATGCAAATGAAGAGGAGAAAGTGGGCGTGGGTCGACGTACAGTTCCTCTGCCAACTTCCATCTCTGCTCCCCTTTAATTGCAGAATGATTACCGAACAAAACATATGTATTCACTGTTGGCTTTTGCGTGGTCTGTCATGGACTTTCTGACTCTAAGACAAACGTGGGTCGACCTGCAGTTCCTCTGCCAACCTCTATCTCTGCTCCCCTTTAATTGCAGAATGATTACCGAACAAAACATACGTATTCACTGTTGGCTTTTGCGTGGTCTGTCATGGACTTTCTGATTTCAAAATATTTTTGTGAATTATGAAGTAATTCATGCATAGTAAACGAAAAACTAAAAACTAAACAGTAGTACAAAACTTAAATGAATAAATATGTAGATAAATAAAAGGCCATTTAGCCATATCATAGCATTCTATTGTGATTGCTGTGTAAATGCAGACAAAAATATTTTTATAGTTTCAGTTCAATTTTAATGTTTATATAATATAATTTAAGTTTAATAAATTTCAATTTTTTTTAGTTAGTTCCCAAGTCAATATTTTTAATTTAAGAACTCTGAGAATTTAGCATGGTAATGTACATGGCAATGTGTTTGGTTTTGCTACTGCCATTACAGCCACATACATGCTGCTGTGAGCATAGGAAATACTGCTGCTGCACCTATAACATATACAGTGGGGGAAAAAAGTATTTAGTCAGCCACCAATTGTGCAAGTTCTCCCACTTAAAAAGATGAGAGAGTCCTGTAATTTTCATCATAGGTATACCTCAACTATGAGAGACAAAATGAGAAAAAAAAATCCAGAAAATCACATTGTCCATAATGTTTGAAATAAATCCTTCTGTGAGATGATGTGGCAGATGTGGCTTACACAGAATAAGACACACAACATATTTCATAGTATTCTAAGCATTGATAAAGGCATTGCATTATAAATATACATTATTATAATGAAAATTATAATAATAAGAACTCAGATAAACCATATTTTGTGTAGTCGTGTGTTTATTAGTCACGTTAAATCAATAAAAGCAGTTAAATCTTCTGTTTATCCAGCTACCGCTATAGGCATTTCCTGGGTTTCTTCTGCGAGGCGTATTAGGAGTTTCCGCGTGAGAGTGCCCTCTGGCCTTCAGATGGAGATTTACTACTGATCACAGAACCATGCTTCACTGAAAGATATGCATGACAATCGCAGCTTCTGCCTAATCGCGATTTTGATTTCATTTTGATTTATCGTGCAGCCCTAGTTAGAACCTATTGGACTGCATCATCTAGAGTTTCATGACAGAGCTTTGGATATAATCAAATGTTGTTTTGTGTATTTTTTCAGCTGCATTACAGTTACCAAAATTTTACCAAAGTTGTTTTTTTAGTTAACAATAACAGCACTGCCTGAAACTTACTAAAGCTAAACTGAAATATAAAATACATTTTAAAATAGTATGAAAACAAATGTTAAAATGCAAAACTATAATAACCTTGCACTGACTTTCTTTCTACTAAGATGACATCCGCAAAAAGTGCTGCAAGGCAGCTAAGTTGGGAACAGCTCAGAGGGAGCAGAGTAGTGGAATGTGCCACACTGCTTCCTGGGGACAGATGAAGTATAGGCTCAAAATGCCTCCTTGGGTAAACAATGTGGGGTGATGTATGACCAGGAGCTTGCCTCTCAAATCCCAAATAAACAGATCTCAAACCAGGAGCTTCTGTAATGAAATCTTCAGCTAATATTAAACAGGCTGTATTTGCATATGAGGCCATTAATAAAAGTGACAATCAGCTTGTTTTGATCTTTGTCTTGATCTGTTGATCTTGGGTTGATTGCAATAGTTGCATGACTTTTCTCAACTTCAAAACATTTTCAGCAGCACCTTGCCGTATGATTTATGAGACAGCAATTTCCATCAACAACGTTCACGGTCACTCTCTGTCCCGGGCCCCGCTCGGCACTCTGGAGAGGATTAGGGGGTGTTCACACAGGATACATTATTGCTTTCTAACAGCTAGAAGAGCACAGCTGAATGGAACAGGGTGTAAGGGTTGTTTTGAGCTTATTTTGAGAGACATTTATATAAAAGCACTATTTTTAACATGAAAAGCGATAAAAGATAAAGCTAAGAAACAGCAAGAAGCAATATGACAGCCAATTAATTTATCTGTCGAGTACTAGAGTATACAAAATTACCAAAACACCCAGGAAGTGGTGTTATTAAAAGTTTCACATAGGTGTTTCTGATCCCATTATAGATTGGTCTGAGGAAAATACCAAAAGCTCTGGAAAACTGTCACCTACTTTTAATGATCTATTCATAGGCTACCCTATTTTTGAAAAAGTGAGACTGCAAAGCCCATTGAGATCAAAATGAACTACTTTCTCCCTAAATAAAACAGCTTAGTCAATAAGTTTTCACTCAAGATCATGTAAGCTTCCCACCATAGCAGAGTTTTTTTTACTTCTAAATATAGTCGCCATTCAGCTGTAACTTATGGTCTTTGACAATTTTAATAGTCCGGGCTTGTAACCGGACTTTCTGTTGATGCTTATAAAGCAACAGAACACGAAAATTAGATACAGCCTTTCAAGTTAATTATCCCGCTGTTCAACACTAGATTTATAGCCTAAAACAAAAACACACCGTCACACACATACAAAAATAACTTAAATTATGGCAATGAACAACAATAAATCTTCGCCAGAACAGTAACTCACACCTGAACCGGCATCATTATATTGTTTCGCGGTCCGGTGTATGTGTGTTTTGGAAAGAGTGAGCTGTGCTAGGGAATTGAAAGTGTGAAGAAAACTCATCCTGCTGTCTTTCGCTGACATGACACCACCTACGCGGAGGTGTAAGGGTCACGGTTCTGAACTAATACACCTTTAATTGCCACTCCCAGGTGAGACAGTCTGCGGCAAAGACACAGAGCTATTGATAGCAGCGCAGGTGCCCTGGGTCGCCCCGCTCGACCGGACCCGCTGTGTGCAAGATGAGGTAGTTAAAGCAGAAGGGGGATCCAAAGGCATCACTGCACTGCGGTTCAAAAGCGCCCCAGCGGACAGAACGAGGCCCACCACTGCGTCGGATGCAAGGTTTGCACCATTAGACCCTCTGCTACCGATGACACAATAAAGCTGAGCAAAACAGGATGCAGTGAGGATCATAAAACCTTAAATTTACATTGAACTTTAACTGCAGCACTGCAGAATGTGTTTTGAGAGTCTCCACTGGATAGACCGCTGCGACTCAGCATTAGTTTACAGACTTCATAAAGTCTTGATTGGAAATGGTGGGTTTTGACATTTCTGAAAATCTGAATGGGTATTCCATGTTTTATTAATAAAATTTGCTGGGAACAATATGGCAATATCCAAATAAGCTTTTTCAGTTAAATGCTTTCAATACATTATCAAGCCAGGTCTTGAAGGATTTTATATTTGCAAGATGTGAACGTGAACATTTCTGACTAAGCTAGTTTGAATTTGTGCATTGTTGCTCTCAGAAATTTGTCAGGCTGTAATTCATGACGCAAAACAAGTACGCATTTCAAATGCCTCAAAACCGTAATACATAATTGTAATATGTAGCTAATTATAGCTAATCAAAGAGCTTTACAATACAAAACATCCAGAGAAATGCTGCTGTGAGTATGCACATATAACATATATGAAATAACTCCCATATATAACATACATGAAATCACCTCGTAGCAGATCTGTACAGGTGTAGATGGGGAAGGTGGAGGGTTTCTGAAGTGCGCTGCTACTGCTACAGCAAGAACCAGCCAAGTATTTGAATGTTGAGCAGCAAGCTCATTGGCTGCTGATATAAAAAAGAACCAATCAACTGTGCCATGTGAATAATGATGTCATTATGTTAGATTGAGTTAGAAGCTATCGAACTGCGTCGTCTAGAGTTTCATGACAGAACTTTGGATTTGTCTTAGCCAATAGAATGACTTTGGGTTTCGATGCTGTGAGGGGTGCTATAGCACATATTAGCATAATGTGTCTTGTACAGTTTTCGCTTTAAGTGAGCTACTGTATTGTCATTGAGGAGCATCTTGCCAAGTTGTTTAAAGTCAAAATGTTCATAGCTTGCTACTAGAACAAACCGGATTTAATGGCACTGATATTTGAAGGTAACTCTATAGCCCCCTTGAGGTTTATTAAAGTCTATTTCTACCTTAAGCTGAAGATGTTTTCTGTTTATATTAAGGCTGGAAAAAGGGAGAGTTAAACTTGCCATAGAAATAGTTCAGTTGAATATTATTCTTGAAACCCTCCTTCTCTTGCAAGAACATTGTCTTTTCATCTACCTATTTAATACATGTTGTGATTCAAATAATGTAGCACGTTAATTAAATATCACCTAATTTTAGTTGTAATGTGACATGAGTAGTGGTTAATTCATCATACTTTTGTTATTAATTGTTTCATAAAATAATCATTATGTAAATTGAGGGGGTTTCATTTAATTTGATACAATCCCTGTCAGAGAAAAGTAATTAACTAAGCTGCAAAGGTTCTTCTGAATGATTTGCAGTGGCCCCTGCTCCAAATCAAGTTATTCTTAGCTCTTGTAGCTCCAGGCAACTGTTGCCATGCATGCATATCCATAGATACGTATGAGACACAGTATTGTTGCTCCAGAAGCATTAAAATTACGTTTTAATGGAATGTTTTGCAATTTAATGTTTTCATTCGAATGCCTGAACTAAATAACTTCCATTCTGACGTCAACTATTAGATCTTATATGTATAAATGCATTGCAGCATCATGAGCATCGTGTCTTTGTCCATTCATGCGTATTATTTGCTTACGTGTGTGGGCTTAGTCGTGCATGTTTCATACATGCAACCAGATGTGCCAGAGAGAAACTGTGGATGAAGAAGATTTTTAAAGGAAGCATTGAAACAATACTTTAAGCTTCTTAAAGCTCTGGTCATAACACTCCAAATGATAAAAAATTCAGAAGATCCAGAGTTAGTTTTTCTGTTCCAAATCAACTGAAATCTGCCTGTCTATAAAATATTCTGACTTTAACTAGAAACGTTTAATCACAGATCACAGATTCTTGTTTTGTAACAGAAAAACTGATCTTCTTAGACACATAAGACCAGGCAGTGTAAAGTATCCTGAATCTGATCTTTCATTGGATCCTGTCAGGATATACGGTTTCTCCCATAATATATGTTTGCCAACACACACACACACTGGTATTCCTATCATTATGGGGACATATTCCATATGCGTAATGGTTTATATACTGTACAAACGGTATTTTTATATTCCCTAAACCTACCCTACTCAAAACTTTCTGCATTTTTAGATTTTCAAAAAACTTTCTGTATGATTTATGAGCTGTTTTCCTTATGGGGACTAAAAAATGTCGCCACAAGGTCACAATTTACGGGTGGTTACTAACCTTGTGGGGACATTTGGTCCCTATAATGTAGGGAATACCAGTACACACTCACAAGTTATTCCCCCCAGAAGAAAATCTGGAACAACATGAGGGTGAATAAATTATAAAAGAATTTTCATTTCTGGGTGAACTGTCCCTTTAAATGGTTAAATGAAAAAATTGAGTCCGTTTGTTGAATATGTAATGAGACGTCTCAATCACTGAGGCAGTTCCCTCAATAAAACCCTACTGCGCTCTAGCAAATGCATATTGATTCCCCTTTGTTGGCTTCTGACAATGTGAGGCATGCGTAACCACGAGCAGTCACTTTTTCAAACAACCTAAACTGCATTTGAACTCTGCGATGAGGCTTTACTCGTTTTGCGCTGACAGCGAGACATATACGGGTCAAACTTGTGCTGAGGTAGGTGATATGGCAGAAGCAAAGGTTACATCAACAGATGGATCTTCCCCTGTGTAATGCCGCAGATCGCTCACTCTCCCTCCCAGACATATCGTCCTCACTCTTCCCTGCCTTGCATTCTGGTCTCACTTCAAATTTCTGGCCCGCGTTTGCTCCTACAGCTTCAGTGTCAAGTAGCAAGAACAAAGTCTGATGGAAACAGTGTGGCCAGCGAGGCTGGGGAAACTTCTGCTGTCAGCCAAGTTTCTAATTCAACTGGCCATCGATCTCGATTTCATTATTTATTTTCATGTCACTAAGAGAAGCTAGCCATGCCAGAACATCACTGTGCCCTCTATAAAAACAACAGCAAACAGCAGTGATATTATGTTTTTTACGATTCCAGTTAATTTGATCAATCTGAGTGGGAAGAAATGAAGCGGTTACTGTATTTCTGTGGGTTCCAGTTCATATAATTGAGCATAAAACAGAGTATAGTGGCAGGTTTTACAATTGCTAAGCGAAGTGTCAACTCATATACATATAATTCTATTAGCATGCGGTCAATATAACTTTTTTGCTTATTGCTTCAAATGTGACATGATTATGGCTGGTTGTGTGTGTCCAGTTCAGCAATATCATCACGATATTGACTTGTAATTTGATTTCGTAAAATGACAACCAGTCAGCTGTGAGGTTATTTTTCATAGAAATGAGAGTGCTGTGTAATTGTTGTAGGCCAGTGTTTGATATGTAAATGTGTTATGAGTGGTTCAAACCACTGTAAATCTTTTTTTTATGATTTCTGTCTCATGACATCATGAATAAAGCAAAATAAAACAGCTTGTTGGAATAGCATGGTTTCTTAAAATGGTGATTTCAGCAAAATTCTGATACTTTCTCAGCTGTTAAACACAAACTGGCAAGAAAAACCTTTAATAGGCATACATGAATGTACAGAATTGGGGATTTTTGTATGCATGTGCATAATGACTGATTTGGAAATGTCTCTACCAACCGTACACCCTTGATTAGACATGTTTTGTGGCCTAACTTGTGCAGTGGAGCAGAGAGCAGGAAAGGGCCTACGGCTATTGGAAGAGTCCCATATGGGAGCCAGTGAACCGTCTTGAGGCCTCCTCAAAATAACCCGCTGTGCTCTGAAGTCTGTCTCTTTTGTTGTGATAATGGTTTAATTTAGTTACATAAAGCGCCAATACAACCATTTATACGAGGATACATCCATTACAAAACAGATTTTAAAAGTGTATTTTTAAGTAAATCTTCATCTTAAAATGAAAAATCAGACATTGTTAGCATTTAAAGTGCTCTGATTTCATTAAGATGAGAGTCAGATATGTATTTATTACACTATTTAATTATTAAAATAGGCCAAATAGATTTAAAACAGAAAATTACAGAGAAAGCGCATTCATGGGAGCAACACTACAGTAGTGGATGCATGTTTAATTGTCATCTGACACCACGTTTATACATTTTTGTGCTAAAGTTAAACAAATAAACATAGTGTGAACACTTAATCAATAACTTTATCAATAATCAGCACTTCTATCAGCTACAGGTCAAGTGTTTTAAATGCGCTAAAACTTTTTTCACTATACAATATTATAGATATAATATTATAAATATAAATAATATTGGCTACTGAGTTTGGCCTAATTTTGTTCATAAAGTACAATACAGAGCCATTTATTTACCTAAACAAGGTTGCAGCTATTACAAAATAGACTATAAATATGTATTCTTAAAGGAAAAGTTCACTATAAAATGAGAATTGTCATTTACTCACCCTCCAAACCTGTCTGAATTTTTCTTCTGTATAACACAAAGAAAGATATTTTGAAGAATGTTGGTAACCAAACAGTTGATGGTAGCCATTGACTTCCATAGTATTTTTTTTCCATAGGAGTCAATGGCTGCCGTCAACTGTGCTCAACATAAGAAAGAAACTCGTACAGGTTTGGAACAACTTGTGATGACAGATGACAGAATTTTCATTTTCCAGTTATCAGCATTCTTCCAAATATATTCTCCTGCGCTCAACAAAAGAAAGAAAATCAAACATGTTTGGAACAATTTGAGGCTTAGTAAATGATGATGACAGAATTTTCATTTTTGGGTGAACTTTCCCTTTAAGGAAATCTTCAACTAAAAGTGAAAATTCAGCCATTGATATCTTTTAAAGCAGTCAAGTTTGTTCTGCTATCGTATATGTTCTTCATCATTCCTATGCTGCATGCCACCCCTGCAGCTCCCACGGTGGAGGCTGAATCTAGGTGTATTACAGAAGATAAGACCGCGAGCTGCTGTGAGGTTATTCACAGATTTCTTCAATCTCTATTTCTCTCCTTCTCCATCTGCTCCATCTCTTTTTCTCACTTCTCTTAGTGCAGCAGGCACTCATTAAGATGATTGCCCTCTTCCCCCGGGGAGAGTCCAGGGTTACGATCTACATAAATATATATTCATTACAACCACTGGCTTTCGGTTGCGTTATTCACATTTAAAACAACGTACAAGGGAACCCAGGGCTTGTTGGTGTATTTTTTTTATTTATTTCTCTATTCCCAAGTCTATTGATTTATTTTTGAACTCTCTTTCATGGTGACAGACAAGGGTTGAACGTCTGTGTTGTGATTTAGCACTTTCTGCTTCCAAACGCTCATCTGCAGAAGATGCCCAACAGCGTAACAGCAGAGGGTGTCAGAAATGTCACCATGTCATGTATTTTGTACAAAGGTGGGGTAAGATTTCATGGCTGTGGATCAATTAACACATGGCTATTCTGAGAGGAACATTTTCTTGGAACGTCATGATAATTATCCTTCGATTACATTTTCAAAGAACGCTTTTGTGTGTGCTAATCCCTTTTATGTTGAAGGTGAATTTGTGACACCAGCAGAGAAACCTGTATGAGTTTCTTTCTTCTGTTGAACACAAAAGAATATATTTTGAAGAATGTTGATAACCAAACAGTTGACGGTAACCACTGATTTCCATAGTACAGTCGTGGTCAGAATTATTGGCACCCTTGGTGAATATGATCAAAGAAGGCTGTGAAAATTAGTCTGCATTGTTAATCATTTTGATCTTTTATTTTTTTTTAAATCACAAATATCTAACCTTTCATTGAACTGAAACAACTGAAAATGGGGGAAAATCTCATTATGAAATAAATGTTTTTCTCAAATACACATTGGACACAATTATTGGCACCCCTAGAAATTCTTATGAGTAAAATATCTGTGAAGTATATTCCCATTCATATTTACAATTTTGAGCATACCAGGGTGATTATGAACATGAAATTATCCAGCCATGGCTTCCTGTTTCACAGGAATATAAATAGGCCAAATTCCCTTAATCATCCATCACAATGAGAAAAACCAAAGAATATAATTCTGATGTGCAGCAAAAGATAATTGAGCTTCACAAATTAGAAAGTGACTTTAAGAAAAAAGTCCCATTTCCACCATCAGGGCAATAATTAAGAATTTCCAATCAACTAAATATGTTACAAATCTGCCTGGAAGAGGATGTGTCTATATCGTCCTAATGCACGGTGAGGGGGAGAGTTTGAGTGGTTAAAGACTCTCCAAGGACCACAGCTGGAGAATTGCAGAAAATAGTTGAGTCTCAGGGTCAGAAAACCTTAAAAAAAAAATCAAACAGCACCTACATCACCACATGCTCTCATCCAAAAACAATCCCCAGCATATTCTGTTGTCAGACACGACTGGAACTTCAAATGGGACTGGCTTCTATGGTCGGATGTATCTAAAAAATGAGATTTTTAGCAACAAACACTCAAGATGGGTTTTGGTGCACACAGGGATAAAAAGTACCCATGTGTACAATGAAATATACTGCTGGATCTTTTATGTTGTGGGCCTATTTTTCTGCTGGAGGTCCTGGACATCTTGTTTAGATACATGGCATCATGGATTCTATCAAATACCAACAGATAAAAAATCAATAAGTGACTGACTCTGTTAGAAATCTTATAATGGGCCATGTTTGGATCTTCCAACCGGACAATAAACCGAAAACAAACCTTAAAAGCAACACAAAAATGGGTCACTGAGCACAAAACCAAGCTTCTGCTATGGCCATTCCAGTTCCCTGTCTTGAACCCTATAGAAAATGAGTGTGGTGCACTGAAGAAGAGAAGCACCTTCATGGAGCTTGGAATCTGAAGGGTCTGGAGAGATTCTGTAAGGATTTTCTCCTATAATGCCTGATGAGGTTAGCGAGCACCTGACAAGATATCAGAGACCATTCCTTCATCCAGAATCTCTCCAGAACCTTCAGATTCCCAGCTCCATGAGTGTGGTGAACTGAAGAGGAGAAGCACCATCATGGAGCTGGGAATCTGAAGGGTCTGGAGAGATTCTGGGTGAAGGAATTGTCTCTGATCTCTTGTCAGGTGCTCTCTAACCTCATCAGGCATTATAGGAGAAAATTTTTGTTATTATGCCAAATGGAGGTTTCAAAAAACATTGAATAAAAGGGTGCCGTTAATTGTGTCCAATGTGTATTAGAGAAAAACATTTATGTCATAATGATATTTCCTCCCCCTTTTAAATTCTAATTCTCCAATGAAAGGTTAGATTTATGTGAATTTTTTAAAATAAAAGATCAAAATGATTAACAATGCAGATTTATTTTCACAGCCTTCTTTGATCATATTTACCAAGGGTGCCAATAATTCTGACCACGACTGTATGTTTTTCCATTCTATAGAAGTAAATGGCTACCGTCAACTGTGCTCAACAGAAGAAAACATCTCATTCAGTTTTTGTGATGACAGATGACAGAATTTTTATTTTTGAGAGAACTATTCCTTTAATTCAGTTGTGGACAGTGTAAAATGAGTTTCCCCTTTTCTCATTTGGGTTAAAAAAAACAAAGAAGACACTTAATTTAAACATTTACTCTCCCTCTCCAGTCCAATGCATAGCATGCTAGAAACTAAAAATCCCTGTCAATTTCAGTTAATGCTAACAAAAAAGAAATGAACTTTTTCCATTAGGAGCCAATATTTGCTCCTTGAAATTGATTTTCTTTCTTTTTCCGCGGGCACATATTTTAATAATAAAAATACTATAACCCTGTATATATTATATATAAAATATAATCCATTCATTAACACAAATGCTTGATAATTAGATTGAGAATGTGTTACTATCTTCTCCAAAAATTAAATGAACAAAAACATAGAGACTCGTCTAAGTAATTGCATTTTGAATTTCAGAAGCATTTTTGTCATTTTCTGTGGCATGTTTGCCCCCAAACTCAACTCCTCTTTCATTTTTCTGACTCTGGTCTCAACATTAATTAATTAAACCTATTTAAAAATGTAAAAGCATTGCACACAATAAAAATGTTAATAAGCTCATTTTGATATGCATAATCAATAAAAAAATATTTGACAAAATTCTATATATAGATTCTGTTATGTGAAATCAAATTAATTAAAAGTGTTAAAATCCTTTTCTTGACAAAAAGTGTTCCAAACTATTTTTCACAATATATGAAGTATTTATGTGCTAAAGTTAAATGAAAAAAAGGGAAATTGAAAGTGAAAGTTTATCAATAATTAGCATTTCATTCAGCTATATTAGTAAAAAAAAAAAGATGTGCTAAACCTTTTTTTTTTGCAACAAATAAATAAATAAACCTTGGATTTCTAGTAACAAGTACAGTCATTTATTTATTTGATTCATCCTATAGTGACTTGACAGTTTTGAATTCGCTCACTAAAAAACATTTATTAATAATCATTCACTGATTCATTCAGTAAACATTTCTTCAGATGTATTATTCATGTAGGTTCATATATAAGATGCTTCAAAAACCACACAATATATACCATCACACAAATTGGCCTGACAATGCATTCAATGTAATTTTTTTTAAATGCCGCCATTTGATCACCATTAAACAAGATCCAGATGGTTTACAATGTTATCTAGAAAGGCGGTACTATTTGTAAACCATATTAAATATGTCAAATTTTATCTGGTGTATTAAAAGTTCCCAAACAGCCAAATTTTATCTGGTGTATTAAAAGTTCCCAAACAGCATTTGAGAATTAAGCTCAATGGGCCAGTAGCAATTTTCCTCAGATGCTGTGTTATAATAAGAAGAGGCCACACAGCGGTTGTGTATCTCTGCCCCGGCAGTTCAACTATTCATTATTCCCAGCTTTATTGGCAGCCGAAACAAGTGCACCACAGCCAGAGGGAAGGACACGGGCACAGGGACTTGATGATTCTGTGACTGAGCAGGAAAATTACAGCGATTTCCCTTTGCGCACTGGCATTAGTGTCATGTACCCTGAGATCACAAGCAGTCATCTCTCTGGACAGCACAGTGAACAGTGACAACAGACAGTGAAGGAGGCAGGCAGACATCATTACCACAGTGGATTAGGTGTGCCGTCTTGGAGTCCAGCCGGATTGTGGCAGATTTAGAAAGAACAGAAAGGTTCACACAGACAGGTACAGAGCAAGGACAAACATTTCTCCCCTCATTAGCCACAAGCTCCCTCGTCTGCTGTCACTTCCTGCTCTACAGCCCCAAGGAGCGCCTGAATCCACACCAAAGGCACCACGCTCTTTGTAATGCATTTTTCCCTCTAGCATTGTGTCAGATTACTTGGGACTGTGTGTTGTGCACCGATTTTTTTTAAGAGCATACCGTGTACCCTATAGACAAGATAAGACGTGACCAATTATTTAAAAAAAACATTCTTTAACTATTGTATACAAGCCTATCTATCTATCTATCTATCTATCTATCTATCTATCTATCATCTATCTGTCTGTCTGTCTGTCTGTCTGTCTATCTATCTATCGTTGTGTCTGTCTGTCTATCTATCATCTATCTATCTATCTATCTATCTATCTATATTGTTATAGCCTATATCTGTTGTCTGTATTGTTTGTTGTTGTTCATACTTTTGTTCTGTCTATTTTTTATTCTCTCATTTGTTCTCTCCATCGTTCTATCTATGATAGATTTTGCCTTTCTGCAGCTTCAATTCACTTTTCCCCTGTGCTGTCTTCAAAGTGTGAATGCTCACCACATGGCGCACTTACTTATGCCAAAGATCAAAATCACTGAGGATGAGCTTTCTGAGATATGAGCAAACTATGACACACCTGAGATCAGGGTTGCAGTTATATGCTTTAAACATCCATGGCATTTTTTTAAATATATATATATTTTATTCTTGTTTTTTTTCCTGGCTTCAGAGGAGCCAGCTGATGTCTCGTCCAATTGGAGGTTCCTAGCAACATTTACTTTTTTTTGAAGTTTACTTCCAGATAATTTATCTGCTTATATGTCATTGCTCTTAGAAAAAGTGGCAGTATTGATCAAGGCGTTTCTCTTCTGCGGGTGGTGTACCTTCAGTGCCAAATGTCCTAAAATAAATTGGCCATGGTTTCCCTAGTATGCTTCTTTAATTATAAACTCAGCCCTGGCCAGGCAGGGGAGGGTGTTTCGGGTCTAATTGGCTGTCATCTTATTTACCTAGCGGTAGATGACAGAGTGATCATGCTTTTGCTGAACAGATGGAACCACGTAATCTTAAGTCACCTGAAAAGGAAGATCCGCCACACAGGATCACCTGTCGTGAGGAGAACACGGTACAGGAACCTCTTTGTACACTTCTGGGCATTGAGCGAACTCACTGACAGCGACACGCGGCGCACAGACCTGCATGCACAGCATATGTGCACATGTTACCAAACAGACGGCTACCAAGTAGTTGATCTGATCTTACTGGAGAATAGTTTCATACAGACATTGTGACATTTGACATACTGTACACGCACACACACACACAAGATGGTCGATCAGGTTTTGCTATTGAACAGAATGGCTATGTTGTTCCACCTGCTAGGCCAGCACCAATCAGAATAAACCATCAGCAAAATTCAAGCTGGTCTAAGATAATCTCGTCAACAGGGTGGTTACTGGTTATTTAGTTAGTGATTTTAATCCAGAGTAACTCTAACCACAGGAAAAGTCTACCCAGAGCCTTGATCAAGGATATGATGGTGATAGACAATCTTGTTAACTCAAAGGTCAACCTTACCTGCAGCCAGACTTGCAACTTTAATGTAACCGGCTCAGATCCTTAACCACCGGGCTCCAGCCGTCTTACTTGTGTGTGGGTATTTAATTACACTAACAGAATGTTAATGAACACATTGATGTTAATGAGACCTTGTTAATTAAAACTAATGAAAGGAAAACAAGGAAAGAGAACAGGTTCTGTGAGGAGAAAAGCAGTTCTTCCTCTTTGCCAGCAGTGTCAGAGAGCATTATGCTAATAGTTGCTATACACTACAAGCTTCAAATTCCCACCTGGAATCTTTTTCCACTAGCTCAGCTTACTGGATGTAATATTGAGATGTCCTGAAAAAAACTGAGCAGCCGTGTAGACCTGACTGCTCTGCATTGTTCAGTCCCTGTTGAACTCATGGTTTGACACAGAAGGACATTTATGACATTTATTTACTCTTCCTCCACTTGTTCCAAAGCTATATGAGTTTCTTTGTTCTGCTTAACACAAAAGAAGATATTTTGAAGAATGTGGTTAACCAAATAGTTGATGGTATTCATTGACTTTTACTATGAAAGCCAATGGCTACCGTCAACTGTTTGGTTACCAACATTCTTCAAAATATCGTCTTTTATGTTCAACAGCTGAAAGAAATTCATACAGGTTTGCAACAACTTGAGGTTGAGTAAATGATGACCGAATTTTCATTTTTGAGTGAACTAACCCTTTAAAGTTTTTGTATACTTGAAGTGATGGCAGTAACATGACGTATATTTCTTTGCTGTGTTTACTGTTTTGGTTTTTGCAAGACTTTATAATAACAGCATAAAATCAGGCCACGTTTTCAGCTTATTCCGGCCATAAACCACCCACTTAAACAGGAAGGAACTGTAGATTGTTTCATTGACAAGTTAAAGCAACCAGATGATTCATTTACATCTCTCAGCTAAAGAAAAAAAATATGAAAATTTTTCTAGTGCATTTTATTTGTAATCTGTCCTTATATTCAGCATGCAGAATAATATAAGCTTTGACTCATCAGTTAAAATATGGTTCACTTCAAAATGCTCGAAAGGTGCAATCATGTTAGAAATTTTTCAATTAGAAAGTCAATAATGTAGCGATTTGTCAAGCACAGCTAACACTGAAGTTAGTTTCTCTAAGTAGCTTTCTATTGGTCAACACAGCGAATCTGTCACAAAATCTGCGTGGGGAAATCTCGTCTTCACACAAAAATCCCATTAGCATGGATTCCTCTTAAAAAGACAGGATTTTACCTGCAGAAATTCACCAAACAACAGTAATTGTAACCGCATTTTTACAAACAGCTCACTCATTGATTCTCGACTCAATGAGTCAGTGAGTTGTTGACTCATTTCATGAATGAATCATTCAGGCCATTTAGGTGAACTGATTCAATTTAAAAAAGTCTGATTCAAAAGAAGGATTCACTAACAAACATGACATTGCTTCAAAGCATCTTCCAAGCAAAGACTTTGTTTGTTTCTTTCACACTGGAAGCCGATTTAATCTAGACACCAACCAACTGCTTACTTCTGAGATTAGAAGAAATATATAATTCTATTTTGGACCAAGCTGCTGGTCAGTGTGTGTTGAGAAATGTTTTAAAGGAACAATGTGTTTTTATCCAGCCCTGGACATTAAATCATGGCTGTGTGTTCAAGGTAACACTTATCTCACTGCCAAACCAGCTAAATGTAACTAGCCTGAGGTGAAATGTTGTAAATCTGTAGTGACCTTAGTCGTCCTGTGAACCTGATAAGCAATACTGTTTATCTTATTTCTAAGCTCTCTGTAGAGCTCAAAGAAGCTTACTTGTAATCAATACAATCGATCAGATGGCCTGGGTGTTTGTCTGTCCATCAGGATGGCATACGCAAACATACTTCATATGGAGCACAAGTGCGGAGTCGACATTTTGAAAACATACTGTCTCTTCCCATTAATGTTTGTGCATTAGATTTCTGCATTCACACTTCAGTTGGCTAAATCATTTTTGTACATTGATTGATGCAAATCCAGTCTGCAAAGAGCACATTCCCAGAACAAGTATAGATTGTTTTGGGGCTTTTGTGTATTCGAGGCACTTCTGAGACATCAAAGGCCACCTTGAAAGCTCACCTTCATCGTGGAGTTCTCGCTATCATCTCCTCTCATTACTGCAGCAAGGGTTTGCCCTGAGGTCTCCCCTGCAGGAAAACCCACTCCCGCTCCATCAAATACAAATCAATGAACCCCAGACCATGGATGAAATCTCTAAACCTGAAGTTCTCAAAGACAACACACAAATTGAGATCAAGCCTAAATGAATTAGGACATATTGTCTTGGAGGATATTGTTGGCTCAGTGTTATAATTACATTATTTTGCAATTCTTCCCTCTTGCGAATGACGTAATGCTCGACTAGCTCTCATTCGCTTCCGAACGTCTGTGGATTTGTTTGGTTTACTCAGGATGCCATGTTTACATCTAGGCCTATGTTGTTTTTCTCTGAGCACAGAGGGTAAATATTGTGTGAGTCTGAGGTTGAGATGGTCTTGAATGAACAGTTTACCCAAAAATGAAATGTTCTGTCATTATTTATAAGTCTTTTAAAGCCATAGCTGTCATCATTCACTGATAATCATACATTTGAGCAGCTCTGAAGATTTTAGTCTGAAATGTACAACTTTTTCATTCCTGTTATAGTGAAAGAAAGCATTATTCTAATAATATTTCAGCAAAACATTGAATAAAAATGCAGTGACTTATCAATGTAATTTGATGTCAATCAATCAATGTTATAATGCACACGAAAAGAGAGGACGTCACTCTGGTGGCATTCTGGCCAAGCACTCTTTCATAAGCTGTCCATACTTTTGGGAAAGACTTATGTGTCTGTGAGAGATCATCTGGTTTTATTGTAATCCATTGTCAGCATTCTGTTACCCAAGAATAGAGATTGCTCTGTTGTATTAATCTGAGATGACGTCCAATGCAATCTGATGAATTGCTTTTGAGTTTTATTTCAGGTGAACAGTAATGACATGGACTCTATTGTTAAAGTCTGACATAGTCAAACTAAAAAACACAAGGCTTATACTGTGAAAAATCATTTTTAATCAGTTTTTCTGTTGGTTGTCACTGAAGACTGGAGTAATGGCTGCTGAAAATTAAACTTTGCAATCACAGGAATAAATTATATTTTATAACTGTGTGTGTATATATATATTATATATATATATATCTATATATATATAGATATTAAAATGAAAACAGCTCTTAAATTGTAATAATAGTTCACAATATACGGCATTTATTGATCAAATAAATGCCGCCTTAGTGGGCATAAGAGAATTTTTTTCAAAAACATTGTAATTAGTTAACTATCATCTTACAAAAGCTTTTTAAAAATTACATTATTTAATTAATTAATTAATAATACCTGTAATTAAAAATTTTCTTGGAAACCAAGAAAAAAATACTGATCAAGAAAACGTTTTTTGCCGCATAAGCAGTCCTAAGCACTAGAAAAAAGCTAGTCAGTGCTGCATAAATGGTGGTCTAGCTTGAAAAATGTTTCATCTTATATCTGGATCTGTATTTACAGTCAACTGAGAGTTTATTTTGACGCAGACGCATGCCCTAAGGAAGCTGCGTGTTTTGAGAACATCCTCAAGACCAGTGTTTACTGCTTTGAAGCGGGTGTTGACTTACTGTGAGTTTATTGCTTTCTCTGAATACATTTTGAAAGAGACTACGGGTGTGCCTTTCTTCCATAAAATAACTTAATGTGACTAAGGCTGGTGGTATGATTAACAGTCATCTTTAACAGCAGGATAATTCAATGGCTTATACTTTCTTAGCTGCCAATGGCGCAGTAATCCCTTCCCACAATTCAGCTGGTAAATTCCTCCTGTGTTGCCAAGAAAGAATGTCTTCCACGAGACACACAAAAAAGGCCGTTTTAAAAAAATAACATGAATTTGGTTTTTATTCTCTTTGAGGCTCTGGAAATGAGGAGTAAACAAACACAGAATGAGAATGCTTGCTATGGGAAATTGAATATATTTATCCAGTTGAAGGATTCAAATAGGTTGCATATCCCTCTTACTGGCTGCACATGCCTTGTGCCAAAATAAAAAGGCTTATTACCCCACACACATACACTATTGTATGGACACAAATTAAAGTGAAAGTGAAGTGTGGCCAAGTATGACCCATACTCGGAATTTGTGCTCTGCATTCAACCCATCCAAGTGCACACACACAGTAGTGAACACACACCTGGAGCAGTGGGCAGCCAATGCTGCGGTGCCCGGGTTCAGTGCCTTGCTCAGGGGTCTCACCTCAGTCATGGTATTGAGGGTGGAAGAGAGCACTGTACATTCACTCCCCCCCACCTACACTCCCTGCCGGACCTGACACTTGAACCTGCAACCTTTGGGTTACAAGCCCGACTCTCTAACCATTAGGCTACGACTGCCCCAACTTGAACTTTTCTTTAAACTTGAACTTTAAAGCTGAAGTCTGTTTGGTTAAAAATGATCTGAAATCAATATTTGAGCAAGTATATAACCAGCCAGTGTTCAAAACTATCGCCTTACTTTAGCCCGATTCACAACGGTAAGCTTATAATAATGTTTTCTAATTTGAGTGGTACGGGTAGGTTTTCACGGGAAATTCGAGCATGGCACTGCGTCATTACGTTACGTCTGTAAACATAAAGAAGTTGTCCCGGCTACTAAGCTATCGCATGTGAGGATCCTGCAGGTGGCCGATCGTTTATAGCCTTTTCTCACAGCAGCTGGAATAATTAAATGTATCATTTTGATGGCGGATTGTAATCCATAAAGGATTATGTGTTTATTAAACACATGTGAATGAAATTAAATTATATTCCATTTTTAAATGTGCTTCTGATTACAGATAGCATGGGATTACACAACTTTTGTATTTTAAAGACAACCAGTTCGAAAGGAGCATAGTTTGCTTTTTGGGTTAAAAGAATTCTTTATATGAAATGGAAGAGGATGGAAATTGAAATCTACATAAAATTGAAATCTACATGCTAATACACACTATACTCATAGTCACCAATGCTGATGTTGTTAACATTAATCATTTGAGAATAAAGTATAACAATAATAATAATTTGCATGGTTTGATTTGATATGAGCTAAAACCGATAGTTAGATTTAATCACCATTGGTAGTGCGATTTATTGTAATGCTTTTTTACTTAGTTGGTCAGAACAAAGTGGCAGACTTGTTGCTTACTTGTTCAGATGACAATATATGATGAACATTCTTATTTGGGTCATATATTCAAAGACGTAGGCTAGAATCTGTGATTGCAAAGTACAGTAAAAATTCACACCGGTGCGGTGACTGACTGCCACACATACTCTTCAGAACATTAGATTCATCCGCGCTGGTGCTGTGCTGACTCACAACCCACGCCAGCTAGATAATTCCGCACACAGCTGCAATTCCAGGTTTTCAAACAGAGATGGCGACAAAGAGGCAAAACTTACGGACTGCAGCTTCAAAGAATAGTTCACTTAAAAATTTAAATTTGCTGACTATTTATACAAGATGTAGAGAGGTGTTGCTTCATCAGAACGATTTTGGGAGAAATGTAGCATTCCATCACTTGCTCATTAATGGATGCTCTGCAGTGAATGGGTGAATGAGTCCAAACAGCTGATAAAAAAACAATAATCCACATGTAATTCACATGAATCCAGTCCAATTTACTTCTTGTGAATCTAAAAAAAATCTATAATAAGGCTGTTTGGATTCTGACGGTACCCATTCACTGCAGAGGATCCATTGGTGAGAAAGTGATGCAATGCTAAATTTCTCCAAACCTGTGATAAAGATTCAGGTTTGTTCAGGCATCTACATCTTAACTGTAAAAAATTATTTTTTTCGAAGTTATTAAATAATTATTGGGGTGTTTTACAAGATTCATAGTATCAATAGTTTTACTATTTCATTCATGTGCAGTTCAGTGTGTTACATTCTTTGTGATTGTTTGTGAAACTTACTAGCAATTTCTGAGGGAAAATTGTTTCTACACTTAATTTGTTCAGTGTTGGATGGCCTGACGGTGAGCAAATTTTCATTTCTGGGTAAACTGTTCCTTTAATAGAATCTTTTAGGACCACACAAACTGTATTTTCAGTTCATTCTGTGTTAGCGCAACTAAAAAAAAAAGTCTTCACAGAACAGCATAATATTTATTCAAGATGATTCATCCCTGTATTTGAGATTGTTTACGCCGGTGTCCGTGCAGCTGTTCTCTTGGTGGTGGCGATAAGGACTTTTCTCTGCTTTTTGACTGACTTGTGAATGAAAAGGCAGAGACGTCCTGTCACAGAGGCTGTAAGAGGAGCAGTGACGGCTGGAGAATAGATGGATTGTATCGCCGCTATCCAAACCATCCTGCGAGGGGGCATCTTTCTTTCTTTTTTTCTTACCCATGCTGTCGCCTCAGCCTGTAGGCTCATTAACAACAACAAATTTGTTCTTGACACTAATTACTGCTTCCCAGGAAACTGAGAAGCAAGGCGAATGAAAGGCGGCAATCTACTCATCGCGGAGGCATTACATAATTTAACCCGGGCAAACGAATACAATGCCTTTTGTGTTTTTGTGCGGCTTGTCAAGGAGACAGGGGTCAGGTTAGATTGTTTTTGTCTTTATTGACGTGAAAGATAATAGATGCAGGAGGTATAAACCTTGCTCGTTCCCTATACAATCGCATTTGCATGGCTTTTTATAGCGTTTAGGCCACCCTGAGGTATTTGGCATTTACGCACTGTGTGCGGTTTGACATTGCACGTCGATCAGCATGCACAGATTTGTTTAGTGGAGTGCAGGCAATCTGCCGCACGCTGCCGAACAGGCCATTGGGCTGAACATGTGACGGCAGAGGAGGATGTTATAACGGATTTGCTTACAGGCTGAAGGAAGAGTTGGAGATAAAGGAAGAGAGTGGGTGGATGGGCAATACTCCTCCCCTCTGCACCAGATGTCAAGTGTTAGTGTATTATCAGAGGACAACAGCGCAGCCGGTTCTCCCTTCAGGCAAACGCAACCAGTTAGTAGCGCTCATTCAGTATCATAACTGAATGTGGGGTTTGTTTTTCGACAGACCGGCTTTTGTGAAAATTTCCATGTCTTGAACACCCAAAGGAGTCGAAATGTCTGCTGAAATTAATTATGAATGCCGGATGACAATAATCGCAACTCATTTCGCTGCCAGGCTGGGTTATGTGGAAAACTGCATTTGAATGTTGAAAATATGACACTGCAGTATGCCGCTTGTTGTTCCCTGATCAACGTGCAATCCAGAGCTTTATTTAACAGCTGTGATCCACACAATCGTATTGAACAAATAAATTGAGATTTAATTGTGGGTGAGACATTAGCCGGGTTTCCATCCAAAGTTGCGAATTTAACTTGTTAGCAAAATTGGAATATTGCATATAGGGCTGGGCGATATAGCTAAAAAATTTATCAACGATATAATGTTTCATATCGCTTGGTATCGATAATTATTGAAATTTTTTATAACCTTTTTTAAAACAAAAAGCAATAGAATTTTTTTTTTATTTAACCACTGTATTTATAATTAAAACAACAATTTATTGAGACAAACAACAATTTTTTTTTTTTAACAGTCAAACACAATAAAAAATTCAACAAATATCTAATTTCTAATGTTTTATATGCAGATTAAATAGGTCTTTATTGTATAGGTCTAATTGTCTCTGGAGGCCACAGGAGGGCGCAATGAGCAAAATAATGCAGCACATTTAAATTGTCAACGCAAGGAAGTAACTCTATAAAAATGTGCATTACGTCTAAATTAAATCATAAAAATCAAATATAATTTCATAAATTGCATAAAGAATTATGAATAAAACAGCATCATGTATTTATGCATTGCTTAATACAAAGAGCCGAAGCGCCATTCACACAGACTGCATTTAAAAACATATGAGACGCAGTGAAAAGGAATAAACCTCCACAAATTCGTGACGTGTTTTCTAAGAGTTGAAACTGTTTTAACTTTGCATGGCTTTCTATACATCTCTTCTGTGAGACGTGAGTGCAGCAGTCATATTGCTTTTTGTGTGAATGGCTTGGTTTCGGTTTTAACCCATTCAAGATCTTCTCCGCATTGAGCTTCTTTATTTCTCTAATATTTTGAATGAATAGCACAGCAGCGGAGCGTCTCGTGGGCTAGACTAACAAAACAATAAAATGCAACAACGTCACTTACATCAATATCACCGCATCTCACGCGCCACTGAAGACGCTCCCTGATGCACACCTAACATTCAAATGCAAATGTTTATTTTAAATTTGACTAATATTCATTCTTTATTCACAATCTCCTCATCACAGGCAGGCACAGCACTCATTTGAGCATGTGTTCATGTTTGTGTGTGCTGTCTGCGTCACTCATAGTACGTGCCTATATAGAACAAATCGATACCGTTTTATCGCCCAGGCCTAATTGCATAAAACATTTGCAAATAAGAACCGTTTCCATTCAATGAGAACAAATTCGTCACTTCTTGATAGACTGGCACTATATCACTAAGAAAAGTAGGAGAAGCCACTGGATATAATAATTTTTATATATGATATAAATTACTTGCGCCTCAGAGCGAAGTTAGGACTAAATTAAAATAAATGAGGTCATGCTGTGTAGGTGGGAAATTATACAGAAATACTTTGATGACAGACTTTGCTCGAGCATTTCAGAATGACCATAACAACATTTGAGATGCTATGGAATGAGATCTGTACGCTGGTTAGTCAGGTTTTGCAGTCCCATAGCGCAAAGTCATGTGACTTTTTTTGATGTGCATGGAGGAATTTATTTGGCAAATGTGATTCCATTAGGGATGCACAATATTATCGCCGAATGGAATCGGACGAATAATGGCTTTTAACATGTAAATACGCATCGGCCCGATATGAAATTTATTCCGATCTGTCTGCCGAATAAGAGGGAAGACATTAAAATCGATGTGCTCAGGGGTGAGTGATAGATACGCAGCAATGGAGCTCTTGGAAGCCAAAGTTTGCATGAATAGTGATTGATTCACGTTTGGAATCACTGAATTTAAAGGATGGCAACTAAGAATGCACGTACAGAATGATGCGTTCGGTGTATGATAGAGTAAACAGTAATAGCACGTGCAGCGCATCCTCCCCAGGTCATAATGCCAGTCGGTTATAGGAGTTTTATTCTGTAGGGGGCACTGTTGGCTACTTATAAAGAAATTAAAGTAAAATCACAATAACATTTAGGATGGGTTCTGATTAAATAGAGCAGTAATTCATGTTAAAATCATGAGTATGTTTTGATTTATAGGTCAGAAGCTATAGCTTACAAGAAAACAACAACAACAACATGAACTTTTAAATTAACACTATATATATGATTTATTAATTAAGGTCATATGTTATTTTTTTAAACAAATTATGAGCTCTAAAATATTTTCATAATTTTTACAACTCTTTTGCTTTAGACAATCTACAAATGTTAAATCTTAAAATAAATGTTAAGGTTACTACTGCATCTTTCTGGGGGGGAAATGCAGCGATTGATATATTGTTTATTTATAGTTATTTTCAAAGCTTCAATGTACTGTCAAAAAACCTTCATTATTGTTTATTTAATTCTAATAAATAAGTTATTGTTAAAAACTAACCAAAATTAAATATAATTAGCTTATAATTTCCACACAGACTTGGTGTTGTTTCCAAACAAAAGGAAATATATATCGGTATCGGCATCGGCTATCAGCCAAAATGAGTTGAAAGATACCGGCATATCGGCAAAAATCCAATATCGTGCATCCCTAACTTCCTCTCCCATTTCGCATTAGCTCATTTGCACACAAGTAAAAACCACCTCAAGCGAGCGTAAATTTTTTTGCGAATTAAGGGATTTTTATTCAAAATTTTGCATTTCCATCACTCGTTTCTGATGCGATATTTCAAAATGTGCATAAAAACAGGGTGATGGAAACATAGCTAGTGTTCGTCTTTGAAGCTCTAGATCTACAAGCATTCAAGCGGCTCTTAAAAAAAAAAGGATTAAAATATATTTCAAAATGTAATGTATTCCTGTGATGCAAAACTGAATTTTCAGCAACCATTACTCCAGTCTTCAGTGTCACATGATCCTTCAGAAATCATTCTAATATGCAAATTGGTGAAATATTTCTGATTATTATAAGGGGTGAAAACAGTCTCTAATAGGGTGATGGACCTATTATAAATAACTAAAAAACTACAATACAGGCTAATTTATACAGCATAAGTCAAAAAAAGTAATGAATTTAAAGATTATGCTATAAACACAACGACATAAGTGTACCGACTCAATTCAGTTACTTTTTTAAAATCTGTTTAGATGAATCATTCTTTTAGAATGAATCATTTCATTAAGATGTTAGTGGTAGAAGGTCATTGTTGTTAGCCCATTAGTTAAGTTGTTAGTTGTCTGAGGTCATGTTTCTTAATTGTGCACGGCTACCGAAAAAGGTCCATAATATAGTCTGCTTGACTTCCTGGTTGTATATATTCACTATTCTGATTTCACAGGTTCCAGATCGGTGTTATAAAAAGGGCTGTGAAAGTCCGTCTGTGAGAAAACCCCACTCATGTAACCACATTTGTAGAGATCTGAAGATAAGATGGAAATCCAATCTCTAAATGCATGCATGCAGCTTCTCACTCAGTGTAAATGGATGGGCTTCATATTTGCCAGGAAACAGCACTGGATGGGCAAAACATTGACATTTCACCCTTTCACAGTAGCCTAACTAAAAGCATTAGTCAGACACTGCTTTCTGTGGACTAGGAGAGTGATCATTATATATAGATGAAGCAGTTGGAAATGTTCTCTAAGTCCTGTGACTTGAAACAGGCCTGCTGTATGTCTTTTTGAGTGAGACAGCTGAACACTGAAGTAAATACACAACTTTTTTTGAGAACTGAGGGTGAGGTGACTAAAATGTAATATCACAGTATGAATGTTTTTAATAGTATGTATTATGATATTGATATTTTTAATGGAAATTCAACCCAAATATATTGTTATATATTTGAAGTAACCATGTGGCAATGGACCAATATTAAAATTGTTATACAGATAAGTCTATTTATTTATTTACAAACAACAACCAATATTACATTTCTTTTCATGTACTTCTTTACATGCTTTTTGTCTAAATAAATGATAATAAAAATTAAAAGTCAAGCTTTAAAAATGCTAGAAGTGAGTTAGGATCACAACATTATAATTAATTTAATTTAATTTAATTTAATTTTAATTTAATTTAATTTAATTAATTTAATTTAATTTAATTTAGACCAACCGCGAATATTAAATTAACAATGAAAATAAATATATATGAAAATAAATTCTAAAATCATTGTTTTAAATGCCACAAAATTATAAGTATGCGCAGCTGAAAATGGATGTGAATATTTTTATTTTATTTTTATTGATTTTTATGAACAACAGTCACTACTACCTTATCAATGAAAATAATTAATCTAAAAATAAAAAATAAAATCTAAATCAATCCTTTTAAATGCCATAAATTAGAAACATTATAATGTACAACATAAAAAAAATTATAGTAATTTTAACCGCTTGAGACCCTGTGACCTCATATGAGGACATTATATTTTGTTGTATTTCTCTGAGACTATACATGCCACAAGTCTGGATGTCCTGTACAGAGCACACTCAGGGCTTTTCAGAGATACTAAATGTTTGGATGTTTCACTATGACCACTCCCTCTCTTTGGTCTTCAAAAATGTCTGATTTTAGTTTAGTGACACTCTTATGGAAATATGATAAGATTTTGTAATCATCATTTAAATATGACTAATTGTTTGTCATAAAACAACATCTCAGGAAAATGTTATGGGGTTTCAAAGCAAAATATGACTTTCTGTTACGAAACAGGACGTTGATTTCATACATGTCCTCATATGAGGACACTGGGACTAAAAGCATGTTTATTACGCATTTTGGGAGACATAACAAATGAATAGGGAAAGAAATTATGTTTCAATATTCTATGAAATATTATATAATATTATGAAAATCTTGTCAAATATTACATTATTACACTTCTTTTTTCATTACAAGTTACCCCAAAAACACATTAATATGCAAATTAGATTTAGTTATAGATACATTGTATATAATGAGAAAACACGTTTATGGCCATTTTACACACATTTCGCATAAAGAAAAATGTTTTTTAAAAAATTTTTCATAACATAGTTGAGAATCATCTTTATACGAAGTTTGGTAAAAAAAAAAAATCCTTGTAAACTAAAAATGTATTGGTGATTTAAAAATCTATATTTTTGCCTATGCATGGCAGTCATGTCTTTTATTTTTATTTTTATTTTTAAATTGAGTCCCGATGTCCTCTACTGAGGACATAGCATAACTTATGAATGAAATAAAGTTTATTGCTCTAAACCAGGGATCCTCAAATCTGGCCCACGAGATCCACTTTTCTGCAGATTTTAGCTCTATCCATATTCAAACACACCTGAGCATGCTAATCACTGTCTTCAGGATCATTAGAAAATCCCAGGTAGCTGAGTTTGATCAGGGTTGAAGCTAAACACTGCAGCGCATTGGCCCTCCAGAGCAAGATTTGAGGAACCCTGCTCTAAACAATGTAAAAACATGAAAAAAAAAAACTTTTCTAAAAAACATTTTCTCGGGTCTTAAGAGGTTAAGATTTGCTAAACATAACATTTAAGAGTGTTATTAAACTATTAGGTGTTTTTAATATTTAACTTTAAGTAGAAAAATAGTGGAAATGAGTACATGCAATTAAATGTCTAGTATTGACTGATACATCAAATAAAAAATCTCTATAATCAATGTAATAACAATATATTGTGCATCCTAAGGTAATGCCTATTTTGATTAATTACGTACGAGTGAAAGGTACTTTATCGTTTGATTTATTTATTTGATTTTATTTTTCAAAATTTAATGAACGCAAACCAAAAGATAAGATGGTTCATAAATCATAAGACTGGCAACGGTGCAAAAGAAACATTATACAACACTTGAGAAACTCAAAACAGCAATACATTATAAATACAGTATGATTGGACGAGCCATGTTTGAACCATTGTAAAATAGCCAATATACAAACACCAAACACTGTGAGTAAATCTAAATGAGAATGCCGGACTTTCCCACGGGAGTGCAAGGAAAAGCCTGCAGGAGTGCTGGGAAAGACCTGATACGCTCGTTGTCAGAATCACAGACTCACACTCACACCTGTGAATGATAGAGAGGAGAGAACAATGAGAATGACTTTACTCATTAGAGCAGACGCCGCAAACGAGAAGACAGATTTCTGCCGTATGTTTGGGCTTGGCTTGTGCTGGTATGCTGATAAAGAACAGTTCTCCGTCTTGGCCTGGTGTGATGCCTTTACTCTACAGACTTTTTAAACTTTATTCTTCAGGACGCCTGCCAATGTCCAAGACTATAAATGGAGGAGGAGGCAGATCACTCTTAGAAAAATGAATAGGAGGAATCACAACACTCGTGCTGTTTTCAGGTCCTCCTGGGAAGTTCCCACTTACGAGTTTGGAAGTGGGAAAATATGGACCCTTTTGGCAATTTCATATTCCTCTTTGTCCACTTACTGACAAAGACAGGAAGCCTGTTTAGGCCTAATGCAACAAAACGAAGAGCAAAGGATGTGCATTAGAGCACCTACACACCCCATGTCAGAGAATACTGCAAATCTGTTGATTTCAATAAGGATGGCACATCGCAAGGAGCAAAAACGGCAGGGGTTGAGAAACTGAAGCTCTGTGATACATAATTTAAAACTTGAAGTTTTACCATCATCTAAAAGTTTAAAATTTTGCTGCAGTGCACTGACTTTGGCATCTGTTGACTGATGAGAATTTCAGGGCGGCTTGAGTTGTGCTTCTCGATTTCTTTAAAACTGACTCTTTCCACACCCTCAAAACATGTCTTAGATACATAAAGATTTTTAACATCTAAAGACACCTACACAGTAGAAAAGGCTCTGATGGTGTTTGATAGATAGATAGGAATGTGTATTTCATACTTGTACAACCACAGAATGATGGGAAATATTCTGTTGCCGTTTTCTGTCAAGTGTTCTGTCTACCATTTCAAGTTGTGTACAAACGATCATTAGTTTGTATAAACAACAGTTTGAAGGTTTGAGGTCAGTAGAATTTCTTCTTTTTTTTAAAGAAATTAATACATTTATTTAGCAAGGCGAACTAAATTGAACAAAAATGACAGTACAGACATTTATAATGTTATAAAAAATCAATTTGAAATAAAGGCAGTTCTTTCAAACTTAAATGATGCATTACAGTTTCCACAAAAATATTAAGCATCACATTGATAATAAGAAATGCTTTTAACCACCAAATCAGCATACTGTAATGATTTCTGAAGGATTGTGTGAATCTGAAGACTGGAGTAAAAATCAAATACTGATCGACCTCTAATTTACATCGATATATTAGGGCAATTCTCAATATATATGTATATATATATATGGTCTGTCTGAATACTGGATTCTGATTGGCTGGGATGGAGATCGCATTCGCAGATTGCACTGCGCACAGGGGCATAGTTTGTGGGGGGGATAGGGGGGATATAACCCCCCCAATAACCAAAACTAGCAAGTACAACCCCCCCAATATTTATACCATGGTTAATGGAAACCTCGAATCAGCCTATTAATTAATTATTTAAATTGCGCCTTCGGCACTTTTATAAGCGCTAACTTTGCTTACGAACCGAACAGGGCTGCATTTCCCAAAATCTTCGTAAGCCTAAGAAGTGCCTAAAAACGATCGTACGACTGATCTTAATATTACGGTCTGTTTCCCAAAAGCATCGTAACTTAATTAGCACTTGAAAATCATCGTAAATCTACGAGTGCTCTGGAGTAATCGTAAAGCCCTAAGTCCATCGTAAGAAGACAGAGTTATGCGGTCACCTGCAGGATCGGCAGATTACACCCCCACCCCCCCCCAAAACCCCCCTTTAACTTTATTCAAGTGCAAGGTGATTATAATATAAGATTAGATTGTACTTTATTGTACACTTTATTACTCTTTTTTTTATTAATTTATAAATGAAATAATTAAAAAGGGCAGAAAAAATTGAAATACACATCTAAATTAAATGACTGAAGGGAAAAAAATGAATATAAGAAGCTTCAAAGGACTGGGGGGAGAAAATCTGTCAATGATTGCTGACATGCACGGAAAAGGCCATGATTGGACCAGAAATAATCACTACTCTCTCTCTCTCTCTCTCTCTCTCTAATATAGATATATATATACTGTATAATATTATATACTGTATATATAAGTTATTATATATTATTATGTTAAAGTATAATATAATACAATATAATAATAGTTATTATATCAGAGTTGTCTGGAACGTAGATTAGGTTAACATTTCAATAAACGAGTGTGTACTACAATTACGAGCCATTTTATTAGGTGACATTTCAGCACTTGACAAACGGATGGTGACTCCTAAGTAGCACTTAAAGCACGGCTATGTGCGATTGTGTTAAGTGCTTTTTTTGGAAACGCACGTGAAACAATAACAAATGATCGTAAAATAAAACGTATGAGGAGCATGACCTGGGACTCTACTAAAAAAGTTGACACACTTCAAACCCCCCCAAAGTCCAAACCAAAATCGGCCTTTGCGGCATACATGGGACTGCACGGATTAATCAATGTGATATGTCAGCGAATCTCCTCAGTGAAAAGCGGTTCTGTGATTGTAGGGGTGGGAAAACGAGAAATGGTCTGTTTTTTGAAAAGAGAACGGAAACCGTGAGGCTATTTTATAATGGTGTTTTTCCACTGCATGGTACGGCACGGTAAGGCTCGGTACGGTTCACTTTTTGGGGGTTTTCCATTGGGTACAGTACCTGGAACCTGGTACTTTTTTTAGTACCAACTCGGCTGGGGTTCCAAGTGAACCGTACCGTTAACAAAACGTGACGTGTAAACTCTGCTGAACACGGATTGGCCAGAGAGAATCGTCACTACCAGCATCACTGAACTTGCGACACAAACACAACCGCTAGATTTAAATCAGCACAGCCAGCGACGGAGCAAAGGTTTGAAACAAAGGCACTTTTTAACAACCAAAAATTGTCTGTTGTGGAAGACCAGATGTTCCTCTCGTTGATAGCAGAGGAGCAGATCCAGCGAGCTTGATGGGGCAACACGGAATGAAAAAGTTTCTCAGGAGTCGCGGCAGTAGAGGCGGCGCAACTCTAACGACATATGAATAATCCCGCCCACTCTAAAGCGGTACTGAACTGCAGTGGAAACGCAAACCGAACCGAAACAAAGCCGTTGCCGGGTCGTACCTACTGAGCCGAGCCGAGTCGTTCCACGCAGTGGAAAAGCGCCATAAGTTCCGAAAACGGTTCTGGTGCGACACGTGACCAAGTGCTGTGAGCAGCCTTGCGCCGGCGTTTCCCGTAATGGATGTCACAAACCAAATAACAGAAACGCCGCCCTGCCTCTTTAATTACTGAGCACATTGCTTCCCATGATGCGCATTCCACAGACGTGCCGCGCCGCATCTTTAACTGCCAAACACATCGTTTTCCACGAGTTTACGCGCACTCGTGCCTTTGATAACTGTGCACGTTGTTTTGTCTCACTGTACACGTACCGGCAGCACGCAGATCCTGCCGCCACTAAATTACATTATATCTGTCCCATATTGTCATTAATATACATACTGACTTCAACTTGGACCACTAAATAAATAGACTGCTATTGTTATGCAAGTATGAGGCTTAGATTATTTTAGTGTACAGGTCATTTCAAGAGCGATAAAACAAAGTGATAGAAAATATTTTCATGCATTTTAAATGTTTAAAAATGTGGAAACCACTCATTGCATCACACCATCTCCTGACTGCATTATTATTTGTAAAATAGGGGCTTTATGGAGTGTGTGTATACATGGTTATAAATATAACAGTTAATATTTCATTTATTTAGGGAAATGAACTAGTGTCTTAGCCCTCAAGGGACTATTTGGCCAACCAGCTTATTCCTGCTTGAAAAGCAAAATGTTATTGATAGTGTAAAAAACATCAACTTTGATTCACATGTGATTGATGGACTAGCATTACTCAACATTACTTACTACCTTCCAGCAACACTACATTCAGTGAAGGTAAAATAGTAAAAAAAAAAAATAATAATAATAAAAGTAATTTTAAAGAACCGGAATCGTTAGGCAAAACTGGAACCGGAATCGGAACCGGAAAATTTAACGATAACCCAACCCTAGCGAATTAGTAGTTAAATCTCCAGCACGTGCTTTAGATGGAGCAGCAATTTATTACACAAGAGCCGTGTTAACTTGACAAAGCTACGCAAAAGACACGTTTCATAATAGCAGGCACAATTAATGAAAATTGAATTGATTATGCAAATCGAAGAAAGAAGAAATCTTTCTGTGATTATGAAAGCTGTTTGCATAGCTTGTCAGTGAACTATGGCTCTACGTAGTAAATGCTGTTCCATCTGAAAGCATGTGAAAATATCACATTTAATAAAATGTTTTTACTCCAAACTCACTTCATAACGTCAGTCGAGTGTTTGAAGTTAATCCTTCTGTGAGATGATGTGGCTTAAACAGAATAAGGCACGCAACATATTTCATGGTAGAAATCACTCTCAGGGGCAAACGTCTGTCAATTCTAAGAACGTTAATTTCCTGGTTACGGGAAATGACTTTCTTACTGTACAACTCTACACAGTGTTTGTAGCATAAATCTGCATGATTAAGTGTCTCCAGTTATGAGCAAACAATGAACAACGTCAAGTGTGATACAAGTAAGACTTTATTAACTACATAAACACTTAAACTAGTCTAACATACTACATAAACACTTAAACTGGTCTAACATACACATACACACACACGCATACAGTTTGTATAGGGAAGGGTTAAAGCTTAACGCAGTAAAGATAAGATAAGAGAAATAAGAATATGAAACTATATTACCATTTGATATTCAGCAGATCTACAACCTGAAGGAAACATCAGATTCTTAGCTCAAACAAAAGCTGCAAATGATACTTAATGTATCAATTAATAAAACTAAGTTTGAATACTTGCAAGTCTCGTCTGTCTGAAAGAAAGGCTTGATGCAGTCCAAAGGTTCAAGTTGATCTTTGCTGAAGTTGGTTGATGAAAAGAACCAGTTTGAGTCAGAGAATCTTGGTGAATGGAAAAGTCAAGGCCAAAGCCTGGCACGAACTTAGCGGGTTGCAGAAGCGTTCTAGCTCACATCTTCTCAGAACCTAACAAAACCAACGACTCTGGGCGGGTGGGCTTTTAAGGTCTGAGAAGATTCCCGTCTCTCAGGATGGGCTTGTCCAATGAGAGAGGCTGATGTCCCAAGTGGGAGTTTTGAGATACTGGGGGAGTTTTATGACCCTTTGTGTGAAGGCATGGTACTTTGCAAATGAACTTGAATCGAAATAATAAAGATTCTCAGGACACTAATATATTGCTATGTACCAACATATAATATACAATCTTCTTTAGATCATCAGAAGGCGAATTCATAAATACTAAACTGGTATGATTACATATGCAAAGATGACAGGATGGGTTCCATCATAAGCGTCATAGAATATCTTAAAAAATTCAAGAAAACCTACACCAGACCTGAAGGATATGGTGTGTTCATTCAAAGACGGTTTTTTCCTAGGAATTAATTAGTAGAAAAGTCAATTTTTACTGTGCATTGTGTCTCTTCCTATGAAAACTGTACTGATTTTCTCTACCCGCATTCCTTTTGGCAATAAAACCAGTGATATCAGCGTTAGTTGCCATGGGGACCAGGGGGGCCTAATGTCGTTGCAGACATCCTGGCACACAGTTTATTGGGTGAGGGGACTGTGAAGATTTGTTAACCTAATGAATAATTGACTTGTTAAATCAAATGAAAAATGGTGTTTTTGATTGGTCCAGACGCTACCTCATGTATTCTAAGCGTGATAACGGCTATGTCGATTAGCATTGCATTATAAATATACATTATTTTAATGAAAATTATAATAATATTTATAACTCAGAGAAAACCATATATTGTTGTTTAAATCTTCTGTTTATTCAGCAACCCCTATAGGAATTTCCTGGGTTTCTTTTTCTTTTTTTTCTGCAAGGCGTATTTGGAGTTTCAGTGTGAGAGCGCCCTCTGGCCTTCAGACAGAGATTTACTTCTGATCACAGAACCGTGCTTCACTGAAAGATAACCCTAACAAATCCCGCAGGCTCTGCATAATCGCGATTATTCCTTTGCGATTTTAATTCGCGAACCGTGCAGCCTAGCACACACACACAAATATGTGTCAATGCTGCCCCACGACTTATAATAAAATAGATAGAGACTAGATAGATACATTATATTCCTCAGCAGAGGTGTAAAATCACGTTTTTGAATAACACAGCCTTCATTATTGTAGAGAGGACGCGAAGACAAAAATAGCGCACACAACTGACATCGCTCTCTTTTGATCGATTAATTTAATTCAAATCAAACTATAATTAATTATTCAAATAAATGTGATCTTACCACACTAGTACTCTGAGTCTGATTTGAAGCGGGCAGAATTCTAGAGCTAACAAGCCGTAACTGACGAAAATAAGCTTTAGCGCAAGTTCGACTTTGGAGATAATACTATGGGGGTGTCACACATTACAATTGAGCTAGCCCTCGTCACAAACGCGAGGAATATATAAGATTTACGCACCCGTCCTTGTGTTGCAGATAATGACGTGGTTCGTTCCCCTCCAGCCCTCACACCACCACCAGGTTGGCATGTCATGCAGGGGTAGGCTCCGCCCTGCCTTAGTCTTCGGCAGTAATAGTGGAATCTACGACTTAACCGGATTCACGCTAGGAGGGGCCTAGCCAAAGAAAAGAATTCTATTACTAGTCCTGTGTTTGTCAAATAAATACTTTGAGTCTGATCATCACCTCTTTAAGGTGCTTTCTAGTAAAAATAACTGGAATTTTTACTTTCGGTCAAAATATTGCACTGCGAAACTCATTAAAAGCTTATACTGTAAGGCTGGCAACTTACCAAGGGATTGTGGGATAATGCATGGCTAGTGGCCATTAATGATTTTAGCTGGCATTTAAACAAGTAAACTAAAGTTAATGCAAAGATCAGCCAGCATTATCCGCTTATACCTTGGTCATTTGCCTGCATTTACAAGTTAAAGCTGATTCATAAGAAAATTGCATTTGCTAATTTACAGTCGGTTTTAAACAGATTAATATTGGAAAATGTTGTTTTAAATTGTATTAATATTTCACAATATTACTGTTTTGCGGTTTTTTTATTAAAATGATAAATGCTGCTGTGCGCCACAAATTTTTTAATTTTTATTTTTTATTTAATAATATCTTACTGACCCCAAGCTTTTAAACAGCATTGTATAAATATGTAAAACTCTCATGTTAAGAAAAAGTCTCATGTAAAAGTTTGATTAAGATAAATGTTAATGAAAATTGACTCACAAGAGAGAGGAAGTTGCAGTCAACCCTGACAAATCCCATAATTATCGCTGTTTGGACAAACACAACATCTAATCTTGTGAGCATTTTTACTTCCCTGCTTATGATTGTTATATTTTACGACCTCACAGAGTTTCTGAAGTCTTTTTAGGAGTTGAAAGTTTTAATTAGGTGTATTTACATTGCTAACATCTTGTATAAAACTGCTTTGTAGTATGTTTACTCCTTTTTGCACCGCAAAGGTCGAGCCGGTTTGTATTCAGGGACGTACGTGTGTGAGTGTGTGTGTGTGTGAGGGTTGCCCTGCCGGGAACACAACGATCCAAATATGGCCATTCACTAGCACGCTCCACTTCACCAAACTAGCCTGTCACATGCTCATGTAAACATGTGAAAAGCACATTGTTTATGTGCCTCAAATGGAGACACATGCTTTGCTGTGAGCCATGTCTCCGCTGAGCTTATTTATGTGCGTCTGTATGTATGTTAGGGGAAAGTCTGTTTTCCTACTGGAGTGAAATCTGTTCTGGAATGACATCTAATAGGGTTGCCAAGGTTAAACGTCTGCCGTTCTTGTGACAACTGTTGTCAGACCTCTCATGTCAACACACTCGCCACAAGCATCCGAGGACCTCATTGTCTCTGAGTCAATGAGGTCTGTGAGTGGAGGCAGAGCTGTACCCCAGCATGTCCGATCACATCTTCTTGATGCGGGTTATGCCATTGTAAAGATCTGCTCACACTAAGAATGATAACTAAATGAGAAGCAGAGTTGTCATTTGCAGGTTTAAAATCAACCCCCTACAATCCTGTTGTGGGATTTATAATACCTAAGACAGTTTTCTAAAAAAAAAATGTATCATTCTTTGGTTTTAAAGGGTCACATAATTTTTTTTAAAGCTTCGTAATTAGTATCACACTAAAGGTACATGAAAATCAATTACCTTTATTGATTTTAAATTTGATTTCTTTAGACCACAGCTCCATTAGATTTAATGGTAACATAAATTGCAGTTGATGAATTATCCAATAATGTCTAGAAAGTATCCTCTGAGTACAGGCACACTAATGTTGTTCATTAGATACATCACATAATGGGTCTGATCTAAAAGACCTGTGATTTTTATTGACTGCTCTCTGTCACAGCTCATTTGTCATATATTTCTCTGCAGAAAGTAATAATGGGAGAAAATGTTATACAGTGTTACGGGATTAATGCTAATTTATCAACTTCAAAGCTGTTTCTTTACCTTTATGGGTCATACTTTATTTTTAGGTCCAGTTCTCACTATTAACTAACTACAACTTTTGTTTTTTAAAGATTTAATTTTTTGGCATTTTGCCTTTATTAAAATAGGATAGTGTTAGCGTAGTACCGGGAAGCGAAGTGGAGAGAGAGAGTGGGGGGTGGGATTGGGAAAGGTCCTCGAGCCAGGATTCAAACTCGGGACACCCACAACACAACCGCATTATATGTCAGTGCACTGCCCACTAGGCTATCGGCACCAACAACTAACTACGACTTTGGCCCAAACTCCTAATTGCTACTTATTAATAGTTAGGAAGGTTGTGGTTAAGTTTAGGTATTGGGTAGGATTAAGGATGTAGATTATGGTCATGCAGAATATGTGCTTTATAAATACTAATAAACAGCATATTTGCTAATAATATGCTGATATAAGTAGTGCTGTCAAACGATTAATCGCGATTGATCGCATCCAAAATAAAAGTTTTTGTTTATAAAATATATGTGTGTGTACTGTGTATATATATATATATATATACAGTGGGGAAAAAAAGTATTTAGTCAGCCCCCAATTGTGCAAGTTCTCCCACTTAAAAAGATGAGAGAGGCCTGTAATTTTCATCATAGGTATAACCTCAACTATGAGAGACAAAATGAAAAAAAAAAAAATCCAGAAAATCACAATGTAGGATTTTTAAAGAATTTATTTGCAAATTATGGGGGAAAATAAGTATTTGGTCAATTACAAGATTTCATCTCAATACTTTGTTATATACCTTTGTTGGCAATGACAGAGGTCAAACGTGTTCTGTAAGTCTTCACAAGGTTTTCAAACACTGTTGCTGGTATTTTGGCCCATTACTCCATGCAGATCTCCTCTAGGGCAGTAATGTTTTGGGGCTGTCGCTGGGGAACATGGATTTTCAACTCCCTCCAAAGGTTTTCTATGGGGTTGAGATCTGGAGACTGGATAGGCCACTCCAGCACCTTGAAATGCTTCTTACAAAGCCACACCTTCGTTGCCCGGGCGGTGTGTTTGATCATTGTCATGCTGAAAGACCCAGACACATTTCATCTTCAATGCCCTTGCTGATGAAAGGAAGTTTTCACTCAAAATCTCACGATACATGGACCCATTCATTCTTTCGTTTACACGGAACAGTCGTCCTGGTCCCTTTGCAGAAAAAAAAACCCCAAAAGCATGATGTTTCCACCCCCATGCAAGTAGGTATGGTGTTCTTTGGATGCAACTCAGCATTCTTTCTCCTCCAAAAACAACAAGTTGAGTTTTTACCAAAAAGTCCTATTTTGGTTTCATCTGACCATATGACATTCTCCCAATCCTCTTCGGGATCATCCAAATGCTCTATAGCAAACTTCAGACGGGCCTGGACTGGCTTAAGCAGGGGGACACGTCTAGCACTGCAGGATTTGAGTCCCTGGTGGCGCAGTGTTACTGATGGTAGCCTTTGTTACTTTGGTTCAGCTCTCTGCAGGTCATTCACTAGGGTCCCCCCGTGTGGTTCTGGGATTTTGCTCACAGTTCTTCTGATCATTTTGACCCCACGGGGTGAGAACTTGCATGGAGCCCCAGATCGAGGGAAATTATCAGTGGTCCTGTATGTCTTCCATTTTCTAATAATTACTCCCACAGCTGATTTCTTCACACCAAGCTGCTTACCTATTGCAGATTCAGTCTTCCAGCCTGGTGCAGGTCTACAATTTTGTTTCTGGTGTCCTTTGACAGCTCTTTGGTCTTGGCAATGGTGGAGGGGTTTTTTTAGGGGGTTTTTTTTGGAGTGTGACTGTTGAGGTTGTGGACAGGTGTCTTTTATACTGTTAACGAGTTCAAACAGATGCCATTAAGACAGGTAACCAGTGGAGGACAGAGGAACCTCTTAAAGAAGAAGTTACAGGTCTATGAGAGCCAGAAATCTTGCTTGTTTGTAGGTGAACAAATACTTATTTTACAGAGGAATTTGCAAATAAATTCTTTAAAAATCCTTCAATGTGTTTTTCTGGATTTTTTTTTTCATTTTGCCTCTCATAGTTGAGGTATACCTATGACGAAAATTACAGGCCTCTCATCTTTTTAAGCGGGAGAACTTGCACAATTTGTGGCTGACTAAATACTTCTTTTCCCCACTGTAAATACAACAACTGCATTTTATTTAAGAAAAATAATGTATGTTTATATATTAAAAATTTATGGATATATAAAATATAGGAATATAAATATATAACTGTAGTATAATTGTTGTAATATTTTCAAATTATTACTGTATGTGTGTGTTTATATATACATAATAAATATACACAGTACACATACATATATTATGTAAACAAAAACTTTTTGGATTAATCGCATTATCATTCCAGCACTAATAATAAGCAACTAGTTAATAGTAATAATTGTTCCCTACTAAAGTGTTACCCTTTTATGGCTTTTACTTTTATATGAGTATTATCTAACTCAGTGGCTCTCAGTAGTTTTGTCACTCTTTTTCAGCTTTGTAATTTTTTCAATGAACTAATATAAATGTTTAGCACGCAGAATTTAACTATTTTCAAGTGTTACTCTGTACTGGTCCAGGTAACATGCACATTCTATCTAGCGATTGGCTATCTTAACTGCTCTTCTTTAACTGCTTTTCTAAAGCATGACTTTGTTTCCTACAGTCCTACACAGAGTGTTACGATTCTTCTATTCTAAGGTGATTGGTAACATTTTAATTACAGCTTCCCTACAGAGCGCTTTGATTTTTCCCATTCATATATGTATGAGGGGATCATCTCTGCCTTATGATATAAACCCTATTCATAGATGTTATGCTCAGATGGGAAGAATACTGGCAGAGCTCTGTAGCTGCTGTGGCCTGTCTGGAATTTGCGTCAGCATCCCTCAAGATCCGTATAAACAGTGTCAAAGGTCTGAACTGCAAGAGAACAAATGACGCCTGAAATCTTGATTGACTGCAACCTTTATTTTCAGACATGCAGCATATGCCATCTTCATGAAGAAACTATAAACACAGAGTGAAGCACACTTCACAGAATCTGCAGTCTGCAAATACATCACATTAATGCTTTTTTAAATTTTGTACTGTAGTTTTATGATGGATTTACAGTAAGACAAGCCAGATTTCCCTAAAACAAACACTATCCCTACAGTGCTAAAAGGAGATTAACCATTTTAAGTGTTTTTGTTGTCATTGTTTTTATTGGTCGACCGATATATCGGCCGATATTTGGCATTTTTCAAATATCGGCATCGGCCGATAAGTTTTTCTGCTTGGCTGATGTGTTCGAGGCGGGACTTTTATTTTGACGGCGCTGAGAACGGCAGTTCTCCCTCTTGTTCGCTGTCAGTGTTAACAGTTCTGTCTAATACGGATAGAAGTCTGTCTAATAATCAGATAGAACGGTTAAACAAAGGAATTTTTTTTTAAATGTATAAAAAAGTATTATAACGATTGCTTTTATATTATTAGTAATAGAAAGACAAACATTATAATACTTTCTCGTTTGCCGTCAGCATTAAGCAAATACGCATTTATATAATTTAAACAAATATTTGAATGACTAATGAACATTTAATTTCACAAACCTTGCAAACTTAGTCGAATCCAGCTGTGAGATCTTGTGAAGTGTGCATTTTTATCCTGCATGATCGCGTGTTCTCTGTGTGACGGTCGGTCCGTGTGAATTGAATGCTTTGAACTTTAAACTCGTGATTTTTAATTATGCTGCGCTTTATGCATTTGCACACTGTCATATTCATGTCATTTTTCTGGGTGCGTAGTAAAAAATGAGGTGCCCTGGCTTTTATTTGAAAAATATTGATTAACAATGAGCACACAAAACTTCCCAGAATACTGGGCCCTGTTGGGGTTACAGTGTTTACTTCCTTTTACGAATATTTTTTTTAATAATTTATTTATTTGTGAAAAATACTTTGTCATCTAAAGTATAAGTGTTCGATTTTACAATGTTTTAACTCATTGTCAAAATGTTCAAAATATCTAAAATATTAATTAAAATTAAAAACAACTTCTATTCGTTTGATATGGCTATCGGCACAGGGCTTTCCAAGATATCGCATCGGCTGTCAAAAAACCAATATCGGCCGACCACTAATTGGTGTTATTTTTTGTCATTTTAAGGTAATGTTGTGTTTATGAGTGCAGTGATCTGGAAATTTCTGGCGATAATTATTAAACGATAAAATTCTTGTTTGTAAAATACTGATAAGATTGTATTACACTTGCATTTAACTCTGTTAAACTGACATAAAATATCATCAAGCTTAGAATCAGGACTTTACAATCCATATAGGTAAACTGAACATCTTTTAACTACTTTTTAATTTGCTGAAATATGTTTTGTCTAGCTTTTTAAAATTTTATTAGAATTATTGCATATTGATAATTTATAAAAATATTATCACAATTTATTGTATGATATTGTTGAATACAATACTTTATGTTATAGTCATGTATGCATGTTACAAAAATGCTCAACAAAATATATACTATAAATTATCCATTAAAATGATCAGCTGTAATTCCATGATTGATACACTAATAGTAATTTTCTCAGTTATCCACCAATAATACCTCCACTGATATATTGTGTACTTCTGGATGTGTTTATTTAGCGCGAATACACTTCATTCTTTAGTGGTGAAACCAAAAGGGCCATTTTTGCTAGAAACCTGGCACAAAGAGAAAAATTCATGAGACAGCATGAGGTCTCAAATTTTAAAGCGCATATAATGACTCCAGACGAATTCAGTAGCACTTTTACAGCTCCTCACATAGCATCCAAATATAAAATATGCTGTTTAGCACTTAATGGCTCCTATTTACTATCTGCATACTAGACAAATTATTAAATGATCACACAGGAAACATTTAAAGAGTCATGCAGTTTCATTTTATCTGTAGGTTTTATGAGCTAGAATTAAAGTTAAAGGGAAGTGGCATTAAGATGGAGCAGTTAAGACACTAAATGCTTCATGAAGCAAATTTCTCATTGTTTTAGGATTAGTTTTAATAGAAGTACACTAAAATCTGACATGAACCAAACATCCCTGTGGAGGCACTGGTTTTCTATTAATAATGTATATTCCTCCTTTATCTTCATGAAGAAATTTTCTAAGACTGAATTCTTGAGCTCTTGAGTCAGATTGTTGATTGTTGATTTTATGAGCATTTTAGACTGCAATGACTACTGTATTTATCATGGTCTACTCCAGCTATTATCCACAATAAAGTAATAATTAAGTCATCATTTACACACTGTCGTTCCAAACCTCAATGGTGTTCTTTTATCTGAGGAACACAAAACAATACATTCTGAACTGTTTCTGTCCATATAGTAAAAGCCAATGGTGTCCAAAACAACACTGGCCCCCACTGACTTTCAGTGTATGGGCAAAAAAGGTCTCGGTTACGTATGGTAACCCTCGTTCCCTGAAGGAGGGAACGGAGACATCACGTCGGATGACCAACGAAATTGGGATCTCGCTTAGAGGGTCCAATCTACTTTGAGTGTAAACTAAACGAGCCCATGAAATGGGCATGTTGATATTGCATTCCAGCTCTCGCTGATACAGGTGAGTATAAGTAGCAGCAGACAGCAGCGCATATTAGGGTGTCGCTGAGAGCAGAGCCGGTGACCGGCCGACTCAGCGGTGGTACAGGAGAGGTCGATCGGGAGTGTGGATGTCTCCGTCTTCTTCAGGAGTCTAGGGTTACCAATACGTAACCGAGACATTCCTTCTCTTCAGTCGGCACTCCCGACGTCACTCGGATGACACACCCACCCGACCATAAATTGGGATCCTACGAAAAGGCCACAGCTACCGCCCCTTCCATTGTCCTGTGGAAGCCACCTGCGCCCCTGTTTTTTGGCGCAGGCCAGGGCCTGCACAAGAGGACCAACTACTGCTACTATGGCACTACCCACTAAGTAGACTGGATAACACTGGGAAACGTACACGTTCTACTTGGAACAGGGACGTTACAGAAACTCCAACCTTCCCGAAGGAGGTTTCGAAAAGCAAATACACATATGAACATTCCTTAGGTGCATAAGGAAGAATGGAGGTGATTGAACCCTCATGGAATGGCAGAAGTCTGCAGGGAAAACACGGGCTCTGAGGCTATACCATGGACTTTACACATATGAGATCCATTGGGTCTTACATATGGAACCTAGCCTTCTACCGGTTCTCGAGGATTCAATGAGTGAAGATCTGGTGCCGGACGCTCTGCCACGTCTGGCTGGCGAGGGGACGGAGGAACTCAACAGGGTCTATTGTATGGACTCTCTGGAGTGGTTTTGAAAGCCGACCAGAAGCCGGGGCCCCTCAATGCTTCTACCCGTTTGAGGCGAGAACACAGGAGGATACCGGCTCCACACGAAGGCTATAAAATCTGGCGAATGTGTTAGGGGTCGCCCAGCCTGCAGCTCTACAAATATCTGTCAGCAAGGCGCCACAAACCAGTGCCCAGGAGGATGCAACACTTCTAGTTGAGTGAGCTCGCAACATGAGCGGGCAGGGCACACCCTGTGCCTGATAAGCCGGTGATGGCATCCACAATCCAGTGGGCCATCCTCTTGCTTAGAGACGGCATTCCCCTTCTGCCGGCTTCCGTGACAGACAAAGAGCTGGTCTGAAGTCCTGAAGCTTTGCGTCCGGTCAATGTAGCACCTTAAGGCTCGGACGGGACAGAGCAAAACTAGGGCTGGGTCTGCCTCCTCCGAGGGCAGCGCTTGGAGGTTCACCACCGGATCCCTGAAGGGAGTAGTGGGAACTTTGGGCACATAAACAGGCTGGGGTATCAGGGTAACGTAAAAGTCAGCCGGCCCAAACTCAAGGCACAATTCGTCGACCGAAAATGCATGCAGGTCCCCCACCCTCTTGATAGAGGCCAATGCCAGCAGGAGCAAAGTCTTCATTGAAAGAAACTTCAGCTCAACCGCCTGCAAAAAGGCTTAAATGGGCCCTGCTGTAGTGCTCTGAGCACCAAAGTCAGGTTCCAAGAGGGTATAGAGGGGGGTCGTGGAGGATTTAACCTTCTCGCCCCCTTAAGGAACCTGACGACCAGGTCCTGCTTCCCCAGCGATCTCCTTCTACGGGGTCGTGGTTTAGCAGCGATTGCAGCAACATAAACTTTAAGGGTGGAGGGAGACAGCCTTCGCTCCAACCCTGCTGCAAAAAGGACAGCACGACTCGATCGGGCATATTCGGTGGTATTCTCAGCGAGAAGAACACCACTCAAAGAACAGGTTCCACTTCAAAGCGTAGGCATGTCTCGTAGAAGTGATGGTGTCAACTACATCTTGGGGTAGGCCACTCAGAACCTTTGCGTCCCGTCCAGGGACAGGACATGAAGTTTCCAGAGGTCCGGTCGTGGGTGCCAAAGGGTGCCCCGTCTCCGAGTCAGTAAATCCTTCCTCAGAGGAATCGGCCAGGGAGGGGCTGTCGCGAGGAGCATTAGTTCCGGGAACCAGGTCCGGGTAGGCCAGTAGGGTGCCACCAGCAGGACCTGCTCCTCGTCCTGCCTGACCTTGCACGGTGTCTGTGCGAGAAGGCTCAATGGGGGAAATGCATACTTGCGAAGGCCCTGTGGCCAGCTGTGTGCCAGTGCGTCCGTGCCTTGTGTTCCCTCGGTCAGGGAGTAGAACAGTTGGCAGTGAGAGGTTTCTGGAGAGGCAAACAGGTCTACCTGAGCGGCTCTGAAAATCCCCAAACCAGCTGGACCGTCTGGGGATGGAGTCGCCATTCTCCCGGGAGCGCAGCTCGAGACAGCTCGTCGGCTGCCCAGTTGAGCAGCCCAGAAATGTGAACAGCACGAAGCGACCTCAGATGCTTCTGACTCCAAAGGAAGAGGTGGCGGGCGAGTTGCGATAAGTAACGGGAGCGCAGACCACCTTGTCGGTAGATGTAAGCAATAGTCGCTGTGTTGTCCGTGCGGACTAGAACACGCTTGCCTCGTAAGCGCCCTTTAAGACAGCCCAGGGCAAGGTGCACTGCCAGCAACTCGAGGCAGCCAGTGCAGTTGGGGCCCCGTCCAAACCCCTGACACTGCAAGCCCGTTGTACGTGGCCCCCCAGCCGGTGGTTGAGGCATCCGTGCAAACCACAGAATACCTGGAGACCTGCTCCAGGGGCACTCCTGCCCGGAGGAACGCAAGGTCTGACCACGGGGTGAAGTTTGGCGGCAGGCTGGTGTAACTTGAACCCGGAAGGTGCCGCATTGCCACGCACACCTCGGGACTCGGCCATGGAGCCAGTGCTGCAGCGGTCTCATATGGAGCAGCCCCAGCGGCGGGACTGCCGACGTAGCTGCCATATGCCCAGGAGCCTCTGAAACTGTTTCAGTGGGACCGCCATCCTGCTCTTACCGAGTCCCCTCCATACCGGGAAAAGAGATCCTCTGCGTCGGGAGAGTTTGCTCTTTTCCCAGTTGACCCGAAGGCCCAACAGGCTGAGGTGTGAGAGCACCAATCCCTGTGTTCGCACAACTGATCCAGAGACTGCTTCGTCGAGGTAGTTGAGAAAGCGAATGCTCTGTTCTCTCAAGGGAAAAAGGGGTACCTCCGCAACTTACGTGAAGACACGGGGCAACAGGGACAGCCCGGAGGGCAGGACCTCGTACTGATATGTTCGTCCTTCGGACGCGAACCACAGCAATGGTCTGTGGTGCGGAAGGATCGACACATGAATGTACGCATCCTTTAGGTCGATTGCTGCAAACCAATCTCGGGGGCGGATGCACTCGAAGATGTGTTCCTGCATCAACATCTTGAACGGTATTCGGTGAAGGGCCCGGTTCAAGACACGTAGGTCCAAGATTGGTCGTAACCCACCGCCTTTCTTGGGTACAATGAAGTAGGGGCTTTAAAACCCCGTCTTCATATCGGCTGGATGGAACCGGCTCTATCGCATTTTTCGCCAGTAGGACTGTGACCTCCGCCCGCAAGACAGGACCATCGGCCGCCTTCACTGTTGTGAAGCGGATGCCACTGAACTTGGGGGGGGACGCCGGGCGACTGAATCGCATAGCCGAGCCTGACGGTTCGAAGGAGCCATCGAGACGGGCTGGGTAGCTCAAGCCAGGCTCCCAGACACTGCGCTAGTGTCATCAACGGAACTACAGGCGTACCCGCAGTGGGGCTGCGTTGAAGAACGCAGGGACCCGGCCCAGGCATCTCGTAGCCGGTCCGAGGCGGGGTCTGGTGTGTGTAACACTGACCTGCGTTCGAGCAGAGGGTGCGTGGGTAGTCCGTTGGTTCGTCCTCCCGATCCGCCCACTGCTGCTCACTGGCGAGAGAGGAGGGTGAGCGTGATACGCACTGGATCGTCCACAGCCCCCCGTCCCCTCTGGGGACCCAGAAAATGAGGAATTCTCTTTGTCGAGAATTTGGGTACCACAGACCGAGAGGTCAGTGGCGGGATAAAACAAAACAAAAGATTCTCCACCCAGCCCTCATCCGGGGGAGGGAGTGGTGTGCTTACATCTCCTGAAGAGCACGTCCCTCCACCTCTGGGTCGCCAGTCTCCGGGCCTTTTGCTCCCTCGCTTGCCACCAGGTTTGGCGGGGGCCTGGACGGGCGGGGCGGCTGCCCTGCGACCAGCTCCACGGCACAGCTTTGCTGGAGGCCGCAGGAGCGCTGCTATTGTTTTGGCGGTGGCAGGGGGGCCGCCCTCGGCGATGGCAGCAGCTGCACGCCGGAGCAGGATGTACCTGATGGCCTCAGTCTGCTTTGGTCAGCGGAGAACCGCTGGGCAAGTTCTCCACCGTGTCGCCGAAAAAGCCGGCCTGGGAAACGGGGGCGTTCAAGAATCTTGTCTTGTCCGCCTCGCGCATGTCAGCCAGTCACAGCCAAAAATGGCACTCCCGGACCACCATAGTGGACATCGCACGAACCAGAGACCGCGCCGTAACCTTCGTTGCTCGTGGCGCGAGGTCCGCCGTGGTGCAGAGTTCTCTGCGAACTTCCGGGTCGTCACTACCCTCGTGCAAGTCCCTCAGTGCCTAGGCCTGGTGCACTTGCAATCACGCCGAAGCGTGTAAGGCGGACGCATCTTCTCCACAGGCCGTATAAGCATCGCCAGACAGGCCAGACGAGTACCTACAGACCCGGGAGGGGAGGCACGGTTCTCACTGCCGGTTGGAGGCGGTATTAGGACAAAACTGCATCGCAACCGACCGCTCAACCGGGGGGACCCTTGTAACCCCCTAACTGCACCACCATCGAGGGTGGTGAGGAAGGAGGAACCAGCAGATCAGTTTCCGTTAGTAAAAAGGTGCTGTCCATGACCTGATGAGCTCCTCATGCACCTCCGGGAAGAAAAACACCGAGGCGGGGCGCTGAGAACCAGAGCGGACCACCCCGAGAACCAATCCTGCAAACCTTGAGGGCTCGGGACACGGTGAAAATCTTCACTCGAGCCCTACCCCTACGGAGGCCCGGGAAAGCATAGCCATTATTTATGGATCCGATTCAGGCATTGCTACGGTACCGGAGGAGAGCAGCGCAGCCGAATCTTCATCTCCAGAAAGCTCCGGCTCACCCTCCGATGCTGCAATCGACATCCGATCGTCGGGGGGAGCCTCGGAAAAAAACCAAGCCTGCTTCATTTTTTGTTAGAGCCTTTCCGTGGTGTGTTTTCTGTTAGGTGTTTTGTCGTTTGGTAGTGCCGGGGGGCTTGGGCATCCCCGGAGGGGAATTCCTCACAGTGACCGTAAGACCAGTCCGCCCACCGCCAGAAAAAGGACGCCCCCGGCTGCCACCAGAGGGAACCCCAGATCTAGGCAGTGGCACGGGCACTCCGCCCACTTGCAGGTAACGGAGTCCGGTCCGCAAACTCTGAGATGGTCATACCCCCGCAATGAGAGTCATCCACGAAAGCCGCCTCAGCATGCTTCATGCCCAGGCACGAGAGGCAGCGATCGTGACCCTCACCCAGCGCCAGGTAACGACCGCACCCAGAAACGGACGGGTGGGTGATACGTTGTTTATAGCAAGACCCACATCGTCTTTATAAAGACGTAACATCAAGTTTGCCAAGCAACGTCGTCTTTAAAAAGACGCACCCGAAATTGCTCTTTTAGGGGAAAAAGCTCTTTTAACGACGTGACGTCGGGAGTGACCGACTGAAAGGGAACAGGCATTTCTCTGTATCTTCTATCTAAGGGGTCACTTTTATAAAGAACATTGTTTATATCTTGAATGCTGAAGTCTGCAAGCCTGCAAAAATCAGTTGAGACTCTGCTGGTGTCAGTAAAAGTAAAAGTGAAAGTCTTTCTCTGTAACTCTAACAAGTTTACAGTGAAGCCTTGTTGTGAAGGACACAGATAAATGGTCCCTCCACAACCTCCTGCTTTTCAGCGGTTGTTAATTTGGCCTCAAGCAATGCTTAGATCCCTAGATATATCTCAAGTGAGGTCGCTCTGCTACTGACCGCTGACACACAAGTCTGCTGGCACTAGCCATTGTAATAGCAGTTAGGTAATAGTTTGACTTATGTGATTTGTGAATGACTGTGTCAGAGAGATAAAGAGAGTCACAGCCGCTATCATGACAGGAGCATTTATACAGTTCATTCTATCTGAGGACATTTTGGGATAAATGTAATAGGATTTCCATTCTATCTTTGGTAAGGATATAAGAGGTTATAACCGGTGCTCATTCTGTCCTTACAGGAAGAGTTGTCAAATAATCTGATACTAGTTAGTTGTTCACACAGCATGGAAACTTTTGAGTTTGCCTGATGTCACTTCCTCCTACTCCCTCTTCACTCTGGGAACACGAGCACTAAAATGAGTCTACATGGGTTTTTAATGCAGCAGATTGTATTGCTAAAATCTGACAGCACTTCATTATAAAGACTTCTCTCCTAAATATCCAAATTATTCTGTGTGCTCATGCTCATTTCAGTGAATTAAAGTAAATCTCCCATGAAGGAAGAGTGCACAGCATCCAGCCGCCCTCAAGGGCAGCTGTCCCATCAGAAGCTCATAAAGCCATGGCAACAGACAGCAATCTCTGCCCCTGCTGCGCCCAGCAGCTCTCTTAGTAATTTCAGTTAATACTTGGTTATATTTTTGTACATTTGCATTTTTAAAAAAAAGTATATCTTATGCTTGATGAAAAAAATAAAATGTGTAATTTCTGGCCCTCTAGCATGCCTAAATGGAATTGAAAAACTGAATCTAGCATTAGTCAGGCAAATGGATTGTCTCGCCCTAAACTCACGTCATTGGTTAAGCCAGTGTTGCTGTGTTGGGCAGAGGTGTGTTTACCGTACAACAACGAAACTTGATGTTTAACAGCTATAGTATGATGCATTGCTGTAGCTGTCGGCGCCAATAGCTTTGTGATTAGTGCATCGACATATAGCTAGGGATGTAACGATTAACCGCGAGCCGGTTGAAAATCGATTTAAATATGTGATGATTCAAATCGGTTGAGATGCTAAACAAATCGCGATTCAAGTAGGGGGAGGAAGTTTCTATGAATGATGTTGAGGGGAAACTTACGTCTTTTGATGGTAATTTTCTTTTCCTCTTGCCTCTGTAAATGCCATATCAGGGCTCCACACCTTATTACCAATGGTCGCTCTTGGCAACTAACTTTCTCAGTGGTCGCACGAGCAAGATTGGTCGTCGGATGTATCTAATGTAGATGTTCAAATAATGCTTTGAAAAAGTTTAATAAATAGGTACACCTCACATTTCAGCCTTTAAATAAAGAAAAGGGTCAAGTCAAAATGATTATATGTATTTATCTGCTCCATAAATAACACTAGATACCTTATTGTTTAAATGTGTAATATCCACATAAGCTTGTTTTTCATCAACCGGGCAAAATTTACAGCAGGGCATGCAAATTCGGTCTGTATTTTTTTGGCCAGACAGAAACTGCACACAGACTGAATGTAATATAAGTCTCTGTAAATCCACTCTCTGACAGCAGGTGGCGCTTATGGAAAAGCTGAATTAGAGCTGTTTCCTTTAACCTCCGTGGACAAAGTAGTATTGCGATTTAAGAACACTTCCTTTAGGATTTACATGGTGCGAAGATGAAAACAAAATGCCATCGTATCGTTTCTGAAGACAGTCAGAACCTTCAGAGGAACATTCATATAATTAATTAATTCATACATTCATTTGTATAATTCCCTTAGCACTCTTTTAAAACCTCCCAGCTTCTCCACCCTGTTTTCACTCAAAACGAAAATACTCTGCATGCTGTGCGCACGTGAGACACTTACTTAAAACTGTGCTTTATGCTGGACAATATTTATTTATCGCCAGTTGTTCAAATCGCGGTAATCTAATACAGTTTTAATGATAATTAAAAGATGAAATGGTAATACTAACAATGGGGAATTTTATCATGATTTATCGTCAAACCGATAAACGTTACATCCCTATTTGGGTCACAAAGAGGTTGTTATTTTTTCTTTTTTGCGCTACACAAGTTTAGTCGCACAGGCAGAAAAAAATGGTTGCAGTCTGGAGCCCTGAATATTAAAGTTCATAAGTGCAGAGCTCCTTTGTTTACAGCAGAAACCAATGAAACGATTTAAGCGCCACCTGCTGGCAGAGAGTGAATCTGCGTCTCATTCAGCTCGTCTGCCGTTTCTGTTTCATGCAGATATATTTTATGTATAGTTTCACAAAACTGAAGTCAAACCATTCTGTTTTGCTTCAAATTTCGAAACTATACAAACTAATTTAGATTAAAAACTGCTCATGATGCATGTATGCAGCATCTTTGTTAGGATCATGATTAAAATCCAGTGGTTGCCTCTAATTTTTAATGGAAAGAGCACAGACAAAGCCTTAAATTGTTTATATGAAGAGATTTATTTTAATTGTGTTATTTATTTGATTTGGGGCTTGCTTTAAAATTTCAATTTAGTTTTGTTAGTTACATTTACATTATATTTAAATTTTGTTATTTAGCAGACGCTTTTATCCAAAGCGACTAAAAATGAGGACAATAGAAGCAATCAAAACCAACAAAAGAGCAATAATTGTGCTAAAAAGTGCTAAAAGTGCTTAAAAGTTATTGGATAGAGCACTATATTGTAGACCGATTGGAGATTAATCCTAATAAACATGCTGCTACAATTAAAACCATTACATTAAAATACATTTAAAACAGTGTATTTCAATAACTTCAGCAGCGTGCAGATCCTCGTGTCAGGACTGGGGCGACAGCAGCGTGGGCAATCGCTGCTCGCTCACATAATGTATACCATATATCTACGAGAAAACATATCGCTTTTATGATATAATATGTCGTTATTACGAGAAAAAAATATGTCGTTTTAACGAGAAAATATGTCGTTTTAACGAGAAAAGATGTTGTTTTAACAATATAATTACTTGTTACATCTCGTTTACGGGACAGAAAAGAGTTTCTGACAGGTGTGAGTCTTGAAATGTCCCGTTCACACAGCAGCTTACAGTTGTGTTTAGATACTGGGTATGAAAAGAGCAATGGAGTCAAGCCATATTCCTTACCTGTACCCATAGCGGGAGTGACCAATGTAAAATCAAAAGATGGTTGATTGCTCCTAAAATCAAAGTCTGATCACATTTAGACACGGACAAGAGTCCAATCGAGCGCGAGTTCATCCGTCAAATCTTCTTGAACGCAGCAGTTTTAAATTGGGTGGAGGAGCGGAGCATTGGAAAAAATCGTGTGCAAACACCAAACTGACTGGATAGGAAAACCTTTAAGATGGACACAGATTCATTCTCCCTCACTGTAAGTTACACGAAACTACACATGAAACACGTAACACACACGTCTTGCAGGTTATGAGTGACGAGGGGGAAAAAAATAGTTGTCCAGTCCTGTTCCGTTCACACAGCGCCTGTGTTCCGAGAATGCGGTTGTGATTCCTGAAAATTTACAGGTGTGAGTTCGATTACAGAATGCGGTTGTCACGCCTGTAACTGTGCAAACGTAACTTATTAAGACTAAATACAGGATGACAACTGTATTTATGCTGCCCTGTGTGAACGTGGCCAGGGACTATTAACAATGTCTTACTCCTGGGCCTTGAAGTGTAAAAGTACATTGCTGTCTAAGGAGGGTCAGAAAGCTCTCAAACATCATCAAAAATAGCTAATTTGTGTTCACTGGTGAGCGACGGTCTTAGGGGGTGGGACGAGCATGAGGGGTGGTACTTAATGACCGACTTAATTTTTTTTGGGTGACTATCCCTTTAAGACAATCGCGTGAAGTACAATGTAGTACAGAGTATTTGAAAAATATACCATGTTTTAGAAACACTACAATGAATTACAATGAAGTATAATAGTACTATAAAAATATACTGTTTTTGACACTAGCTTGAAGTACAATGAACTATCATAGTATTATGAAAAAATTGTCATGTTGTTTTATACACTATAGCAGGGTTCCTCAAATCTTACCCTGGAGGTCCAATGCACTGCAGAGTTTAGCTCCAACCCTGATCAAACTCAGCTACCTGTGATTTTCTAATGATCTTGAAGACATTGGTTAGCATGCTCAGGTGTGTTTGAAAAGGGTTACAGCTAAACTGCAGGGAAGTGGATTTTGTGGGCCAGATTTGAGGATCCCTGCACTATAGTGTGTAGTACAGTAAAAAAAAACTACAGCATTATAAAAATATTATGATGTTCTACCAAATGCCACAGAATATGAATATAGTCAAAAGACAATGTCAAACTGTTTGTAAGGGATGTATCACAATATGACTGATTTGCTTTATGTAATTTTTAAACAATTCCGGTTTACTTGCTACTACAAGGCAGAAGGAAGCTATTTCCTGGAAATGTGCAAGACTTCCAATTCTTTGCTGCTATTAACTCTTTCCCCGCCATTGACGAGTTATCTCGTCTTTTAAAAGAAAACGCTTCCCCGCCAAAGACGAGTTTTTAACGTTTTTTCGTGTTTTCACTGTTATACACTCGGGGGCGCTATTACGCATCTTCTGAACGAGTACAAAACCTCCCGAACAAAAAACACACGTGAACAGGACGGAAAAACAAGCGATCTCTTATGTAAACAGATGCATATGAAAAATAATGCGATCATCAGCAATAGACAGCTTATAAATGAAAACAGCATAATGTTACAGAGTAAAATGTTGATCCAGGAAGTGGTATACGTCTGTGCAAGCTTTGACGGTGTTGATGGAAGCGATTTACTGGATTTATGCTTTGATAATCGTACTGAATATTATCCAGATGTAGTTTTTGATACAAATGTGATTTTCTCACCTTTTTGCTCAAAATTATGCATTTTTATGAAACCTAGCTATATTCAAGTGTTGATAAAAAAAAAGAATGCTTTAAGCTAGAATAAAACTGATATTTTTGTTTAAAAGTAGAGGCTCTTATCTTTATTTTGGTGTATTGCATATTCAAATATTCATACAGCAAAATATACTGGAGGCCATCAAATTTTAGTGAAAATCATCAAAATTACTGGCGGTGACCGGCAACTTTTTTCAAAAATGCTGGCGGGGAAAGAGTTAAATAACTAGAGGGATAACAAAGTGCAGTAAATGGTCAAACTGTTTGCATTACAAACCATTGTGTTTATGATTATTATGATAATATATGATTGATTGAACTGGTAAAATAACTGGAAGCAGCTGAGACCAGAAGCCTCACTTATTCAAGTTACAAATGGTGGATAGACCTGGAAATATAGTATGCACAGAGACTATACTTTCATTAATTTATTTTTGTTCATAATGAAAAAGATTTGTAAATGAACAGTATTTTCATTTATAGGTGAACTATTCCTTTAAGCAGCAATAGAGTCAAGTCACATTGGTTTTGCTGCAGAAGAAACAAGCCCTCAGAACAGGCCATTGATCTCGCTGAAAGAAGCGTGTGTCTTTTCTATGCAGATCGCTGCCTGTTTCCCTCACAACACCATCCATGAATGGGAGATCCATTTGTCCGTTGTCATGGGGATGGCATACACTATCACCACCACAATGCCAGGACACCTTTGTCTCAAGAATTCATGTCCTTATCTGGCTGTCAGGTTCATGCAAACCAAGAGCTTTTCATTATACACACGCTTTACAAGTGGCGTTCAAAACTCATTTCAAGTGAAAATGACCCTCCCGCTCTAATGTCCTCTAGAATGCAGCTGATTCGGCCTCCGTAAGCATCATTTCAATCTGTTACAGCTAACTAAGGCACAGGCACTCAAATGAGCGTGTGAATTTTATCGCCAGATAAGAATCAGCTTGTTTTTCCTGCATATGTTAATTAATTTGGGACTGACTGCTGAGTTCACAGCTTAATACATTTATTCATGAGAACATCATTTAAACGGATCCCATTTAAACTTGATTAAAAGTGGCTATACAACTGCTCTTTTCTATTCCCAGTGGACATACAATATTCACCGGCTCAGTAAAATAATGCTTACGGTGTGTCATCCCGTGAAACTCATTTCAAAAGATAAGAGGAAATTCACGAAGGCTCTGCTCTTATCGTATAAAAATATTTCAGTCATTTTAGGGAGATGTGCTTTGAAAGTAAATGCATATAATCGGAGGTGTCATGCATCTATTTTTTCCTCCGTCCTGTATACACTTTTCTTTTCATAAGCCAAGTATAATTGCAAATGAACTTCACAGCAAATGCATTGAAAAATATATGGTGTAGAAACAATTTTTACTCAGAAATTGCTAGTAAATTTTATAATTAATTACAAAGAAGCGGCAAGTAACACACTGAATTGAACGTCAAATTGAGAAGCAGAAAGACTGAAATAGTATTTTCTTGTAAAAAAAATTATAATTTTAGTATTATCAACAACTTTAAAAAAAAAAAAAAAAAAACATTTTACAGCGGGTTTTACAGTTCATACACTTATTTCATTTAATGTACACTGTAAAAAAAAAAAACGCCCGTAAAAAAAAAAACGTTTGGTACAAACAAAAAACTTAAAATGTAAGTAAAATATCATAATTAAAACAAGGAAAAATCTGTAAAATTATTGTTTTTGCACTTTTTATATATTTTACTGTAAAACTTTAATTTTACGGTTTTTGTTTGGCAGCCGTAGTTGCCAGTCATTTGACCGTTTTTTATGATTTTTTTTTTTTTACAGTGTAACTATAAAATAAGTAATTAATAAATCCCATTTCAAACTGACAAATACAGACATGTACAGTAAATCATTTTTAAATGCTTTTTATTGAATTTAAGATGATTTTCTTAATCTGTATATTGAGTTTAAAAAAGCCACTGGAAGAAGGATAGATAAAAACAATTTACTTTAAAAATGTTATGAAATGCTTTATAAAAATGCAATTTAAATGTTGCATTTAAACAGATTTTTTAATGGTTTATTTATTGTGACATTTAACTACAATATAAACATGAATTAAATAAACAGTTTTAAATGTCTATTTATTTGTCAGCTGGATTGGTTTTAATTTTCATTTCTGAATTAATACATTGATCATTTATTTCTTCATTTTATTTTTAAATCTCTCCCTGCCAGAGTATTATAAAGTATTTATTTATTTATTTATGTTACACTAGCAGTGTTGATCAAATTGAAAAACCTTTATGACCCCCAGAATATTTTGCTGTATGAATATGAAAATAATAATAATAATATACGATTATTCTTTTTTCTCACTACTGAAGTTGGTTAAGTTCCTAAACAACACAAACAACAATATAAAATACATAAATAAATAAAGGGGAAAAAACTGTGAATATTACATTTTAGTGTTGTTTGTATTTCGTGATTTATTTTAGTTTTCGTATTTATAATTAATTTGTAAAGACTTCATGGAATCCTTTTTAATGTAAAATACTAGCTCTGACATTTTCATAATCACTTTTTCGTTAGGCTTTCACAAAACCTAATACAACTTGAGAAAAAGTGTCTAAAAAACAAACAAAAAAAAGATCATGAAAGTGATTTTGAAGAATGTGCAACTCATTCGGTTGCAGAGTCTGAATAGTAAGGATACGTTTGCATGTTTTAAAAAGCAAACAAAAACCCTGGTTTAAAATCCTGGCGTACATACAGTAACTCCGCAGTGACCAGACGTGTGACATTCCAGTCATTTTACCAGTATGTGAACTCACATAAACCTTTGGCCTGATCTTTTCACACATAATAAGTTGTGTGAGAAAATGCACTGGAAGGTATTCCCAATGTTATTTCCGTCAGACAGCTCACTCTAAGGTTTTACAACTGTGGCCGCCTCTCACTTGACACTCACTTGTGTCGTGAGTATGTGAGTTTTCAAATAACTGTAGTACCTCAATTTGACAACTGACTGAATCACTCAAGTCTGAAATAACCCGCATAATGCTTGAGGTATGATATGAAAGATGTCAACCTACTGACATTCACTGTTACCTCTCAGGAAGACGGTGGTGAATAGAGCTGCTAGCGTGCCTAAAACAACTTTAATAGAAAATGATGAGACAAGTCATTCTTCCGTGCAGTGTATTCTCAAAGGGCAAACAATCTTCCGCATACATAATTTAGCTTGAAGGACAGCTATTCAAAGAGTGTCATACTGAGAAAAGAGAGAGCCAAAGCAAAAATGCATCTCTTGATCTGAGGGTGCTTTTATTAAACTTCCTATTAAGTGAATGAGAGCTTTCTTTTAGACACTTGCAGCAAGAGACACCAGAAGAAAGTTTGCTACAGCTTCTGTTGAGATGAATTGCAATAGCTATATGCACATACATATTACAGACCTTCCTGTATGGGATGGCTCAGTTTTGAGGTTGTTGTATTTCTCATGAATATTAGCATCTGCATCTTTCTTTTGTCCATATTTATATCCAATTTGTTATCCCTCCATACTCTGCAAAGGGAATGAGATGTTAAATCCTCTTGACATTTAATGGCTGTATCTGATATTAGGATATGGAATATCAATAAGAACTTTAGACTAATTGCTATATTAGCTGCAACAAGGACTGATAAAATGAAATCACATTTCACAGTCGCTGCAGTCAGCGATCGGAGAACATGCCCGTCTAGAGAGATGCATCCATAAATCTGCTTACAATTGATGGGTATGTTATTTATGTATTTATTTGGTATCCAATTGCATTTTATATTATTCAGTGTCTGTTCTCCCAAGCTGTCTTTTCAAAGCACATTTGGTCACACTGAAGTCATATGGGATGTTTGATTGGATGGAGAGTCAAAAAAAGTTAATAATTACAATAATTATTATATAATTGGAACGTTTTTTATAACTTATTATAGAATTAATAGCATTATTATTTATACAATTTATTATTTTATGCTTTTATTATTGATGGGTAATTTTAAACTTATTGCAGGCCAATTACAATTGTTTACTATTTTTGAAAGAAGTCTCTTATGCTCATTAAGGCTGCATTTTAGATTACAAATTACAGTTAAAACAGTAATATTGTGAAATATTATTACAATTTAAAATACCTGTTTTCTATTTGAAAGATTTTTCAAATGTAATTTATTCCTGTGATGGTTAAACTGAATTCCAGCTCATTACTCCAGTTCTTCAGGGTCATGATCCTTGAGAAATCATTTTATATGTAGCGTTGCTGCTCAAGACACATTTCTTTATATCATGGTCGAAAAAAAACAGGGTTCTGCTTAATATGAAGAAAGAAAGAAAAAACTACTTTAGTCAAGCAAGGACAAAATTCAATGAATCAAAAGTGACAGTAACGACATGCATTTTCTAGTATCACAGACTCCTGAAAAGAATTCTTTATCAGGGCTATAACAGTGCGACCAGAAAACTACTGCGTGGAGACTATGAAAATTTTTTTAGGCGCACCAGTGCGATGACCCGAGCATTATATACTTGTGATTGCCCGCTCAGGGAGCTTCAAAGGGTTCTACGTGTTTTGCAGGTTGAGTTAATGTATAAAAGACCTTATCAACGACTCCTTTCTAAGAAAAGTGGAGAGATTCATTGCGCAGTGTAGTGAGCTTTGTTGATTATAAATGTGAGATCGCGATGAGTTAAGATGATTGACAGCTTTTAATGATTTTTAAGGGCGTTTGTAAATGTGATACTGATTTAATACAATAAAAGTCAATATACAAAAGAAAGTTAAACTTAAGTGACTGCATTGTCTGGCTCTAACACTATTGCTGCTTTTGCTCTATTTCGTCATCAAAATAGTTTACAACAAAATGACACCGCGCGTCTCCTCAAAACAGCTGTGGGTCGTTTATGCATGAACGGGGTTTTTTAAACGAATTAGTGAGCAGTGACTCATTCATAAAGACAGTAACTTGCTTTGTTCCTGAATGAATCAGCCGTTCGAATGAATCAACTGAATGAATGATTCAGTGATAAAAATCAGTGATGGCCATCACTGCTGCAGTTTAGTTATTTTAATACTTTATATTCATATCTTTTCAGTTATTTTAATCATAAGAGTTCTATATTCAAAATTTTACATTAAAACATAATCTCATCAGAACTTTATGGAGTTATTGCATCATGCCACTTGAGCCTCATCTAAATGTTGAAAGTATAACCAAGCCACTTTTGTGGTCTTCTGTGCCACCTCTGTAGTACAAATTAATTTTAATACTGATTTCATTTGATTGGTAACTTATATTTCTCATTCTACTTGTTCTTATTCTGTCGTTTTAATTACACTTTTTAAAAAGCTTATAAAATATAATTTTTTAAAGAATTTGACAAAAGATGACATACTTTTAATAAAGTTAGAGGAGTCAAATATCACCTCGTAATGGGAAGGCTACTTTTTGATAAAAATTTTGGATAATTGTTTAGAAGGTGCTCCTAAAAAGAAAAGTAAGCGTAGAGCCCTGCTGTGTTTACATTATAGAATATATTATATATCATATATATATATACAGTGTGTGAACTAATAAGTGTGGCCCCCCTTCCTGTTTTTTAATTTTTTGCATATTTGTAACACTTAAAAGATTCAGATCATCAAACAAATTTTAATATTACACAACGATAATGCAAGTAAATACAAAATGCAAGTTTTGAAATGAAGTTATTTTACTGACAGGAAAAAAAAAGCTGTCAACCTGCCTGCCCTACGTGAAAAAGTAATGCCCCTAAATCTAATAATGGTGTGCCACGTTTGCAGCAACACGCCATCAAGTGTTTGCGATAAGGGACAATGAGCGTTCCCATCGCTGTGGAGGGCATGTTGGCAACTATTCTTTGCCCCCGATTTGTTTAATGCACCCGCCACCAGTGGAAGGTTTTCGATGACTGCAATGTTTAAGCATCGAAATAGGATTAAGAAGGACTTTGATTTGGCCACTCCAAAACTTTTATTTAGTTTTTCTTGAGCCATTCAGATGTGGACTTGCTTGTGTGTTTGGGATCATTGTCCTGCTAAATAACCCAAGTGCGCTTGAGCTTGCGGTCACAAACTGACGGCCGGACATTCAGGATTTTCTGATAGAGTGCACAATTCATGGTTCCGTCAATTATGGCAAATTGTCCAGGTCCTGAAGCTGCACAGCAGCCCCAGATCATCACACTGCCACCACCATGTTTGACTGTTGCTATGATTTTTTTTTTATGAAATGCTGTGTTGGTTTTACATCAGATGTAACGGGACATGCACCTTCCAAAAGTTCAACTTTTGTCTCATCAGTCCACAGAATATTTGCCCAAAAGTCTTGGGGATAATCAAGATATTTTTGTCAAATGAGAGACGAGCCTTTGTGTTCTTTTTGGTCAGCAGTGGCTTTTGCCTTGGAACTCTCCCATGGATGCGGTTTTTACCCAGTCTCTTTCTTATTGTTGAATCAAGAACACTGACCTTAATTGAGGCAAGTAAGGCCTGCAGTTCTTTAGATGTTGTTCTGGGTCTTTTATGACCTCTTGGATGAGTCGACGCTGTGCTCTTGGAGTAATTTTGGTAGGCCGGCAACTCCTGGGAAGGTTCACTATTGTTCCAAGTTTTCTCAATTTTTGGATAATGGCTCTGACCATGGTTCGCTTGAGTCCCAAAGCCTTAGAAATGGCTTATAATCCTTTCCAGAATGATACGTCAACTGTTTTGATTCTCATCTGTTATTGAATTTCTTTAGATCGCGGCATGAAGTGTTGCTCTTTAAGCATGCATCACTTTGTCAGACAGGTTCTATTTAAGTGATTTCTTGATTCAACAGGTCTGGCAGTAATCAGGCCTGGGTGTGGTTAGTGAAATTTAACTCCGCTTTCTAAAAAAATTGTGGTTAATCACAGTTCTTTCATGACTTAACCGGAGGGGGCAATCAATTTTTCACGTAGGGCCACGTAGGTATGGACAGCTTTTTTCCCTTAAATTGCAATCATCATTTAAAAACTGCATTTTCTATTTACTTGCATTATCTTTGTGTAATATTTAAATTTGTTTGATGATCTGAAAACATTAAAGTGTGACAAACATGCAAAAAAATAAGAACTCAGGAAGGGGGCCAACACTTTTTCACACCACGTATGTATCAGGGTATCTAATATATATATCTTATTATATATATATATATATATCTTATATAGTATATATATATAAACATAATAAAGTCATGTGAAAATAGTTCCGCCATTACAATGCGACAGTTAAAATAAAAGATAATCTTATTTAATCCTACTGATATATAACATTTTTTTAAATGCAAATAGACTTCCATACAAAACATGCATCATCAGAAGAAAATTGTCGTTATTTGTTCAGTCCTGTAATGTTTGATGAATAGGGTGACTGTTCAACCCCTCAAAGTGCATTTACTCTGGAAATAAGAAAAGAGCCAGACACAAGTGAAAGTGAGAGGACAATTGAGAGTGACACGGTTTAATCAATGTTCATCTAAAAACCTGCAAGCCCGTATTCAGCGGCACATCTGTCATAAGTGTCACGAGGACGTTTTGCAACAATGATTGCACTGATGATGATGGGGTACAATGACACAGGGCAGAACTGAGACATATATACGATAGAGGAAATAAACAGAGATGGATTCCATTACAGATAATCATGTCATTTCCAGAACTGTCAACATCTTAATCGCACATCTCAAGAAAGGGATGTGAGATTCTCTCTGCATCAGCTCCTCCTTCAGGTTCAGCTCAGCTGTGGAAATAACCTCTCAGTCTCTCAGCATACAGTAGTAATGCTAAGTGTAATTGTAAATGACAGTACTGCACATTAAAATCCCTTGATATATTTGGGCTCTGATGACATATTAACTCACATGCTTGAACCACACACTGATCCACACTGAAATCTGTAACAACTCAGTTGTCTTGTTTTTGCTGCTATTCTTGTGCCGCTATCATAGAGGTATCGTTTCTGAGCCACACTGCAATAAGGCTTCCATTCCAGTCTTTATATTACCAAAGCTCTTCTACATATCTAAAATATTGTTTTGCATTATATTTAAACACTACCGTCCAAACGTTGGGGTCAGTAAAATCTGTCAAGTTTTTAAAAGGAGTTTCTTTCTTTTGCTCACCAAGGCTGCATTTTGATCCAAAATACAGAAAAAACAGTAATATTAAAAATTATTACAATATAAAATAACTTTTTATCTATGTAGATATTTTAAAATGTAATTTATTCCTTTCTTGGGAAAAGCTGAATTTTCAGCATCATTACCCCGCTCTAATATGCTGATTTGATGTTCAAGAAATACGTAAAGGGGCCGATTTACATTTTGTTGTGACAATTTTTCAGCATTTCTTGAGGAATAAAAACTTCAGAAAAGCATTTAGTAAAGCATTCATAATGTTACAAAAAAATTCTGTCACTTTTGATCAATTTAATGTGTTTTTGCTGAATAAAATATGAATAATTCCAAACTTCTTTTTATGCCAGTGATTTAAAGGGTTAGTTCACCCAAAAAAAAATCTGTCATAATTATTTACCCTCATGTCGTTTCAAACCCATAAAACCTTTGTTCATCTTTGGAACTTAAATTAAGATATTTTTGATGAAATCGAGAGCTGTCTGACTCTGCATAGACAGCAACGCAACTACCACGTTCAAGGAGTTGTGCATATTGAAGAAAAATGCGCTATGCGATACCTTGTTAAAAAATGCGATATACGATATGTGATATGATATTGCTTAAAGTGTGTAAAATCATTTTAAATGATGTTTTAAAATATTTAAAAATGAAAATTATATAAGCAATTTGTTTCACATTCTTTCTTATAACAACCTCTGATCGTGACCAGCAGTGTTTAAGCATTACATAAAAAGTAATGTCACAATTTATAAAATGTCATTTTAACATCATGTGAACATACAGACAAGAAAAATTAATGACACTAATTTTATATAATTGTAACATTGCTTTCCATACACTTTAAGTACTTCTTTATATACCACAGCAGAAACTATAGTCTGAGAAAGTTCAAACATGATTAAAGGTAAGTGAACAGTCAGTAAAACAACAACACCGGAAAAAGAAGAAATACACAATTTACAAGCATAGATAAGTAACTGTATATTCGTATACAGAAATTTTCGAGAATACTTTTTGTGCACTTTGAAAACAAAAATAATGACTTTATTCCGCATTTTTGTCTCTACTGCGTCACTTTAAACGCGCATTCATGACAGTACCTTGACGCAAGCGTGTGGCGGCGCCGGCGCTGACCCAGATCCGGTGTAAAGATGTCATCAGTGACGCAGTAGAGACGAAAATGTGGAATAAAGGCGTTATTTTTGTTTTCTTTGTCGACTACTTTGTCGATCATCTTGATACTTTTCTGGACCTTGAACATGGTAGTTACCTTGCTGTCTATGGGAGGGTCAGAGAGCCCTCATATTTCATCAAAAATATCTTAAATTGTGTTCCGAAGATGAACGAAGGTCTTACAGGTTTCGATCAACACGAGGGTGAGTAATTAATGACAGAATTTTCATTTTTGGGTCATCTAAGGATTTTTTTTTCACACTTTCTAGCTATTGACTTTTGGAGGAAATCCTGTGAAATGGATTTAAATATAGGTGAAATGTGTCTTAATGGTAGATGAAAGCATGAATTATATTCTCCAAAATATTTAATAAGCAAACACGTGATTTTATAGAAAAAGCACCAATTCTGTGCGATCCTGCTTGTTATTCTTTTGATTTCCTACTGTATGTATCAGTAATTTTACTGTATTTCCCTAATTAGTCCTCAGGTCCATATAGTTTCTCTATCTGCCTCGTTAGTTCTGTGTATTTCTACAGACATACACTAGATTATGCCTGCTTGTTGTAGGTGTTATGGTTCTTACAAGTCGTGAAGAAATTAGAACTATGCAAAATTCAGCAACAGACCTCGAATAAGTTCAGAGAACAGATGGCAGACTGCAAGAGATGGTATTTAAGAGGCTATCATTACTAGGAAAAGCACCAGAGAAGAGTGTGTGGAATGTGAGAGAGGGAAATCTCAAGTCATCCATCTCTGAAAATGCTTCACAGTGAATAGAAACACCAATTAGTTAAAGTTACATGGGCATCTCTTCCCACAAAAAGCAGTAGCTCGCAGCTCTTAGCTGCACAACTCTGAAACGCTGATAGCTTACAAAACATCCCAAAGAAAGAAGAAAGAAAGGATGACCAGTGAGTGGGAGTAAATCTGTTATTCATTACGGTTTCTTTCATGTCCTATCAGCCCACTCAGCGGGAAATACTGCTTATGAACTGAGCTTCACATTTTAAGGTATAGACTGATTGAACCCCAAGAGTGCCATAGTTACTACAAAAAAAAAAAAAAAGATTCCAAAATGCTGAGTGCCCTCCTTTGAATATAAGGAGCTTAAATTACTGCAAGTAATATTGGAAGTATGGTCTGCATGTTTAAAAAGAAAGGATGCTGGCCTGTTGTGTGTTTCCAGCATCTTGAAGGTGTCCTGAAGACATCATAAATACAAAAACAATTTCTTAAGCATTTTTATAAGTGCAGAGAATCCAGTGTGTTCTTTGAATGATTTATGAAAAATTGCACAAAGGGTTGGGCGATATATCAAATATTCACAATGTATTTTGCTGCAATATAAAATTAAGCAAATGAACATTGAGAATCATTTATAACTAACTCGCAATACAAAAGTGTTTTAATAACATCTCTGAGTTGTTAAGTTTGATACATTTTCTTGAATCTGTTCAAACTATATGTTCAGTGACTCAAATTATATTCTTCCTAGTCAAAAATTAATTGGACATCTCCATGTGGCATGTTTTAGTAAAATGTAAAATTTGTATATAAATATTACTGTGTTTTGTTATATTAGTGTAAAAAATGCATGTGATTTAGTTGCACTCTGTCTTGTATTCATTAAATAACTTGCCTTGAATATTTTAACCAATAATATATTTAACAATATTATTTAGCAATAAATATAAACATATGCCCTCACCAGTTAAATATAATAAAATATAATAATACATTGTACTAATAATATAAACTAAATGAAAGACACAATCAGTTAACGGATTTGCAAAATGGTAATAAAAATGTTTTATCCATATCTGATAATCCTAGGTTGCTATGGTCAAGCAGGTTTGTTTACACATGTATACAAATATGTTGTTCATAAGAAGCATAAGAAGTCATATCCACGAGAAATGGATGTTGCTCCCTCAACATAGGATCTCGTGGCCACGACATAAAGATGTCTTTACCTCGACAAAATGAAAATGACCACAACATATTATCACGTTCCCATGAGTTAATATGACGTTCCCACAAATTAATATCTCGTGGCCATGACACATGAACACGTTCCCACGAGTGAATATGTCGTGGTCACGACAAAACTAAGTGAACCAAACATGTCCCCTCCCGGTCACCGTACAAGACAGTTCAAAGCAGAACCATATGGATTAGCCGGTACACTGCTGCTCTGTTAAGTGATTTCTTGAAACTTGCCTCATCTTTCATTATATGACAGGGAGTTTTCTTCCACTCCCCCGCACCCATCAATCCATCACAGAACCTCCTGTACAACATTTACAGGTGTATTTACTGGTGCATTCAAAGCATTGGCTTGCATTGAAGCTCAAGGCTAGACCATTCTCAGTAAGCCTTTGACGAAAGCTTTAAGAGAAGCTGTATCAATACTATTGGCATCTGTCAAAGACAGAAGGACATACATTGTAGAGAAGATGTCAAGCGTCAAGATACAACAGACTCAAGGTTTAAAACGAGACAATGCCAGCGGTGCTGTGAAGAGCTAGGTAAGTCAATGAGAGCTAATAGCTAGCACTTTCAGTCTGATTAGATTTACCCATTGGAAAGTCATTACACTAGAAGCTTTGGCTCCAGGGTTTCCCCGCAACCTTTTACAAGAGTGCATCAATTATACATAGCAGTCGTTTGACAAATTGATTTGAAAAAACTAGATGTTTTGTTTGCACCTCTGTCTTTTCCTTATGTCTCGAAAATGGCAAGTGATGTCTGTATTAGTGAATTTTAGATTAAGCGCCTCATTTAGAATAACATTCTGAGTGGTGATGAAATATTCAGTAAAGCATGTCGAGGCTCATTATTGATCATATTAGGAATTGTTAAAGGAAAATGAGGAGGCTAAAGGTTGTCTTCATTAGCATCGTTAATTGAAAACAGTCAGAGCATGACACACAAAGAACTGAATTTAATCAAGTACATCGATGGATTCCTCTTTGACATTCAGGGAATCCGCAGTAGGGTTGTCAGGACTTTGAAGAAGTGGTGTAATTTGTAGACCAAGCATTCAGTGGAGCATATCTGTGCATCATGACATATCATTTGTGGGCCTCTTGACATTATTTTTCTGTGGTTTTCCTCTGCATTTATGGATCAGCGGTCATTTCTATTGAAGCGAATGCAATTGGCTTAGCTCCCAAAATCTTAAAAACCTTGGAGCTTGTACAACCAAAATTTTTATAGCCCAGTCAATAAAGTCTCCGGGGTATCGACATTGTGGAGATGAGCCCAGGACCGACCCGAGAGGAGCTCTTTGTAGCCAGTGCCAATCACTTTATCATTTGCCATGGCAGTCAAACACATACTGACCCCTGAAGCTCAGCAACATTACCGTTTAATTTTATTCGCCATATTTTAAACAGCCAAGATTCATCGGGATAAATCAATGCTTATAAACTGCTAACTTTAGATCGTATTTAAAAGGTGCTGTCAGCACCTCTCATTCACATTCCTTGACAGTTGCACACTTACTTAGAGGTTTGGAGCTGGTATGCCATGACTAGAGTGATAAATAAGAAATAAACTGTGTAAAAAGAAACGCTGGAAACAAAAACATAGAGCATTTTCATTTCATTAGTATGGAGCACTCAAAGGGACATGGTGATGGTAAAAAAAAATGAGATAGAGGGAAAAATCAAATTTCAATGCTTTTGTATTCTCTCGGAAAACTTTTAAATGGTCCTAAGAACTTTTATGATGTAATGGGTGAAAGGAACAAATACATGTTTTTGAACAAATTCAGTGCTTTTTTGAGGGAAAAGTTTTGCGAGAGAATGCAAATGTTTTGCGAGCAAACACAAATGCAATATTTTTGCGAGAGAATGCAACGTTTCTTGGAAGAACGCAATACTTTTATATTACTGTAATATGTTTTGCAAGCAAATGCAAAATTTCTCAGATGAAAACCATTGGAATATTTTTTTCCCCATCACCAAGGGTAGCGTGCTAGTATGAGGTTCCCAATTCTGCAAGTCGCTTGTTTTATTCCTAAATAATTCTGTTTTGTACTAATAAAATTAATGATTCAGTGACTCATAATACAGTCACTTGTCACCTCCTACTTATGTTATAATAATATCAGCAGTGTTGGGAAATGTAAATTTAAAAAGCTCAAACAAACCTTTCGAAAAGCTGCCATTCTGGATTGCATGAAGAATAAGATGTAAAAGAAGAAAGTTCAACACTTTCTATTGGTTACTAAAATGGGAGTATGTACAAAAAGGAAATTTGAGATATTTTGTTGAGATATGAGTTGTCAGTCACTAAATGGGAAAACTGGTGTTATATTTATATTGACGTATATTTATATTTTTTTTTTTCCCCCCATTTATTTTATCATTCTATATTTGACGTATTTTCCTTGTAAACTAAAAGGTAATGTGTTACTTGACTAGTTACTTGAAAAAAGTAATCTATGTAACTCGCATTACTTATAATGCGTTACCCCAAACACTGAATATCAGTGGTGCAAATGTGTAGTTAACAATGTTATTTTATTATTATTTTATACTATTCATGTATTTACATATTAAAGGGTTAGTTCACCCAGAAATGAAAATTCGGTCATTAATTACTCACCTCATGTCGTTCCAAACCCGTAAAAACTTCGTTCATCTTCGGAACACAAAAAAATATATTTTTGATGAAATGTGAGAGCTCTCAGACCCTGCATAGACCGCAACGCAACTGTAATGTTCCCAGACCCAGAAACGAAGTAAGGACATCGGTAAAACAGTCCATGTGACATCAGTGGCTCAACTTCAATTTTGCAAAGCTACGAGAATACTTTTTGTACTTTTTAAACAAAAATAACTATTTATTTAACAATTCATCTCCCCCGAGTTACGTCTTTTTGCCATTTTGGAGAGTACCCAAGAACGTAATCAATGCAATCAGCGTTGTTTACGTTTAATGTATTTATTATATTAATGCATTTTTTTTTTATTTCATTTAGTTGCTTAGGTAATTCTCATTTTTTTTTATTTTTTTATTTTATTTTATTTCAGCTTTTATTTTAGCTTTATTTACAGCTAAGAAAAACAACACAAAAGCTACACAACATAAACAACAAAAATCAATTTAACTAAACTATTGCAGCTCCATAACATTTTTACGAATGCCATGTAACATTTCAAAACTGGCATTCTGCTTGAATATGTATTATTCTTTTGAACTTCTGTCTCTATGAAGCAAGCTCATTAATCTATATAAAGCTTTACAATGCCACTCTCCACAAGGACAGTGTCTTTCACCTGGAACGGCAAGCACCATATATTTCTATTGCTCTTCAGCAGATCATCTGATTCAGGTAATAACAATATCTACATTGGGTGATCCTTCAGCATTTTCCCAGTCATAATGACAGGAATTGGTCCCATGCTTAAGAATTAACCCAAACTGTGGAGCGCGTATTGATGATGCGGGACAGCAAACTGTCCCACTTCAAGGTGCATCAGGCACGATAATGTACAAAGTGGCCGATCGATATGGCTTGGCAGCGCTTGCTCTTTGCAGTGTACATAATGTGATGTGTACTCAATCAATAGCCTCTCTTGGTTGACAGGCAGACTGGTGTGGCCATAAAGCAAGTAGATGTTTCATGCTTTAGCGGGTTTGGCTGGATTTTTAGAATAGGAAGTCTTTCCTATTGAACATCTTTACATGGAAAGATCTGGGTTGAGAAAAGATAGCATGTTCAAAGCTGCTCGCTCAGCTCTTGCTTTGGCTGGGTTTGGTGGGACCAAAGGCTTTTGAGCTTGTCAGAGCAGTCAGTGAGACTTATGTCCACATAAGCAGAGGCTGAAGTTGAATTTCTTTTATTTATTTGCTCTCCTCATTCATTCCGATGACACAAACCAGTCTGAGAAACATCAGGCAGCTTGGGAATATTTACAATAGCCCTTTGATTATTTGTTTCAGTCTTGGAAAACTCTTGGTCATATATTGAACACTGCATGGGAAACAAAATAACTGGAATATTCAACAAAATTGCCAGTATCTTTTCTGTTTATTTATAAATTTTTCTTTATGGTGTTGTGGTTTGGGGGGGGGTGTGCTGGGGGAGGGGCGACCTCCCATAAAGTACCCCACCAGCCCCAAAAAAATGACATGGGGGTCCCTTTTTTTTCAAAACTATAATACTTGAAACATGAAACTAGTGAAAATGAAAATTAAATGAAAAGATTCGATTGCTGTATTAAATTTAGACCTGCTCATGTCACATTATATGTGACCTGTGCTGGCAAAATGAGTCACAATGAGCAAATTTTCAAAAACGTTTTTTTATTTTTAAATGGTGAGTTGTTGGAATTGGACAAAAACTGACTGAGCTACACCTGTTTGAAGTCAATAGAATCAGCATAGTCAATTTTGAGAAAATAGTCAATTTGCATCTTTTCTCCAATTCTTTTCTTAGAAAGAATCATTCTGTGTGTAATAATCACATATAGCTATGGTGTGATTTTATCTTTGTTGTTTAAATATTAAAAACAATGCAAAAAATAACACATATAATAAAAACAAGTGTAAAAAAAAAAATAGTGCATTACTTTTTTTCATTTTACATCTAAACAAAAGCACTCAAGTAAGAACAAATAGTAAAATGTAAAAATCCCTTTATTGTTTTCATTACAAATAAATTGATTATTAAAAATACAAAAACCGTTAATCAAATGCAGCGAATGATTCCCTCTTTACTTTTATTGTTTGATTAACATTAATGAGACAGACGGCCTATATTAAGACATACTGTACTGCACGGATCTAATATAATGTTACACATCCAATGTTTTTCCCCAAATGTTCCCACAAACCGTCCTATAAGACATAACAGAATTAGGTTTGTGAATACTTAACTACAGAAAGCACGACCGCCCCCCCGCGAGTGGAGCAAAGGTACCTTCTCATCAACTGTACAAATCAATATAATTTTAGATGTTTAATTATTTTGGAGGCAGTGGGTATCGCTAGACAAGGGCTTAATGAACTCATTTTTGTGAAAACCTCAAATTAAACATTTTTCACTTTTTTACCTTTATAGCTCAAAATTAGCCTGTTGCGCTTCTGACTCATTTTGCCAGCAAGGTTCATATATGTCTTTTTTAACGTGTTTTTACTGTGTGCGCATTGTAACCGAATCACTCATGATTCGTTCACTTTATGAACACAACGGCCATGCAGAAGGCGCAGCCACTGAAAACGTTTTGTCGGTTGCACGCGTGCTAAATGAATTCTAACGTAACCGAAATTGTACTATTTGGTTTAATTTTGCACTTTTGTCTAAAGTAAAAATGTAAATGAAAATAAAATGTTATGTTCATTTACTAAAATTTTATTTTTCTCAGACAAAAATTACTTAAAATAAAAATGTATATGAAAAATGTTTGAACGTAAAATGGTTCATGTAGAATAATATGTAGAATATTTCACTTAAAGGTGCAATGTGTAATATTTAGGAGGATATATTGACAGAAATGCAATATAATATACATAACTAGGTTTTCAGAGGTGTATAAAGACCTTACATAATGAACCGTTATATTTTTATTACCTTTGAATGAGCAATTTCTATCTACATACACCGCGGGTCCCCTTACATGGAAGTTGCCACCATGTTTCTACAGTAGCCCTAAACGGACAAACTGCTTTACAAAGCGCGTTTCGTCATAATGTTGTCCTTGCGAATAAACACTGACACAATGATGAACAAGTAACAATATTATTCGCAATAACTTCGGTTTATTGAGTAATTAAGTAAATATGAAGAGTTCAGATGCAAAAGCCTCTAAGTGCTGTCTGAAATTCTCTTCTAAAATTAGCATTTTTATCAGGCTACATACCGTACTGGTACTTCTGAATGGGTTGAGCTGGGATTTAGCGCATTTGAAGTGAAAGTATGAACATATATGTGTGGAGAGCATTCACTCAGTATCATTATCTCATTTTTGACCAAGATGGCTTTTAGAGGCTTTTGCATTGGAACTCTTCATATAATTCCTTAATTTACCTTTGTAAAGAAACATCTGCTGTCTCAGATGACGTCATCTTAGTCCTGTGTCGGCTACCGTAGCTTCTCTAAAGGGAGGGGTGAGTGGTGGACTGAGCCGTTGGTTGCAACTCGCAACCTCACCGCTAGATGGCACTACGATTTACACACTGCACTTTTAATTTTGCACAAATATTTTATTTATTTTTGCACTGACTTTCATTCGATTAAAATTTAATTTTGACTTAGACAAAATTTACATTTTGGGTCAAGCAAAGGTTTTTATTGAGACTAAATTTTAGTTGCAATTAAAAACCTTCGTTAACACCATTGTCTTCTGCAATTTTGTTAACATTGCCCCAATGCCAGGCCTTTTCAGAGGCATGTATCCCTTTTTGTTACACTTACCTTTGCACCACAGGACAAAACATTTAATCCCAAAGCACATGTAACACATTTTATAGATTTATTGGAAGCTGCTGGATGAGCTTTTGTAACAGACAAAACAACTACAGGCAATGTGTGACGTCCTAGGCAATGACGTTAATGGACAGGCAGAAGCGAGCAACCTTGCAAGCTGTTCCTGGGTCAGAAAGCGAGGACCATAGAGTCCTTCCTAAAGGGATTATCCCAATGAAGCCGCGAAGCATACATGGATGCGCATCGTAACTTATCTCTTTAACAACTTAAAAAGTTAATGCAGGCCACTTCTAAAGGATTCACAGAAATAAGGTCAGACACTGTGATCCGTATTCATTTGACCCCACTTTCTGTAATGTTGCCTGTGGGTATGTGATTTCCAATGCAGCTCCTGCTGTTTGGGAGGTGAAAGCATGTGACTGATTGATAGAAAGAGTTAGGGCGGGAGGTTAAATAAAATTTATGACTTTTGTAGCTAAATGAATTCCACAACACAGTGTGTATGGACAAGTGCATGCAGTGCAGATAAAGGACACGTCGCTATTGCTGTAATCCGGAACGGGATTGAAGTTGTTCAGGAGAGTAGCTGTGAGACGGCACTCAGTGTCCTCGGAACACCATGACTTCACACTTCTTCAGAAAATCCATGCTTGACTGATGGGACATGCTGCTAATAGGTTTCTACCGAGTGCTCATTATAATACTTCCTGAACCACAAGTGCTCTTGCTTTACAAAATGTAGAACAGTGGGAACTCTGTGGACTGAGATAAAACGCATTAGCTCATTTCATGGCCAGATCTTTGGTCTTGAGCATGCTTTATATTATGGTTTAACCATGTATGCCGTCGTCTTGTAATATTGGACGGATTCAGTGTTTTAAACAAGCGGGCACTTAAGCCGCTCCCTTTATGGCATCACTATCACTTTCTGCACATATGCAGTATCATTTGCATTAATGGTGCAAGAACCATAGTAGAAATCAACACAGAAGAGACAAAATGAATGATGAGCCCCTTTTGTGGGACCAAAGCACATTAAAATATCCTGTACACTACTGTTCAAAAGTTTAAAAAAGTTAAAAACTGTTCCTATGTTTTTCTATTAATATATCTATATTCGTGATGGAACACTGATTTTTTTAGCACCATTCTCCGTCTTTAGTGTCACACTGCCTTCAGAAATCTTTACTGTATTTTTGATTAATTTACTGCAACCTGCTGAATAAATATTAATTCCTTAAAAAAATCTTACTGAGCCCAAACTTCTGAACAGTAGTGATGAAAACATTTATTTTATATCAAGGCCCAGGACTGTCAATAGAATAAAATAATCATTATTAAAGGGATAGTTCAACTACAAATGACTCTTTTGTTACCCTTTTTTTTTTTTCCAATAATTTTTATGTTCAACAGAATCATACAGGAACTCATTGAACAACTTGTGGTCGACTCAATGATGACAGCCTTTTTTTTCCTTTTGGTGAACTGTCTCTTTAATCAGTCACACTTTATATCAAGGTCCATCTTGCTATTAACAACCGCTTAACACACGGTGCCTCAATAAACTCCTAATTTGCTGCTTATTAATAGTTAGTAAGGTAGTTGTTAAATTCAGGTATTGGGTGGGATTAGGGATGTAGAACATGGTCATGCAGAATATGTGCTTTATAAGTACTAATAAACAGCCAATATGTTATTAATAGGCATGCTAATAAGTAACTAATTAATAGTGAGAACTGGTCCCTATACTAAAGTGTTACCCTTTAATCTTATGATTTCCAACCATTCTGTAGAAAGCAGATTGAAACAATATACATATTGATTGAAATAAATATCTTCATTAAAAAATTGTTTTTTTTGTTTTTTTTTTGTTTTTTTTTTGGAAACAAACCAAAAAACACATTTACTTTGACTACCCAGACCCCCTAGCATCCAAAATAATATTTTCCACATACTATTTTAATACAGTGACTATTTAAAGGTCACTTTTAAAGGTTATTTACCATGTTGTACAGTATATGTTCTCATGCTTTATATTTTTAATTGGTCTTTATACTTAAATTTAAAGAATGATTCTGTTCTTACACATTCATACCATCTTGCTAAAATACCTCATAAGTTGAAATACCTCAATTGAAACTTGCTGTTGATTGCATTAGTAACACAGCCACAATTTCCGTGTAATCCTGACAGAATTCTACAAAGGAAAGGAGAGGGTTCGCTCATCTGACACGTCAAGGTCAGAGAAAGTTATGCACCCTTCAGAATCACCTGAACTGTGCTAGAGATGATGGAGAGACATCTCTCCTCATAAATATCAATCCTACTCTCATTTATAAAAGGCTCTAGGTCTGTAATGGAAGATTTGATTCATTAGCCCTAATATCCCTGGAGACCTTCTCTCGACCGCCATCAGAATAATAGTCACCTTTTATCCACTGCTATTTTGACCTCTAGAGATTAATTAGACATTTATCGAATATTGTTTTGCGTTAGCAGAGTTAAAACAGGAAAGAAATGGGTAACACTTTATTTTAAGGTGTCCTTGTCACAAGTTACATGTATAATACATTTAAATTAAATTAAATAATTTTTTTTAAATTAAATTAAATTATACATGTATATAACATCATATAATTATAATATAATACATAGGCGTTTTACATTGGGCCATACCAAGATTTGTAAGGAAGATAAATTAGATATATGAGACACTTAAGTAACTGATTTAGCATTTCAAATTATGCAAAAGGAACCAGAAATTCTAGTGATGTTTAATAATATATGGCATTATTTGAATGTGCTGCTTGTTCGGTAGCTGAGCTCTTGAGAGTTTTTGTTTGTACATCATCACAATCTCGCAAAACATCTGAAGATGCAGGAGATTACAAAGCAATACTAGATAAAGAACATTATCGCAGTACATCAGGTGGCGTGTCCATGTGACAAGTTACGTATGACCAAATCCCTCTTTTACTGGATTGCCAGACAATAAAGAATGGAACAATCATTGAGGGAACAAAGGATTTGCCAGGTCTTTAAAAAAGCAAGATATCTTTTTTTTAACAGGTGACCAATGGTGCATGTTGAATGAACTATTCCCAGCAGATAGGGTGCAGTGAGAAATACATGGGTGAAGGCATGGCTGTTGTCTTCGACCTGCTCAGATTGGAAAAGCTCAACCTGCAGATGGTCAATAGTGGCAGGAAGGTCTGCTCACGCTTGATCCTCCCACTCATTCATTTACTGAAGCTATTTATGGGTAGAGAGCTGTCACTTCATGCTCTTGTTTGATATTCATGCCATATGCTCGCTCATTCATTGAGGTCCCCTCCAACACAGGTAATCAAAGAAAATGGGATGCTATTTTTGTACTGGTTTTATTTATGCCCTTATTTTTATGGTTTCCGATCCCACCTACGACACACAAACAAAACACGCACAAAATCTGACTCCTCTAATCATAACAAAATGGATTTACTGTGTTTTTATGTTATCAAATTTTCCAGAGCTGTTCTAGGACCAATTGATCTTGATGCTTGAAATACACAAGAAGACGCATGCAAAAGAAAGTTTAGTGATTGCTTTTGAGGATGTAAAGGCTAAAATCAAGACAAATAATGTTAGAATATTTTTAAACATTAATCTTGTTGCCAACGATATTTAATTGCAAAGCAAATGGATCAATACATTACTTAAAACTAATCCAATTTTTGTAGAAAATTAAATAGAAAGTAATATCAACTTTCTATTTAATTGTCCACTAAAATAGATTTGCCTTTCATTTTAATGGATCCTTAAAAACATTATTTTAAGAAAATAAGATTGTGTGTGTGGTGTGTGTGTGTGTGTGTGTGTGTGTCTGTGTAAAGAGAGAGACAGAAAGGCTTTGCGCTCATGCTTTCATTGCATAAGAAAGTACACAATTTAACTAAACATATTGTTGCAAGTTTATCTTTAGCACTGCACAAAATCTTTTGTAAATTTTGCATAATGAACCAAGAAAAATCATAATGACTTACGCATTTTTTTCTTTCTCTTGCAGATATTGGCCATCATATCCATTCTGTTCATCGTTCTTTCAACTGTTGCTCTTTCCCTGAACACCTTGCCTGAACTCCAAGTGACAGATGAATTTGGGCAGGCCAATGACAATCCTCAACTCGCTCACGTTGAAGCCGTGTGTATTGCATGGTTTACAATGGAGTATCTCCTGCGCTTCCTGTCATCTCCAAACAAGTGGAAATTCTTCAAAGGGCCACTAAATGTCATTGACTTATTAGCTATATTACCCTACTACGTCACTATTTTTCTGACAGAGTCTAACAAAAGCGTGCTGCAGTTCCAGAACGTGAGGAGGGTGGTGCAGATATTCCGTATCATGAGAATATTGAGGATTCTGAAGTTGGCAAGACATTCAACAGGACTGCAGTCTCTTGGATTCACCCTCAGGCGCAGCTACAATGAGCTCGGCTTACTCATATTGTTTTTAGCCATGGGAATCATGATATTCTCAAGTTTGGTCTTCTTTGCAGAGAAGGATGAGGATGCAACCAAATTTACCAGCATCCCAGCTTCGTTTTGGTGGGCTACAATCACCATGACCACAGTGGGCTATGGAGATATTTACCCACAGACTCTGCTTGGCAAAATAATCGGAGGACTTTGCTGCATTGCTGGTGTGTTGGTCATTGCCTTACCCATCCCTATTATTGTGAATAACTTCTCCGAGTTCTACAAGGAGCAGAAACGACAGGAGAAAGCCATCAAGAGAAGAGAGGCCTTAGAACGAGCCAAGAGAAATGGCAGCATTGTTTCAATGAACCTGAAAGATGCCTTCGCACGAAGTATGGAGCTAATGGACGTCGCCGTGGACAAAGGTGATGATAAACGGCCAATGGACAACCACCTTTCTCCGAGCCGGTGGGGTGTTCCACAGCGGACATCCTCGGATACCAGCCTCAGATCCTTTGACAAGAAGTTTCCCGACAGCGACCCAAACGGCTCACGGGAATACGTGAGAACGCCGAGTCCACAGCATCTGAATGCTCAGAAACTGGCGGAAATGTATAACCAGATGACAAAGACACAGTCCTTCTCGGATCTCAACACAATCAACAGCACACAACCTGCAGCTGTGTCAAACCATGAGGTAGAGTTGGAGATTAATGAAGTCCCAATGGCCACCGAACGGCAACACAAGGAAAGAGCAATCACCGATGTCAGGAGCATATCGAGCGTTGACAGCTTTGCGAGCTGCACTGCTGAGTTTGGACAGGGTGAGAAGGCATCCACCCCTTCTTATACAGCAGAGCAGATTCAGCAAAGGCAATCGAAAGTACCTCCGAAACTTCACCTCGGCCAGCTAACACCCTCTGACATGAGTCCGGAGGAGAACTCTGAGACTCTCAACCGAGACATCGACAAGCCACCGGATGGGGAGAACTTCAACGAGGTCATAGAGAACATCAGAAGCTCCATTCGAAGCACAAATCCAATGAAGACAAAGGGCCTCAAAGTTAACTTCATCGAAACGCCAGAGGACGCTCCTCTGACACCGCCCAACACATCTTCTCCACAGGATATCAACAACAGTCTTCTGGAAGATGACTACCCGGAGGGAGAGTGCTCTCCTCTTTGTTCAGATTCGGAAATGCTGGGTAGTATCCCAGTGAAAGGCTTGGTTCTTTCTCCGAAGATGCTAGCCGGTGGATACCATCCTGGGGAGACGGCACTGCTTCTGGGGAACCTGGAGGAACAGGATTACCGTGAGGAACAGAACCAAACGGAAGTGGCTTCCGCAGCAATCTCCTCGCCCAAACTAGCAGCACAGAACTGCACTCAAGTGGTAGTCGGTGGTAATGGGGAGGAAAAGCCAGACTCTAACCAAAGTGAACACAAGGTAGAGAACCACATGTTTACGCCGGAGATCCATCTAATGCCAGGGGATGGCAATCACTCGCCATCTTGCGAAACCGGTATGTGACTGTGGCTTGACATTCGGACAGAGTGGAGCGCACTGGTGGAGAAAGAGGCACTCAGATGTGGTCTGAAAGATATTTTTGCATGGCATGAAAAGTCCCTTGTAATTGTGTCATTGTCAATAACGCAAAAGAGACTGCAGTTTCTTGCAGACGCGACCTGGAGGATGCGGGTGCAAACGAGAGGCTTGTTTAGAATGTATTTACCCAACAATGAGGACACTGTTGACCTACCTGTACATTTTACCTTTTCACTTGTTTATTATTTTTTAGAGACAGTCGGAACCATAGGGGGACAGACCTACAAGAGCATGCATATTAACAAAGCTGTTTTACGGTGCTTAGTTTGCTGAGAGCACTCCACGGTAAATATAGAGACTACAGCAATGACAATGCACATAGCCACAGAGGGCATAATAAATGTCAAAAGGGTTTTTGTTAGCCTTTTTTTTTTCGTTTTAAAGAGGGAATTTTCATCAAAGACTGTGAAAAGTGAGCTGCAAAGTAGCGACGTATTGAAACATATCATGACTTTCTGTAGAAATGCAATGTGTACCTAATGCAGATGTGTTTGTGTTTTAGGAATGGTCTACGATGTCACATATTTATTTGGGGGGGTTATTTTGTTTTATTTATTTAATTTTTTATTTTTGGTTGGGTACTCAAATTAGCAGCATCAAAATCTCTATTTAATGACCAGATGAATTGCACCACTTTTTTCTTGATATCAGAGTTGCATATACACCTGTAGTTGCCAAATGAGAATAGCAATCAGATAATATACAGTAGCTGTAAATGCAAATTATATATTGACTATTATGTATCGCCATAGCGAGTGATACCTGGATAAAGTTAGATGTCAACTTTCAAAAAAAAATGTAGGTTTAAACATATATCATACAAACACATGGGTACAGCGGGTATGTATGTCTTAGCTTATTTTTACATACTCAAATATTCAATAGCACAGCAAACAGTCAGTTTAAGAAAAACTAGTCTACATAGTGGTATTAGAATAATTAGTGTTATCAAATTAGTGGCTCTGGTCATTCAAACCTACAAATGTTCTTCACATATTTCCCTGTTAAAACTCAAAAAAACAGTCCTCTTAGTAATGCTATATTTACTTGTCAAAAGGACCAAAACACAAACTATGTTTTCATTTACACACAGACATCAAACTTAATCATTTTCTTCATTTGACGAGAGTACAGTAGTGTAAATGCCACTACAGTTTTAATTTTTCACATGAGTTGTTTCATTATTATTCATATTTCACCATATCTGTATCATTCAGATGCCTGACCTTTGAGTCATTTCTTAACAAAAACTCACATTTGTCTGGTTTTACAGAGTATTCAAGAATATTTTGTTCTCTTTTGAGTTATGCATTACCATCTGGCCGACATGTTTTTCCTGTCACATGAGAGAATATCCATTTTGTGTTGCCTTTATTCCAAGATTGCTGGAAATGTGTGTATATTACTTGCTTTGGCATGGCAGTTGGCTGATTGTTCAAAATGTACATTGTGTTTGGAGAAATCACACAATCTGAATGGGCTGAACGAGGATTGTGAAAAAGACGAGGAGGAGGAGGAGGAACTCAAGACTTCAGCTGGCTCTGGCGGTTACGCTATGGTGGAAAGTGCAATACAGCATACTGCAATCTATGCAGGCCAAGAATTGTGGCACTTTATTTACAGTCTAATGGATTTGTAAGTGTACAGGCAGAGACTTCAATTGTATTTTTCAGATGATATATCTTTAATATTTGAAATATCAGTGTTACCACTCAAAAATAAAAAAGATTTGACGTTTTACAAAAATACTTCACTCCGGTTATACTCTTCAAATAAGATTCTTCTGACAAATTAGACCAGGAGGGTCTTTTATAAATGTCTACAAACAGGTTCATTTGAAATATGAAAAACAAACTCTTGAAATGATTTAATGGGCTCATAAAAAGTATTTTTGTTTTATCAATTAATGCTGACAGTGGTTCTATTTTTTCTAAACCAAAATTCTGCACGACCACAATTTCCTGCCGTATGGAGTTTGAAATGATGCATGCCTCTTCATAAACATTTATGAGAAGGCAACAAATCAGTTGGCTTTGTTCATATAGCACTGTACAGAAAATTATACTTTTTATAGGGGGGAAAAAATCAGGTCTTTAAGTAATAGATATGCGTAATATTAAGTTCTCAGGTTTTCTACGACACTAATCTTCTGATATGGTGGATGTCTATGTTTTCTTCATTTAAAAAACGCATCGTCTTGTTTCTTTTGCTGTCGTTGTTTTTTAAAGAACGTCGTCACATGCCTGTTTCTGTTTTGATAGACTGTTGAATAATGGCCCATCTCATGCATTCCCACAGGATGGTCAGCTTCCATGCTGTGCGTTATATGCCTCATATACAGTGACCCCAAAAATATTTGGACAGAATGTATGATATTTTTTTTTACAAAATATCAAATTAAGTAGAATTTATTTTAAAGATACATAGCACAAGCACAATTTTAAAGCAAAACATTTTTCAAAAATAAGAGACAGAAGATTTTGGACACTTTTTGGTTGTCAAATATTAATGTACAGTATAAACTGGTTGGAAAAAGTATTCAAAATGACTCAATTACTCTACAATAAAGAAAAGTTAGTTTTGAAAAAAAAAATCCAAGAAAAAAAAAAAAAAAATTGCAAACGCTATTTAGTGTGATATTTTGTATGAAATTTAAGTGTCCAAATATTATATGGCGATGCTGTATATAAATATTGAAGGTTAAGTCATCAGTGAATGAAGTTTTCTAACAAATTTTGTGCCTGGCTAGCACCGCCTGTAGGCAACTCTGTTTCTGTTACAGGAATGGACTTTGTTTTTAAAGTGACATATTTTTTCAGCATGTTAAAGCTGCTACAATTTCCGCAGTACCACATACACAGCAACAACTGTTTAAAAGAAATCTTTCATCATTTACTCGCCTCCAAACCTGTATGACTTTCTTTCTTCTGTGGAACATAGTTGATATTTTGTCCATACAATTAAAGTCAGTGGGGTTCAGTGTTGTTTTGGGCTGCACTGACTTTGATTATATGTGACCAACGTCGTCAAAATATCTAAACATATAAAGAAAGTATGAGCATGAGTATAAGGACAGACTTTTCATTTTTGAGTGAACTGTCCCTTTAAGAGATGCCAGCACAAGCAAAACGATAGGAATATAAGTGAATTTCTCCATGTCTTTAGTTCTTGCCTCTGCTCAAAAAAAAAAAAAATACAATTTCAGAGCCCTGATCATTTGAACTGCTCATATAAATAAAAGTTATTTATAACTGGTATCCCAGTATTTGTATCTGTCAATGGCAGCTCATGCGCATTTTTGTGGCATTTCAAAATTACAGTTTTAACTATTGCACAAATGAAAGATTCACACCATTTAGCACCTGTTGAATAAAGGCAAATGAGTGGGGCTCAAAGTCGGTACTGTTAAACTCTTGTTTTCTTCATAACTCACTCCAGGCAATTAACTGCTTATTGATCTGTAGCATGTCATCATATGACTATAGAAGCATCTCCCATTAGCCTTTATGGGAGCAGTAGATGCAAAGGGATTTGGGTCTGTGTGACTTTGCTCGTGTGTAAATGGTAAAATGAACTCTAACAGCTGATGGACTGTGAACAAGCATGCTTCTCATCACATGATCATTTGTGATATATATCGTCATGGCAAGCGTGTAGTTTTATTTTTTTTGTTTGAAAGCGAGGTTAAATATGAATGTGTCATCCCATGTGTCATAGCCTGTTCTCCCATGCATCCTTGCTACATTGTATTTCTTCCTCTCACGTCTTCTGCCTCTTTTCTGTTTTTGTTTAAATGATGTTATCTTGTATCTCAATGTCCGTGGTAGACACCTTTAAGCTGCAGACTGTTTCTGCACATATCAGCATCTTTGAATGCATGTAGTAATCTGTACAATTATGTGATCACAGAACACTTTGTCATGGTACATGTATGTCAACATTTCTGTAAAATAAACCGCATTGTCTATGTTAAGTCTACTAGCATATGCAGGATAACAAATAAATGTAAATAACTCACTTGTGTTCTGCAACGTCCATCTCCTGTCTTTATTCAACCCTTTTCCTCTTCATAGTACACAACAGCTAGACATTAAAAAATGGCAAAAATTACTTAAACATATTCAAAACAAGAATCCTGAAAAGAAGTAAATTACAATTTTCACAAAAAGATTAACGGTTTTCAACACTGATCATAAGAAATGTTTCTTGAGCCCCAAATCAGAATATTAAAAAGATTTCTGAAAGATTACACTGAAGATTGGACTTTGCCATCATTGAAATTTAAATTAAATAAATTTGTAAAAAACAGAAAATTTGTGACCCTGGACCACAAAACTAGTCATAAGGGTCCATTTTTTTTTTTAATTGAACGCTGAACGCTGAATAAATAAGCTTTCCATTGATGTATGGTTTGTTATGATAGGACATATTTGGCAGAGATAACTATTTGAAAATCTGGAATCTGAGAAAAATCTAAATATTGAGAAAATCTTTTTTAAAGTTGTCCAAATGAAGTTCTTACAATGCATATTACTAATCAAAAATTAAGTTTTGATCTATTTACAGTATGAAATTTACAAATATCTTTATGGAACATGATCTTTACTTAATATCCTAATGTTTTTTGGCATAAAAGAAAAATCAATACTTTTGACCCATACAATGTTTTTTTTGGCTATTGCTACAGATATACCCCAGCGACTTACGACTGGTTTTGTGGTCTCCAGGGTCACATTTTAAAATGTATTGAAATGCAAAAAATAATTATAATAGTATTTCATAATATTATAAATTTTACTGTATTTCTGATCAAATAACTGCAGCCTTGGTGAACATAAGACCTCGTGTACGCGGCTCGTCAGTGTCTCTTCGTCCTCACTCTGGTGTATTTTCCTTTTTTACATAGAGAAAACAAGAGATAATAACATGTTTTACTATTGCATGTAATCAAAACTTATATCTTGTGCGGTTTCACAGCCTTAGACAAAATCAGAAGGTTTTCTAGTTTCATAAATTTGTCAATCCAAATTATGTAAAAAAAGGTGGGCTTATACTGCCAACTAGATTCTGCCAATTAAGTGTCATATGGAGCCTTTTTAAAGATCAATTATTTTGTGTATTTGGTGTAACAGAAACAGCTTTAATGTTCAAAAACACATTATTTTTCAAATACTGTACATTACTGTAGGTCTTCTATGCCCCGCTTCTCTCAAACGCTTTGTTTTCTACAAGTCCCTCCTTCCGACAAGCGCAGTCTGCTCTGTTTGGCCAGCTGCCCCAGTGCATTGTGATTGGCTGAACACCATAAGCACTCGTCGGAAATGTAACGCTCCTTACCATAATCGCGAGCTTCATCTTTCAAAATAAATGTAGAAGACATTAAATAATGGCATTAGTTTACCATCATTTCAAGCCCGAAGGGGAAACAACAAGTACTGATGCAAGTCCACAAGCTCCGTAAGACAGCTGTGACTCTACTGTGATGTTACGGCTTCTCTCTCTCTCATCGGGCGAGCTCCAAAAAACATCTCTCACACACACACGTGCGCGTTCGCACTAACACCCACAATGCGCAACTCTGCAATTTTGAACATCAATAGCAAATACTTAACTATAACAAAACAGTCAGCGGATTCAGAGCGTCAGATTGTCATAGCAAATCAGAATGACCTCCTCTCGCTAGGTTCACAATGGTCGTCGCATAAAATGCATTGCTGGTCTGTTTGTGTAAGTACTCTAAATGATTCCTAATTGTATCTACTTCCGGAAGGTCAAATAAAGTGATTTTGCTTTCGCACTGAAACACAGTGCGTCTCCCTGACATGCTGCTTCAACCCTAACTGCGGTTACTGAAACCACGCCTTCTTTCTTTGCGCACATTTGGGCGGCATTATGCTAATATTTCCACTTAGTGAGGTCGATATGTGGGGGCGTGTTAGAACGAGGCGTTTTAGGGGGGCGTGGCAGAGTCGTAACTTTGATAAAATAAGATCTCTTTGGTTTTGAGACTTAGTCTTTGCAACTTCAGGACTATCTATGCACAATCACTTGTAACACTCCAAAGAGAAAGGAAACTTAAAATCACATCATATGACCCTTAGACCCCCGGATTCCACTCTCACAGGTGCTTTTCCAGTCGATACCGTAGGCAATTTTTTATTTTTTTTGAAAGTCCAAAGTGGTAAATTACTACATACAAAACTCTTATTTTTTTATAAATACAAAATTATTTATTCTATAAAATAACAATTTTAATAGTAGTTTTGAAGCAACGTTATGCTCAGTACCTTGCTCTGTATATTTTGTCAAAAATGCATTTATCATCAAAATCTAACAAAATTTGGCATAATTACAGAAGAGAATTCCACACACAGCCGCACAACTTTGGTTTTCATCCTTATCTGAGCAAATTCCATCCCTAATGCCCAGGGTTCACTAGCAAACGTGTTCATGGGTTGAACTAGTGTGACACCTAGTGTTAGTTTATTTTCTACACAATCTTTGAGAGCGTGAACAGGAAAATATAGCCTCGTTTATTATATCTATCTTTGTGTATCTTTATGTTTGTAGATCATTTTAATTGCAGACTTGCTGCTATTCTAATTTTTTTATTATTATGTTTTCCTCTGAAAGCAATATCTCAACCATTTGAAGTAAATCCTCAAGTTAAAGTTCATTCAGGGATTTTATAGATTAGCCGTTAAGATTCTGCTTTTAATGTAGTTTATATGCTTGTCTAAAATATTTATGTATATAATAGAGTGTATACAGGTCAGTCCTGTCAGGTAGAACTTAAAGAGCATTGAAAATGCTTATGTTGTCATTTATATGAAAGGAAATATAATTGTATTAATTTGGCTGATAAACATAAATGTATTATCTACACGAGTATAATATAATTAACATGATATAACAAACAGGTTGGAAATAAGAAGATAAACTTATGAAACTTACATGACGGTCAATTCTTCTAGGCCTATATTTTGTATATTTAAACATATTTAAAAATGTCGATTTCTACCAGTTCCAATTTCTTTAATTTCAGCAGACCAGGATGTAATATTTTAGATTCAAACAAACCACCTAAGTTACACAACACATCACATAATTCATCAAATCCAAGGCTTCTGCTGTACTTTTCTCACCAAAATAATGATTTGTTTCATGTTGGAGCTAGGCCTACGTTACCTGCGGAATGGCAAACGTCCTACGGACACAGCAAAATAAGCTGAACGCAAAATATTTTAATAATAATATGTAAAATACGCCTCGTTGTTGACGTAGTTGTGAGATTTTGAGAAAAGCTTTTATTCAGTTCCACCATTAAACGTTCCTATTGTTGTTTCCTCCGCGCCGGCAGGTGGCGCTGCGGCCAGACTGCCTCATAAACTCCGCCGGCAGAACAGTCAGCGCTCGGCGGGAACGTTTGTTTTCAACATAAACAAGAAGATGGAGGGGTCGTCGAATGACATAATATCCAGCACGACTGATAAAACCAATGTAACTGAAGTCGAGGGTGTTGTCCAGTCATGGATGATCGATTATTACTTCGCGTCGCTATGTCGGCTCTTCAGAGACAGATCTGCGCTGGAGTTTCGTAAAACGTTGAAGCTATTGGAAAGTAATGTGTTTTTAGTGTAATAAATCTATTTTTATTATAATAATTAATGCGAGCTTAGATGCTTTTATTTATTTTGAATCGTACTGGAGATGTTGTGTGTACTGTATTCTCATTTGTTGTCTATTGTTTATTCCACAGGTATAGTGGATGATCTTGAGTCGTGTTCCCACAGGTCAGAGCACCCCACTCAGAGAACGATCTGCTGCTTCCTTGCCAGAGTGATGGACGGGGAAAACCTGGGTAATGTCAACACATTATTAGCAATGTATATTTACATATCTTTTCGTTTACACCACGTTTTCTTTGTAAGAACCTTGCTTAGCTTTACAGTTAATTGAAATAATAGCTAGGCATTTAACATCTACAGTGTAACTCCATGATGCAGTGCTGAAAAACCTGGAAAAATCCTGGAAATTTGAATGATTCTTTTAATTCAAAGCAAGAAGCCACAGTTGTATAGAGTAAAAACGTTAAACTGATCGATATCACCATCAGTCCACAATTTAATAATTAATAATAATTTTAAAAGACTTGCAGTGAATTCAGGCTATACATATTTTACCAGTATGTGTGTTCCCTGGGAATTGAACCCACAACCTTTTACGCTGCTAACACAATGCTCTACCACTTAGGACCACAGGAATTTATTCATCACATTACATTCAGACATTAGTTTTGTATTGCAAGTTTCTTGAATTGTTATGTATAGGTATGCAAATAAGCATTATCTAATTCAACAGGCACACATTTGCGTGAATTTCCAGAACAGTGAATAAAGCCAGGTTCAAAATTCTTGATTCATTTTGACATATTGATATACGAGTTAGGGGTTTTGGATCTTTTTCTATCAGCATTTAAATCAGAAAATGCTGTCAACAGCCAGAAAAGAAAAAAACAGTTTTACAATGTTTTTAGGATTTTTTTTTTAATACAAACCAGGAGATATATGAGCAAACCCCTCTGTTAAAACCTTAAGAATATAAAGAGGAATTGGAGGTGCTACTGAAGCGAAGTTTTATAACTCATGAGAGAGAGAGAGAGAGAGAAAAAACTTGCCTTATATGTAAAACGCTGTGAAAACCTGATGACGGCTATAAATTCATGAACACACTTGTTGAACATTTTTTTGAAGAACCTTTCTGATTTGTTTTCTCATTTTTTTAACTCATTCTTACACTATCACAAGTCTTTTACAACTTTGATGAAGCCTCATCTAGATAGAACATGAGATTTTGCAAGAGTCCTGTACGGTATATCACGAAAACCAAATTAGTTTTTTTTTAGATGCAAAGACAAATGTAAACGAGATTCAGTGACCGTTCCGTCAGCTAATCCATCATGTCAAAATCTGTCTTGTGTTGTGTATTTCAGAAGTCCGTTATGATCATGTTTCTCGAATCACTCCCTTGATGTCAGCGTTGCCGATTTGGGAGTCGTTAAAGAAAGTATCTGATTCAGACTTGCATGCTAAGATCAAGACGCTACTGATTGTTCAGGTATTTATGTTTGAGAGTGACGGGTGTTTCACATTGTAGAGTTTGAATGGGATTCAGTCCTGACAATTCTGTTTTTATTTTGTGTCCAAGTCTGTCGCTGTGTGTGTGAAGAAAGGACATTCAAAGTTGGCAAATGAAACCCTGCAGTGGCTGGAAAAAGAGACCGAGTTACCAGCGGTGCGTATTTATTTACCTGTTACAGTTTAACATGCTTTTTCATTCAATGCAGCAAATTAACATCATTTTTTCCAAACAGAAACTACAAGGAAAGCTGACCACCATTGTGAGTAAGAAGGACGCATATGATCAGCTCCTGATGAACTTCACTTTCGACCAGCTGTTGGAGAACATTGACACGTTCCTCAACACATTCAGCCAGGGACGTTCCTCCATTTTCTTATTCGAAGTACGAGGACTTTTTTTGTTATGCTTACCAAAAACTAATCCACCTTACGATAAACTCTGATTTGTTTTGCTGCATCCTGTGGGAAAGTCCTAATGGGCTTCATTGACTGGGGTTTCAATGTGCTTACCGTATTTGCCTAACGATCTCTTAAAATTGTGGTGTTTTCCTGAGGGTATGGGATGGAAATTGTGCAATTAGCTTCCCCCTCAATACTCAATAACCACCTAATAAAGGTAAAGACAAGATGTTGAGCTCTTAAGAGCAGATTTGCTTGCCACTAATGGTTTACTTTGTGATTTATAGACCGTGTATATTGCTGCATATTACAAAAAATGCAGGGAAGTGCCTCACCCTCTTTTTTTTTTGGTGTATGTTTGTTTTAGGCAGCATTAAAAGTGGTTCAAGCCCGTCATGAGAGATCTGAGAAAACCTCATCTGAACAGGATGGAAGTGAAAGGACTCCATCCAGCACAGAGTCAAACAAACCAGAAGAGTAAAAGCATCTCTCATCTATAAAATGTTAAACTGCAGTTGTCTGTTAATAAAATTAATTCACATTTTATTTATTTGGTTCTGGTCATTTATAAATTGAATAAAACTCTTTTTCTAAAGTAAAATCTTAAATTGTGAATTTTTTAATTTAACATGCATTTTAACTGAATACAATATTTTAAATATAAATTAATTACTTATTTGGTGTTGGTGTTTCCACACAGAAATGAGGAACAGGTGGATCCACTGGTGCTAAATATCAGGTGAGGGCCTTGAAAGTGATTTCAACAGCGACATACACTTACACTATATGAACAGTTACAGTCACCTGACTAACACCTGACACTAATCATCAGTGATTAATAATTCTCAAGTGAAGCTGACCTCAATTACATTACCTTATTGTTTTTTATCTCTCAAATTACTTGATTTAGTTGTCTTAATGCTAATTGCTTTCATTGAAAACAAATTCATGAAATTGAAATAATTCTGTCTCTCTCACAGACCCAAAAGGAAACTTTTTTCAAAGCAAATTCATGACGTATGGAAACCTGAAACTGCCAAGAAAGAGCGAGCCACACGCAAGAGAACCTCCATTTACAGTACGTTCTCATTTACTGTATATTCTTTTACTGAATCATTGTTAAAAGGATAGTCAACAAAAAATGTGCTGTACCATAAACTTCTTTAAAATTCAGTTTTTGGGTTCCACAGAAATAACATCATACACGTTTAGAACAACTCTTTAAAGGGTTCATATGATGCGATTTCAAGTTTTCCTTTCTCTTTGGAGTGTTACAAGCTGATTGTGCATAGATAAGATCCCTGAAGTTGCAAAGACTAAAGTCTCAAAACCAAATAGATATTCTTTATCAAATTTAAGACTTTGCCACGCCCCCCTAAACGGCTCGTTCTAACACGCCCCCACATATCTACCTCACTATGTGGAAATATTTGCATAATGCCGCCCAAATGTGCACACAAAGAAAGAAGGCGTGGTTTCAGTAACCGCAGTTAGTGTTGAAGCAGCCATGTCCGGGAGACCTGTGTTTTTCTAGGCGAAAGCAAAAGCACTTTATTTGGCCTTTCGAAAGTAGATGCATTTAGGAATCTTTATGATTACTTACAACAGAACAGCAATGCTTTTTTATGGATGACCGTTTCGTGAACCTAGGAGAGGAAATAATTCTGACTATGACCATCGGCGTCTTTCTGAATCATCTACTGTTTTTTTATTAGTTTTATAGTATTTTCTATGTACTTTCAATGCAGAGTTTTGCTCATCGTGTGGGTGTGTGTGTGTTGTGTGCGCGTACGTGCCGAGAAAGAGAGGTCACAGTGGAGTCAGCTGTCTTAACTGTGGCTTGTGTACTGCAAACACATATTTATCACTGTGTCTGTCATGCGACTCTGTTCCCCTTTCGGGCTCTGACTTTACATTTATTTTGAAAGATGAAGCTCGCGATTATGGTAAGGGGCATTACATTTCCGACGAGTGCTTGCGGTGTTCGGCCAATCACAATGCACTGGGTCAGCTGGCCAATCAGAGCAGACTGCGCTTGTCGGAAGGAGAGACTTTGTTGAAAACAAAGCATTTGAGAGAGGCGGGGCATAGAGGACCTACAATAATGTACAGTATTTGAAAAAAAAAATTCAAAGTAATTTTTCAAATTTTTTTTTCAAATTTCAGTTTTTTGAACATTAAAGCATGTCAACATATTCTGTTACACCAAATACACAAAATAATGATCTTTAAAAAAGCATCATATGACCCCTTTAAAAACTTTATAAACATGAAGTTCCTAATATAAATCTCTAATCATTAATAAATGCTGTTTTATGCACACAGAAATTTCCAGAAGAAGTAGTGTCTGTTCAGATTTACAAAGCAATGTTAGTGTGACAAGCCAGCCCAGAAGGGTGAGTTACTCTGAAGTCTTCACTGTGTGTGTGTGTGTTTACAGTACAAGCATTTGTACGCATAATAACAGCATCAATGTTTGTTCCTTTCAGAAATGGACCGCAGAAGAAGACAGGAAGCTGAAAGCAGGTGTGAGGAAGTATGGGGAGGGCAAATGGAGAATGATCCTGAATGACTTTGAGTTTGACAACCGCACCGGTGTTAATCTGAAGGACAGATGGAGAATCCTGAAGAAAATAGAAGACTATTGAGCTGCCGGCGGCTTCTGCTTTTAGTATTTAAAGAGCTTTAGCGTTGAGGTTTTCAGTATTTAAGTTGTTTTCAGTCACTTTTTAAAAGTGTATTCCTCCTTTCTTTTTTTTCGGTTAAGTTTACATAATGCATTTATTCACAAAAGTGTTTCAGAGTTCAGTGAATAATTCCATTGTTATGCATGTAATTTCACGAAATATGTTTGGAATTCAGGAGCGCCGTTTTGTAAATTAAAAGTAAAAACTATTTAGCAGAAATATCACTGCTGGAAAAACAGCTTTAAAATCTTTCCGTTGCTGTTTGTTTGAACTGTAAGACCAACATTTGTCCAGTAGAGGATGCAAGTGAGTTTGCAAGTTTTGTTTTTTTTGCCTTAAATCTGTTCCTAGAGATTTTCACAGGGGGAAAAACTAATTTGAAGCTACAACTGTAAAAACTAAAGAACTTTTAATAAATGTATGTGAAAGTGGGACATGTTCATTTGTGGATTTTAACAAGGGAGTGAAGAATCATCTTAGGTGGGTTTAAATGAAAATGAAGCTGTGCACATGCGGACAGGAGCAGTGATGTTGTCTCTGTACTTTCCTCCATGTTCCTCTGCAGCGAGGGCTTCCCACTGCCTGCCAGTGTAGAAGCTCATCCCTGCCAAGACAAGAAGAGTCTACCATCAGATGGCAAGTAGGGCTGTGCGATATTGAAAAAAATTAGATATTCAATATGCGATACGATAATACTTAAAGTGCCACATACTCAGATGAAACAGTTTTACTCAGCTGTTGCTGAGTCAGTTCTGTGAACTTCTATAACTATCTTGTGTCATATATATATATATGGTTTGTATGTATGTATCAAGAGCTCCTGTAAAACCACAACAAATTCCTTGTGTTTGCACACACTTAAGTGGTGAATAAAGCTCATTTTGATTCTGACTCTAATAAGAAAGCACCCCTACAACAACTTCTGAAAGTGAAGGGTACACTATTAAAAATAAAGGTGCTTCAAAAGGTTCTTCAAGCGATGCCATAGAAGAACCATTTTTTGGGTTCCACAAAGAACCATTCAGTCAAAGGTTCTTTAAAGAACCATCTCTTACCTTTTTATAATCTGAAGAACCTTCTTTCGCCACAAAGAACCTTTTGTGAAACAGCAAGGTTCTTCAGATGTTAAAGGTTCTTTATGGAACCATTTAGACAAAAAGGTTCTTCTATGGCATCGTGAAGCACCTTTATTTTTAAGAGTGTAGTGTTTTACTCTAGCATTACTTAATGTAGTTTTAACATGAGTTAAGGAACTGAATAATAAAATGGAAAAATAAAACACTGCTTAGTATTTACTCTATGAATTCAATATGCTCTGATTCTTATTTAAGCTACAAAAGTTATTTAGGTAAGAGCAGTGAGTGATTTTCTCTTTGTCTTTTGTTCATGGCCCAAATACTGCAAGCTGTGGCGATATGTACACTTGCGATATTTCGATATATTGCACAGCCCTAGATGGCAGGTACAAAAACCTTATTTTACATTACGAGTTTTGTGGTTTACATTTCATTTGCACTGTGTTTGATTTCTTTCCATGATATTTAAAGGCTTCTGGCATGAAATGCTTGACTTGTCTTGCAACGGCTAGTTTATACCGTTTAAAAGATCTAGTCTTTATTTTATTTTTATTTTTTTTGTGTGTGTTTTTGAAAAGTCTCTTTGAAAAGTCTCAGAAATACAGTAAAAACTAATATTGTGAAATTTAAAATAACTTTAAAAAAATGTCTTACTTTTAAAATATAATGTCATTGCAAAGAGGATTTAGACTCAGCAGTCAGTACTCAGGTCTTTAGTAATCTTTCTGAAATCAGTCTGATATGCTAAAAATTCTACGTTATTTAAAAGTTTTGTGGAAACCTGATGCATTTTTTTTTTGCCCGGGATTTGTTTGTTGAATATGAAGTTCAAAAGAACATCATTTATTTGAAATAAACTATAAGCTTAAAGGACCCCTGAAGTGCCTTGAAACACCCAAACAAATACTTTCATTTTGATTTCATGGGGACTTTAACATTATAATCGGTTGTATTGACAATTGATCAATTTAATGGGTTCTTGCTGAATGAACCTAATCTAGGCCTAATTTATTAAAATAAAATAAAAAGTTTACTTTCATCTCAAGCTCTCCTTTGTGAATAAGTACTCTACTCCTCATTTGTAAGTCGCTTTGGATAAAAGCGTCTGCTAAATGACTAAATGTAAAAAACATACAGGAGGAAACTGTTGAAATGTTGAAAATGGCACAACACATGAGGGACAGTCATATAAAAATAGTTCTTTTTACACATTAATTCACATTGTGTTTAGATTATTACTGTAAGTTAAGAAGTGCATTGTTTTTATGACCAATTTTCATATTTTAAATATCAAAGTCTGGGCCTTGTAAAATAAAATGTATGCAGAAACAATGAAGGCATAAAAAAGGGGTTTAATCCAGTTTTAATTCGAAATCTGTTGGTTTAATAAAAAGCAAGTCTGTAGTTGAAGAAACATGCATATGCCTCAAGTACTACATTGAAATCGCAAGCACTAGAAATCCTAAAGGTCAGAGTTCAACCATTCACAATGGTGATGAAGGACACATTAATATGGCACAAGAGTCTTTTGCAAAACGTCTCATGAATTCTGTTGTTGTTTCAGCATGAAATCATCTGAACTCACAAGATGATGTGCTATTGTTGCTGCATCAGAATCAGGTTCTCTAAAAAAAATAACACTGGCATTATGGGTACACTACCTCTCAGCTAGGTTACCGTCTCCTTGGCAGCTCCGACTGTGGTTGTTCATCGCCGGAGGTTGGCAGGCAACACAGACAGTGTAGCCCTCCCTCAAGTACTGCATCCAGCGCGTGTAGGGCCTGTTCTCCACCATGCACTGCGCTGTCAGAGACTCCATCTTGAACTCCATACAGAAACTGTGGAGCACACGCCATCATCAAGTGACTTAAGTGTTAATTGCGAGAAAAAAAATTATAAGAATTAGTCACATTGTGAGGCTATAGCACTGTTTCGATTCAGATAAATATAAAATCAAGTCACATTTAAATTACAAGAAGCAATTACAAGAAGTTAAATATTGTGACAATCTGTTTTATAGCTTAAAGCAGTGGTTCTTAAAGTGTGGTACGAGCAGTGTTGGGGAAAGTTACTTTTAAAAGTAATGCATTACAATATTGTGTTACTCCATAAAAAAAAGTAACTAATTATGTTACTTAGTTACTTTTTATGGAAAGTAATGCGTTGCATTACTTTTTAAATCTGGACAGGGCTTGCTTGTTTGTTTTTAAAATAAAAAAGTTCTATTTTTGGCAAATATAAAAGCCTTTTCACACCAAAAGTGAAATGAATAAGCCTCAGGCTGAAGGGAAAGTAAATTTACGTCTGTACAGTAGAATGCAGAATAAGACATTTCAACACACTTCAGCAATAAAAAAAAAAAAAAAAAAACACAATGTTTTCTAAGATAATTTTTGCTTATTATGGTTGAATTGGATCATCAAAGGTCAGAAGCAAAGACATTGGTTAACAGAATGGGATTAAATACATAAAGGATATTTGTGTTGTTTAACATTTAATTATTGCAGGTTTGCGTCATATTCTGAGTTGCATTATTTTTATTCATTTTGAGGAATACTGAATCTGTGTTTTTGTTTTTTGTGAGTGAGATGAATTAATGCATATTCATATTTATTTTGAACTACAGCAACATCTTCTGACTTCTCTCAACATGGGGACAGGAGAGCTGTCAGTCAATAAATTAGGAAAAAAAGTAATAGTTGCGTTAGTTATTTGAAAAAGTAACTCAGATATTCTCTTGTAAATTAAAAGTAATGCGTTACTTTACTAGTTTACTTGAAAAAGTAATCTGATTACGTCACTCGCGTTACTTGTAATGCATTACCCCCAACACTGGGTAAGAGTAGCACTAGTGGTACTCAGGCTCCCTCTAGTGGTACGCAGAGGAATCACTAAATTAAATGTAAATTAATGTTAAAACCATAGACTGTATGGTTAAAACACAATACATTTTAATTTAATCTTTGAGTAAAGTTTTTATTTTTTCTTTCTTTTTTTTACATTTAAGTACATTACAGTTTATTTAACTTTTAGGTACAACACATTTTCATTTATCATTATTTCAGTTTTTTATTTACCTGTTTGTAAGCACTGTGCCGTGTTAATGTGCAAACTGTATATTTACAATGTTCAACTGGCTGACAACAATAAATATTCTTATTAGGAATAAAACTGCCTCATTTTTTGAACTGTGCAGAGCTGTAGCTGAATATTTAGGCTACTGTTTTTTAATGTTGGTCATTATGGTGGTACTTGGAGAGCCAAATATTTTCTGAGGTGGTACTTGGTTTAAAAAGTTTGAGAACCGCTGGCTTAAAGTAATGAACTATTTGTTGAAATGAGTAAACAGGCTTCTCATCACAAATTCTCATCATGAACAGTGTCTTTGTGCTTGTTTAATCTACAGTGATACATCCCGCATCCCCTGGGCCCCATATAAAAAAAAAAAAAAAAAAAAAAAAAAAAAACAAATCTGTGTTCTGCCTTTGCTGTACTCCATTGTTGTTATAAATGCTGCTCCTGGAATTAATCCAACACAGTCCCTGTTTAGGTTCCACCAATAAACAGCTAAGTGATCAAATTTAGCCCATCAAATAAAATAAAAAAACGTGTTAAAACTGTATAAATGTATTAAAAATTAATAATCAAGTAAACTTAAAAGTTCCTTTTTGTTTGACGCACTGTGTTTTTTCTAATCTCTGCTAGTGTAAGCAAGAAGGCAGGACATTTTAAAAGCAATACTGAAAGAGAAGTACACTTCGTTGTTTTGAATATGTACTTGTAGTACTTGTACTTCAAATCTTACAAAGTATATTTTTTAAAAACTGCTTGCAGATAGTATAATATTAATGTGATAAAAAGAGAGATTTCTTACTTGTACTTCTTCTGTACTTCTTTTGTCATGCTTCAACTTCAAACTTACTTTGATGTGTTTACTAGCCTACCTGCTAAAGCACTGTGTTTTTTGATAGGCTACTATATGAATAAATTGGGTAACACTTTATTTTAAGGTGTCCACGTTACATCTACTTATTATAATAACACTAAATTCTGCATATGACTGCAAGTAATCTAAGCCAAACACTAACCATACAGTAAGTACATGTAGTTAATTAATGTTTCTCACTACTTAAATGTATAATTACACTGTAATAAGGACATTTTAAAATAAAGTGTAACCATAAATTGCAACTTCATCATTACAATTCTAATTAACCAGTGGCTTAAAATACATGACACACAATTTTATTAAAAGTTGCTTTCAAGTATATTTTAGTTTACCATAAGTGCTTGGCAGTACATTCGGAAGCACACTTTAACCATTATACAAAGAAAATAGAATTATAAAATTACATTTGATTATGTACTTAAGTCCTACTTAAGTTGGTCAAAAACCAACCAAGTTCAGCAAATTGCATTTAATATAAATATAAACTATAAAACATTTCATTTCATTGTAAATAACATGCAATTGAATGTCTGAAACATTACATTCAGTTTGCACTTAAGTATTCTTTAAAAATATATTATTCTGTAGTAAGTACTGCGATTTTCACAAGAGCTCTTACAAATATGAATTAAAAAAAAAAATACAAATATGTTGTCTATGGAAAACTTTTAAATGATTACACTGTTGAACAGGCATTTGGGCCTAAAATATAGCCTATTTTGACTAAGATTCATACCTTGCACAGAAGCGCAAAACTGTCCCTGGTGGTCCTGATACTCCATGCATCCGGCCTGTTCCTCCAGCCTCGGACAGGCCTGTCCGCTGTTTTGGGGCAGTCTCTCAACGCTACGTCTCCGGACCCGGAATGAGGGCTGACAGGGTTGTGCGCACCCACTCCAATGACTCCACTCACTCACTACACACGGCTGAGCTAAAAACACAACCCACAGGTGAGAAACAGGTCCAAGATCAGCACGATCAACAGTTCAAACCAGTGGGGGCCCACTAGGCCCTAACAAACTTCCAAGGGATCCTCAAGATATGCAACAAGATATATCTTATTTTAATTCTGTCAACGATCCCTTTTTTTTTTTTTTGAAAAGCCAGGATTCTCCCAGTCTTGAAAAATCTATATTTTGGGGTACATTTTGGCTACATTTTAAAAATGTGGTTTCTGGACCTGGAAAAGTCATTTAAATGAATACAATCTTACTTTATACATTATAGATATATAACACAACCCATTTTATGACTATACATCTTTTTAGTTAGTATGTCAAGCTCTAAAATATTTTATTTGGTATTTTGAGAAAAAAATAAAAATAAATAAAATGTGGCCTACAAAACGTGTAAACAGTGGAAGACTTTGAGTCATAAAGGCTGAGAACCACTGGTATATAAATATAATACTTGTCAAGTTGTGACATGTCAAACAACTTTTTTTAATTATTAGTGCTATAAAAAATGTAAATGACTCAGGCCTACATAACTTTTTGAATGGCACTACATTAATTACAAATTACACTACATTAATAAGTCAGTGCGGATTTGATAGCTCAGCGTAAAAACAGCCTGGCAGATCTGTATAGGATACATGACAGGACTGAATTCTGTTTTGCTCAATATTTTTGTATTTGACAGCTCGTGCATTGCTACAGAATGAATACTTTTATGCTGACTGCTTTTGTATGAAAGGAAGAAATATTATCCTAAAATATAAATTGCATTGGTTTTGCACACACATATTATATGTATATATATATGTATGTGTTGTATATGTATATATATATATCTCTATATATGAGATTATATATATATAGTGCATCTCAATAAATTAGAATGTTGTGGAAAAGTTGATTTATTTCAGTAATTCCACTCAAATTGTGAAACTCATGTATCAAATAAATTCAATGCACACAGACTGAAAAGTAGTTTAAGTCTTTGGTTCTTTTAATTAGGATGATTTTTTGGATCACGTTTAACAAAAACCCACCAATTCACTATATCAAAAAATTAGAATACTTCATAAGACCAAATAAAAAAACATTTTTAGTGAATTGGTGGCCTTCTGGAAAGTATGTTCATTTACTTTACATGTACTCAATTCTTGGTAGGGGCTCCTTTTGCTTTAATTACTGCCTCCATTCGGCGTGGCATGGAGGTGATCAGTTTGTGGCACTGCTGAGGTGGTATGGAATGTTTCTTTGACAGTGGCCTTCAGCTCTCCTTTTTTTTTTTGGTCTCTTGTTTCTCATTTTCCTCTTGACCATAGATTCTCTATGGGGTTCAGGACTGGTGAGTTTGCTGGCCATCAGCACACCAGCACCATGGTCATTTAACCAATTTTTGGTGCTTTTGACAGTGTGGGCAGGTGCCAAATCCTGCTGAAAAGTGAAATCAGCATCTTCAAAAAGCTGGAAGCATGAAGTGCTCCAAAATTTCTTGATAAAGACGGGTTCAGTGACGTTGGTTTTCAAAAAACACAATTGGACCAACACCAGCAGATGACATTGTATATTAAATCATCACAGACTGTGGAAACTTACACTGGACTTCAAGCAACTTGGGCTATGAGCTTCTCCACCCTTCCTCCAGACTCTAGGACCTTGTTTTCCAAATGAAATACAAAACTTGCTCTCATCTGAAAAAGAGGACTTTGGACCACTGGGCAACAGTCAGTTCTTCTTCTCCTTAGCCCAGGTAAGACGCCACTGACGTTTTCTGTGGTTCATGAGTGGCTTAACAAGAGGAATACGACGATTGTAGCCAAATTCCTTGACACGTCTGTGTGTGGTGTATCTTGATAATGTGGGGGATGGAAAGGGGGTGGGGCCCTGAACGCCCAGCCTCAGTCCATTCCTTGTGAAGTTCACTTAAATTCTTTAATCGATTTTGCTTGACAATCCTCATAAGGTTGCGGTTCTCTCGGTTGGTTGTGCTTTTTTTTTTTCTTCCACACTTTTTCCTTCCACTCACTTTCTGTTAACATGCTTGGATACAGTACTCTGTGAACAGCCAGCTTCTTTGGCAATGAAGGTTTGTGGCTTACCCTCCTTGTGAAGGTGTCAATGATTGTCTTCTGGACAAACTGTCAGATCAGCAGTCCTCGCCATGATTGTGTAGCCTAGTGAACCAAAAATGAGAGACCATTTTGAAGGCTCAGAAAACTTTTGCAGGTTTTTTTTAGCTGATTCGCTGATTGGCATTTATGTCACCATACAATTCTAATTTGTTGAGATTGGTGAATTGGTGGTTTTTTGTTAAATGTGCGCCAAAATCATCACAATTAAAATAACCAAAGACTTCAACTACTTCAGTCTGTGTGCATTGAATTTATTTAATACACTAGTTTCACAATTTGAGTTGAATTTCTGAAATAAATGAACTTTTCCACGACTAATTCTAATTTATTGAGATGCACCTGTAATATCTATATATATATATATTAGTAGTGTGTATTTATTGTATTGTTTGGACTTATATTGTCATGTTTGTATTGTGTTTGTTGAGGGCAAATTACTAACTCTGGCACAAACTGTTGTTTTGCGCTTCCCTGTACAAATAAACGAAATAAACATAAACTAAACACGCTCCACATGCCATTTAAAATCAATTAATGTCTTGTGGGGGTAGGGAGTGAAAACTGTGGTTGTTTTTGAGAACAAATCTGACGTTAAGGCATTTAACTTTAAACTGTTGCTTCTGGCCAAAATCCATAATCCATAATAACGCTTCCTCCAGTGAAAGAGTCCATATCCCCTTTTGTCCTCTCACATTAAAATCCACTGGCATATTTGTTTAGAGCTGTTTTCGACTGTTTTCACCTATAACTGGGACTTGATCTGTGCATATTTGTCTCCTGATTCAGATGAGCCAACTTTTTCAATGGAGAAACCAATATTATGGATAGAGGACTCTGAATTTGTTTATTACAAACACTTCACAAGGTGTGTAAATCATTATGTGACGTGTTTAAAAAATTCAGCTGTTTGGACTCTCAGTTCTGACGGCCACCCTTCACATGCAAAGGATTCGATTGGTGAGAAGAGTTTGTAATGCTAAATTTATCCCAATCTGATTCAATGAGGACAACTCTTGTACATCTTGGATGGCCTGGGGATGAGTAAATTTTCAGCAGATTTTCATTTTTTGGTGAACTATTCCTTTCACTGAAAGACTACATTACTACCACAGTACTATTTAAATTAACTACATTAACTGATGTATAAAATCTATCATTTTATATTTATACTATTTAAAATATGTACTAGAAAAAAAAATTGCCCAGTCATCTACCAAAATATTACTGTACCACGTACCTGGACACTCTGTTGGGTAGTCAAAGCAGCAGTCTTTAGTCTTTAAACACTTCTCATCACAATAACACATCCCATAGACACGGTCCATCCTCCAGTCAGTAGTGGCACAGGTGAAATCTGTACCTTCACAGCACCTTCCTGAGCATCCGCCTTCTGCAAACTGGTAAAGGCAGGGAGAAAAAAGGGGGAGGAAAAGGGGGGGAAGGAAAAGGAAAAAGGAAGAAGGAGGAGGGGAGGGAGAGGAAAAAAGGCCCATCCCAAAAAGAGTGGCCACCACCAGAAGAGCACTCCGGTCCAGTGACAACAACCCCATCATTTCCAAAAAGAACTCTAAAAAGTCCCAGTTACTGTCTTCGGTTCCTCTTGAAGTCAGTGCCACAGGTCTCATTCCTGGAGAGGAAATTAATCTGTCACAGGTGAAGTCATGCTTGTCGGAGGAATCCTTGTGACCTGGAATTCCTGTGACCAAACAACTCTTCTGTTTGCACAGAGAAAAACACAGCTTGGACTGAAAGAATGAGCTATTCTGTGGCAATCAGAGCAGAGGAATTGAATGTCCACCCCTGATGTGTCTGTAAAATCCGTCTGGAACGCTCTGCCCTTGTTCCAGCACACAAAAGTGAACGAGGTAGAGAAAAAGAGAGGTGGGGAAATGTTGTTTGAGTGAAGGGTGTGTGAAAGCTCTTTCTCTCTATACTGCTCTTTTGGCTGCTATGCCCTGTTGTACCACATCAAACTGATCTCAAATCAGTGCCCGGCCTGTTTCTGAAGCTTGTACAGCAGGGAAACAGTGGGAGGAATGTGAGCATTTGGCCTGGCTCCAGTCTACAGAGCCTGGGGCAGCACAAGGCCCGGTTGCTGTCACATCTTCATATCGACTCCACAAGAGCAGACAGTACATGAGCACATCCACCACTGCTATGCAAACTCCCACAGAGAGACTTCATGTTATGTTTGTTAATGAATGGTTGTGATGGTTCCCGTTGTTTGAATTTGGGCAAATTGTGATTTGCAGCTCCACCTACAACTCACCTCAATTTGCAGTCCATTGCCTACACCTGCGACTGTGGTTCATACGCTCCTTTAAAGGAGATACTAGCAGAGACAAAGGAGTCTTGGACTTGGAATATTGGGCTGTGTTTGGCTTGATTTGTACTGTTTTGAGCACTTTTACATGGCTACAACAGCACATTACACCAGCAGCCAGGCACCCCGCTTTACACACTGATGACGCTGACATTTTCAGAAATATTTTCTTTTCTGTTGTGTTTTGTTCTATTATAGTGATTTACTTTTGAGCTTAATAAAGCCTTTTCCTATTGAGCATTATCCTATTGAGCATTATGCTTCCATGTGTCCCTCCTTTTGTTGCTTCCCTTCGAGCCAGGGGTTGTAACAATGGTGGTATGTCTGCGACATTTCCTCTTTGGAGTGATGGAAATGTGATTAGGTGAGAGAATTAGGTTACTGAATTAGTACTTATCTAATCAGTATACAACCATAACTCAATCAAAGTCAGGATCTACGTGTGGGTTGATTTACAACACACTGAAAAGTATAAACCAGTTTAAAAAGTCAAACCACAAGAAAAGTGGAACTACAAATTATATGTGTGTATATATATATATATATACACTGAACAAAATTATAAACGCAACTCTTCCAACCCCCATTTTTCATGAGCTGAACTCAAAAATCAGACTTTTTCTATGTACACAAAAGGCCTATTTCTTATTTCATATATTTCATATAAAAGGCCACAATAAAAGGCCACTCTAAAATGTGCAGTTTTACTGTATTGGGGGGTCCGAAAAAACCAGTCAGTATCTGGTGTGACAACCATTTGCCTCACACAGTGCAACACAACTCCTTCGCATAGAGTATATCAGGTTGTTGATTGTGGCCTGTGGAAATGTTGGTCCACTCCTCTTCAATGGCTGTGTGAAGTTGCTAGATATTGGCAGGAACTGGAACACGTTGTTGTATACGCCGATCCAGAGCATCCCTAACATGCTCAATGGGTGACATGTCCGTTGAGTTTGCTGGCCATGCAAGAACTGGGATGTTCTTCCAGGAATTGTGTACAGATCCTTACAACATGGGGCCGTGCATTATCATCAAAGTGCCAGACGCCATCGAATGTGAGCATTTGCCCACTCAAGTTGGTTACGACGACGAACTGCAGTCAAGTCGATACCCCGATGAGGACGACGAGCATGCGGATGAGCTTCCCTGAGATGGTTTCTGGTAGTTTGTGCAGAAATTCTTTGGTTATTCAAACCGATTGTTGCAGCAGCTGTCCGGGTGTCTGGTCTCAGACGATCTTGGAGGTGAAGTTGATGGATGTGGAGGTCCTTGGCTGGTGTGGTTACACGTGGTCTGCATTTGTGAGGCCGGTTGGATGTACTGCCAAAATCTATGAAACGCCTTTGGAGATGACTTATGGTAGAGAAATGAACATTCAATTCACAGGCAACAGCTCTGGTGGACATTCCTGCATGCCAATTGCACGCTCCCTCAAAACTTGCGACGTCTGTGCCATTGTGCTGTGTGATAAAACTGCACAATTTAAAGTGACCTTTTATTGTGGCCAGCCTAAAGAACACCTGTGCAATAATCATGCTGTCTAATCAACATCTTGATATGCCACACCTGTGAGGTGGATGGATTATCTCGTCAAAGGAGAAGTGCTCACTAACACAAAAGAAACAAAAAAAATTTTAGACAGATTTGTGAACCATATTTGAGAGAAATGGGCCTTTTGTGTACATAGAAAAAGCCTTAGATCTTTGAGTTCAGCTCATGAAAATGGGGGCAAAAACAAAAGTGTTGCGTTTATAATTTTGTTCAGTGTATATATAAAATGTGGATGTTGATAGCATATTTTTTTGTCTATGCTTGGCTGAGACCGTTTTCCCTCCACAGGGAACTCGGCCTAATCATGAGAGGAATGAGGGGCTGCTCATGCACAGAGAGCAAGATCAAGGCAAAGACGGGATATTAGTGAGAATTAACCTCTAGGAGATCTGTTGTGACTGTCGGCAAACTCCATTGCTTTGATTGTTCGCCGCAACAAGGGAGCCAATTCAAGCAAGAGTAACACTCTTTAACATCATCATCAAACCACAGGAAATGACATCACCACTCAGTAGGCACAATATTGCTCCAAATAGAAGAATGGTGGGAACTGTTTCTGAGAGTAAATATATAAGACATTTGTATCAAGCTTGTCTAGCATCAGCCATCTGTTTTATTAAGAATACTTAGAATGTATTTCCTTTCATTGCAGGGTTTCGTGGATACATGAAAGTGCGAAATATAATTTTTGCATCAAATGTGGCTGATTCCCCTGCTGTCCTTTGAAACTCACTCTGTAGAGTTTGAAAAGCAGGTCCATTCATTTGCATGTTTGAATGGACTTTCCTGCGTTTGGCGTGTTTAACTGCATTGTTGTGTGTATAAAAGTGTTTATGGTGTATAAGTGAAGGAGAGTTATGTGGGGTCATGTCAGTGTTATGCATACCACAGCCTCCTGATAAACCGTCCTGGATACAAACTGCCAGGTTTATACCAAACCATGCAAATAACGCTAAATCAAACCAGCCCCATAGCACTGGTGCCAGAGCACCCCTAAATATGACAATCAATTTGCAAAGATTTAACGCATGCTAATACATTTTCATCTACACTACTGTTTAAAAGTTTTGGGTTTTGAAAAAAGTCTATTATGCTCACCAAGGTTACATTTATTAGATTAAAAATATAGTAAAAAGTCATTTTGTGAGATATTGTTACAACATAAACAGTTTTCCGGGTCATTTCACGATCGGTGCCTTTTCCATTTTTTTTTTTTCATTTTTTTCAAAATTAAGATAATACGTTTCATCAAACGTTTTTAATATTCAGGAAAAGAAACACCTTAAATGACAAGAAATGTATTGTGCCATCTCAAGCTAGTATTTAGTATTTTGACTATTGTTCTACACCGTATGTTTTGTTTTTTGTTTTTTTTCAACCCTGTTACATCTACAAGCGTTATTATATACGATAGTTTTACTAGAACATTTATAGTTTTTCAACATATGAGCCCATTTTTGTCCCTCTTTCACATGTGATTGTTTTTTGTTGGGATTGGTAAATTTGGATTTTTATTTATATAGAACAGGTGTTTCTCAATAAATTAGAATGTCGTGGAAGTTCATTTATTTCAGTAATTCAACTACAATTGTGAAACTCGTGTATTAAATAAATTCAATGAACACAGACTGAAGTAGTTTAAGTATTCGGTTCTTTTAATTGTGATGATTTCAACACACATTTAACAAAAACCCACCAATTAACTAGCTCAACAAATTAGAATATGGTGACATGTCAATCAGCTAATCAACTTAAAACACCTGCAAATGTTTCCTGAGCCTTTAAAATGGTCTCAGTTTGGTTCACGAGGCTACACGATCATGGGGAAGACTGCTGATCTGACAGTTAGTTGTCCAGAAGACAATCATTGACAATCATTGACACCCTTCACAAGGTGGTAAGCCACAAACATTCATTGCCAATTAAGCTGGCTGTTCACAGAGTGCTGTTATCCAAGCATGTTGACAGAAAGTTGAGTGGAAGAAAAAGTGTGAAGAAAAAGATTCACAACCAACCGAGAGAACCGCAGTCTTATGAGGAGTGTCAAGCAAAATCGATTCAATTTGAGTGAACTTCACAAGGAATGGATTGAGGCTGGGGTCAAGGCATCAAGATTCACCACACACAGACGTGTCAAGGAATACAGTTGTCTTATTCCTCTTTTTAAGCCACTCCTGAACCATAGACAATGTCAGAGGCGTCTTACCTGGTCTTAGGAGAAGAAGAACTGGACTGTTGCCTGGTGGTTCAAAGTCCTCTTTTCAGATGAGAGCAGTTTTGTATTTCATTTGGAAACCAAGGTCCTAGAGTCTTGAGGAAGGGTGGAGAAGCTCATAGCCGAAGTTGCTTGAATTCCAGTGTTAAGTTTCCACAGTCTGTAATAATTTGGGGTGCAATGTCATCTGCTGGAGTTGGTCCACTGTGTTTTTTGAAAACCAAAGTCACTGCACTTTTACCAAGAATTGTGGGCACTTCATGCTTCCCCCCCCCCCCCCCCCCCTTCTGCTGACAGCTTTTTGAAGATGCTGATTCATTTTCCCTCATCGGATTTGGGCAACCTCCCACACTGCAAAAAAAAAAAAAAAGCACCAAAAGTTGGTTAAATGAACATCGTGTTGGTGTGCTTGACTGGCCAGCAAAACTCACCAGACCTGAACCCCATAGATAGCTTGGGGTGTTGTCAAGAGGAAAATGAGAAACAAGAGACCAGAAAATGCAGATGAGCTTAAGGCCACTGTCAAAAAAACCTGGGCTTCCATACAACCTCATCAGTGCCACAAACTGATCACCTCCATACCACGCCGAATTGATGCAGTAATTAAAGCAAAAGGAGCCCCAACCAAGCATTGAGTACATGTACAGTAAATTAACATACTGCCCGAAGGCCAACATTCACTAAAAAATGTTTTTTTTATGGTCTTATGAATATTCTAATTGTGAATTGGCATTTATTTAATAGAAAAAAAAAAAAAAAAAAAAACATGATTTTCAACAATTGAGTTGACTTACTGAATAGGAACTTTTCCTGACCGTCTAATTTATGAGATGGCACCTGGTATATATATATATATATATATAGATTATATAATAATTTATTTATTTATTTATTTTTTTTTTTGTCATTCAGGTGGCCAAGACCCTATTTTGGAGGGACCCATGCAATTAAAGGGGTCATATGATGTTGTTAAAAAAACATTATTTTGTGTATTTGGTGGAATTAAATGTTTATGCGGTTTAAAGTAAAACAAAACATTATTTTCCACATACTGTACGTTATTGTTTCTCCTCTATGCACCGCCTTTCTGAAACGCGTGATTTTTACAAAGCTCATCGGTCTGAAAAACGTGGTGTGTGCTCTGATTTGCCAGCTATCCAGTGCGTTGTGATTGCCGAATACCTCAAGCGTGTGACGGAAATATTACGCCTCTACCATACTGTGATGCCGTCTACCGGAGCGACGAGACAACACCAATAAAACCCATTACAAACAAGGCATTTTTTGCATCCAGTGGGGTGACATAATTACTGATTATATTGACTTATACTGTCTTTTTACGCGTTTTGTTGCATTGCGCTGCGTAAACATAAACCATGTCTGCATTTGTGATCGGAGAAACAACAATCAACAAGTGCTACTCTACACTGCTCAAAAAAATTTGCGTTTGAATCGTCAGTGGCAAATCCGTTAAATATGAAAAACGTACTTACAGTCTATGAGTCACAGTATTGTCAGAACCCTGGCAGTGTAGTCTACCCTCCCAGGAAACAGTCCTCGTCCTCCGTGAAATGTGTTGCACACATCTGAATATTTGTGTTGACTGTTCTGGAACAGTGTTGTAAAATACAACTTAACCACCAGAGACTCAACGCCCATTCAAAATAAGCCAACTGAGGTGCAAGACCAAAAAAGTTTCCCAAGTGAAAATGCTTTAAAAAAGTCTGCACACTTCCAAATCACAAGCGAGATGAGAACAATATAAGCAATTTACTGAGTGAAACAAGGCAAACGTTTCGGTCACGTGTTGACCATTTTCAATGCCAAGCTAATGGCAACTAAATACAACTTAACCACTGATTGCTAGTTTGTGTCCTCTTTTGGAAGGCCAAACCATGTAGTTTCACTTTCACAACGAAACACAAAAGGTCTCCACGACATGGCAGCAACAATACTACAACGAGAATAAAAGTAATGCCTTCTTTCTTTGCATGAACATTTGGGCGTGTTATGCAAATTTCCCACATGGTGACGTAGACGTGTGGGGGCGTGTTTAAATGAGGCGTTGCGTGGACGAGTCTTAACTTTTATAAAGAATATCTCTTTTGTTTTGAGTCTTTAGTCTTTGCAACTTTTGGGATCTTATCTATTCACGAACAGTTGTAACATTCCAAAGAGAAAGGAAAACTTGAAATCGCATTATATGAACCCTTTAAGAAAATATATTATATATATATATATCTATTATATATATCATTTTTTATTTGTTTTACAATGGACATTAAAAAAGGGCTTTGTCCAAAATAAAATACTTAAAGTTACAATGGAAAAACCTGGAAGGCTGTATCAAATATAATTTTTAAAATTTTTCTGAAATTGATGACAGCAACAGGATTGACATCATAGTCACAGCCATAGGACTGACCAGAGTAACAGGGATGACAGGACACACATTCTTCTGCACACATATTTGTATACATAATACTGTATAATTTTATCATTTTAAATTGCATTATGTTGTTTTGCATTTATTTGGCATAGTTGTATTAGTGAAGTCAAGTCACCTTTATTTATTTAGGGCTTTGTACAACACAGATTGTCAAAGCATGTAGCTTTACAATGTTAAACAGGAAAATAGTGTTGATAATGTAGGAAGACAATAGTAAACAGCCAATTTTTTCAGTTAAAGTCAGTTCATTGTTGATTTTGCACATACATTTCTAAGATATTTAATGTTTTAAGGGTATTGTAATTAGATAATGCGCACATCTGTTTGTCTGTGTTCCGTCACAGAACTTCAAATATACTGATCTGGTTAAATTAAGGTGATCAGATCTAGGTCTTCCTATGATCACATGAAACCAGATTAAGATCTTGATTCGGAAATTTGGTTTCACTTTCTTGAACATTGCAAGACTGGGGCGAGGGTCTGCAGTCACCTTACTGCTCTTGTTTGTAATTGAATTTACATGGATGCATTATTGACAATGAGATATGGAAAAAAAAGTTTAATTGAGACTGATCATCTTATCCCAGTCATTAACAACAACAATAGTAATCGTAACAATACCAACAATACTAATTAAAAATGTAACTGATGCCACTGAGTGATATAGGAATTAGCTCAATAATACACCCAGTGTGACCTTTAAAATGTTTGAATTTTACAGACAATCTTTAAAAATGGGGTCACACCTAATCTATGTCATCCCTGTTACCCACATCAAAAACTGTTATTCTGAAAAGTAACAGGGCTGACAGTAACAGGTTTGACGATTTCAAACAATTTGCTTTTGGCTACTAATAGTTCAGTCCCGGTTGAACACTTGTAGATATTGATTATATTAAATGTAATAAATAATTGTTTACATTTAAATTTTAAAAATGGTAACAGTATTGACATTGCATGATGTCACCCCCCTCAGTCAAGCCTCATAAATCATCAAAACCAGAAGATTATAGACGAGTGAGATAAACATGCATGTGTTTTTAAGTGTTGCAATCCTGGTTGAGAGATGATGTATTGTAACCTCTTAGAAGGTCACTTGAATGTGGCATTATTTTACAAGGGTTTTTGATGAAGGTAACAGGGCTGACATGAAATCAGGGGACACCAATAAAATAATTTATATTTAATTGAAAATATAAATATTGTATATTTATTATGCCAAAAACATTGCTTAACAATAAGACTCTATTTGGAACAATATGCAAATGTGATTTTTATATAATTTTGCAAATTAAAAGTCCTGCTGAAAAAGAAAAATCATAGTGAGAGACAGGCCAAAAACCTTACCCTTATCAGCATAAATGCTATTTAAATTATTTTAAAATAATATTTAATTGACTTTTTTTTATGTAATATTGATGAAAGAATACATAGTATTGTTATGTTTTTAAATTGCAAATTTATTTGTTGTTATATTAATTCTATGTTTGATTATTTCTTAGGGACGCAAAAGGCACCGATTTCATGGAATGACCCTTCATTTTTAATCTATGTTATTTATTTTTGTAATGGCAAAGCTGGATTTTCAGCAGTCTGCTTTACTCCAGTCTTTAAAGTTGGTGCTCAAGTAACATTTATTATCAATGTTGAAAACAATTTGCTGCTGAAAATTTTTGCGGAAACATAATCATAAATTATTATTATTAATTAATTTCTTTAATGATTAAAGGAACAGCATTTTATTTGAAATCTTGTTGTAATGTTTTTCCTTCATACCTTAAAATCAATTTTAAATGCATCCTTTTTTTTTTTTAAAACCTAATTTTACTTTTCCCTAACTAACCTTAACTTGTTCCAGAAAGTATGCTTGTACAACTTAAAATAAAAACATATTAAGAGGTATTTAAGATGTTTTCAGTATTAATATTTTATTCTAATAAATTTTTATTCTACACTCTAAAAAATGTTGGGTTGTTTTAATCCAATTTTGGGTCAAATATGGACTAAACCAACTTTTGGGTTAAATTTTGGTTACATTTTTAATTGAGCTTTTTAACCCAACAGTTGGGTTAGTCCATATCTGACCCAACATTGGGTTGAAACAACCCAGCATTTTTTAGAGTGTAATTAGCTATCACTGTACTAAATCCAAAACAAATTTTGAACATACTTTTTGGTAAATATTAGCTTTTTTATTCATTTGCAGCATATATTTTCTCCATATTAGAGTAATATATTAAAATAACGTATTTCATTTTCATTCAGATTTATTTGAAAGTGTTTTGTAATAAATCAATTTTAAAAATCAGTCTTTTCAAAATCTCTCTCAAGTTTCCATGGCATTTTATCATGATCTCTACAAGTTCTCAAACTCTATCTCAATCTATGTATCTCTTCTTTTAATGCGATGTTATAATATCACATTATCTGTAATGAATGAGCATTTATTCAGGTTTCCAGAACTTCCTCTTCACTCGGTTTCCATCTGTTACAGTCTGATGGCTTGTTGATAGAGTGACTCAGCTCTTGGTTATGTAGAGAGTATCCATGCAGACACCGGCTTCTGTTTGTCTAAGGTGCAGGTGTGCTCTCATTGTTGACAATGGACAGAACAGACAGTCTGTTTGTCATGCTGAACCAGAGAGAGAGGAAAACTGTACTCTGTGACAGAATAAAATCAGAACAACATTAGTTCAGCTATTTTTAAAGACATATTAGTGGACCAGTGACCCCTGCTGTCTCGCGTCAGTCGACTGTGAAACCGGTTTCTTCAGAATCTAGAGTTCCAGTGAGGTGAGGTGTTACTCATCATTAGCACATGAGGGAAGGTTGTAAAGCTACAGGATGTTCTCTGAGCCAGACCAAAAGTATAGTGGGTCAATGTCAGTATGTCCAAACTGCAACTGTTTTTTCATCCAAAAAAGGAATTAGACTTTCACTGCGGAGTAGCAGGAGTAAAAGTGTGATTAAATGCATATCCTTGATTAGTGCAAGTCTTTGATTCAGAACACATAATTCTATTTCATACGCAGATTCAAACTTTTAATGGCATTTAATCTTTTAAGAACAGATACTATGCAAGAATTTCCACCACTTAAGAAAACAAGATCATGCTTTTGGTCAACTATAATTCTGACAAACATTTTTGTAAAGCTTATGAAATACGAATTCATTTATGAAATTAAAAATAAAAAATTAAGACATAAATGTTGAAATTAGACAAAAAGTCATGACATAAAGCTATGGAATTTATATCACTTAGATACAGACTTTATGGCATTTAATCATTTTCATTTAAGTTTAAGGACTCTATGAAAGGTCAGTTCCACCACATAAGAAAAATCATTCTTTTGATAAATCATACTTGTGACAATTCTAAATTACTAAAACAAAAAGTAATCATAATTAAGACTTAAGTCGAAATAAAAATTTACATCAAAATTATGACAAAATTGAAATTACGAGATACTAACTCGTATTTATATGAGATTAAGTCAAAATGAAGACAAGTTATGAATTATGTATAATAATTTAAAATTGTATCCCATAATTTGAACAGTATTCATAGTTTTGACTTTCCATGATCTACATTTGTCCCCTTATGTGGCAGAAATAGTCAGGGACCTGGAAGGAGGACCCAATTGCAGTGTGAGGGTTTATTGACAAAACGGATCAATACAAAAGGGTTGTGAGGTGCACAGGTGATACCACAACAGGAACACCGTAAACGGAGATAGCTAGGGAAGGCCACTGGAACAGCCTCAGACATCAACTGGCAGAATACTATAGCAGCAGAGGCGGCGGCAAGACCAGGCCGGTGGAGAGACCGGAGCAAAGCACCAGAGAGCCAAGCGCCGATACTTATTGACCATAAACTCTGAAGCACCCCAGACGCCAGGCAAAGGAATCAGTGGACAGGAACTAACACCACAACAAGACAAAACATGGCTCCACAGGAACACAAATTTCTTCCATACAGGCAGAAATAAACAAAACGGACTAAAGTAGAAAAAAAAAAAAAAAGATCAGTCTAAGAAACCTAAAATTACCTCTAAAATAAAGCAAAAAGACAAAACAGACACAATCCAAAAACACATAAGCAGACAAACATAGACTCAAGAGACAAGACTAGAGCGCAAGATCAAACAGACAGGGAGGGAGGGAGGGAGGGAGGGAGACAGGAACACATACTCAGCCACATCCAGCGACAGTGAGGTGTCAAAGCAATTACCACAGCCAGACAACCAATTGACGTATCAAGGGGCCTATAAATCGGGAGGAAAACCACAGAACCGTGTAGCACAATTAGACCACATGCTAAAAAGAGGAAATAAGGAGGAGGGGCTAGAGAAGCACATGGCTGAGAAAAACAAACTAGGCCATGTGCTGACACAGGACAACAGACACAAGAAACAAAACACAACCCTGACAGAAATCAGCTTCCATGAAGTATAGATACCTGCTTTTTATTTTTTTTACTGTGACAATATCAGGACCAAAGCAAATTTAATTCAAACTATTCATATTATTTAAATGATGAAATGCCATTCACAACCTATTGAATATTCACATACAACCTACTGAATTACTGCTGAAATATGAGGTATTTCTGAGTAAAAAAAGATATTCAAAAAACATTGTAGGGCCAGGACCTGATTTTATCCACCTTAAATTGTTTGAATTGTGAAAAGTAGCCTGTGTATGACAGGTGCAGGTTGAAAAGTTGAAAAATAAGAGGACCTGGTGATGTAAAACCAAAATTGAAAGTCATTTAATTTGTAAGTCACTTTGGATAAAAGCGTCTGCTAAATGACTAAATGTAAATGTAAGAAAGTAAAAAGTAAAGGTCAGTTTTGATTTGTTGACTTTAAAAAAGAAAAAGAAACAGCTTTAGTTTGACATTTTATGTCTCACTGAGCTATCTGAGAAACACAGTAAAGTCACTCTAAAAGGTCTCTTATGTTTTATACTGAACATATTAATGTCACCTGATATCAAAGTCATTCTTTGAACTGGACTTCTGTTGTTCGCTCTAACCGTTCTATTGAGCTAACCTTCAAAACTCTTGCCAAATCTGGGCCTTTTGATTTGTAGATTTGGCTGTGTTTAGGTTTGGCTTGGGTACCGTCTCCATTCTCAGATTCATGAAGATAGAGGAGGACACTGTCTACTCTCTGTGAGTGAACTTACTGAAGTATATCATTACCATTAACCTGACTAGGTCGCATTCCTTTCCAGTGCACACAACCCTCATATCACTGTTGGTCATTTTATGGACCACAAAGGCCAGATATATTGTATGATAGTGGCACATCAATACTTTTCATAATTTCACTCCTTATCCAAATGTCATAAAGTTCATCCATTTAACCATAGCACATAACCACTAGACGACAAGTAACATTTATAAGGGCTCTAACCTGTAGGGTTTGGAAGTCAGGCTGATTTGGAGTGAGTTAAAACGAGCTGAGCTGAAATGATAAACCTCTTGTGGGCAGGTCTACAGCAGCGTTTTATTAAAGGACTCTTTGTTTACTGTTTGTTCCAGGTCATTTTGATTGACTAAAGTTGAAAGCTGCTGTACTCACTGAAGAAAGAAAAAAAACAAGCCATGATGAGTGCAGCTTGTAAAGCAGCTCACTATGAAACGCGGGTGGGTGGGTGCAGTCGGTAGGGGGTGTTTATAAAATAAAAGTTTAATGCACAACTTGCAGATTATTGAAAAAACAGGATGGGTGAGAGTGAGCGGTCTTGAGATTGTATAATATTAATGTAATTACAGGTTAGTTCACCAAAAATGAAAATGCTGTTGTGTTACTGACTCCCTACCCCTAGCAGCCTATGTATATGATTCTCTTGTTCAGACGAATCCAACGATTATGTTAAAAATTGTCCCTGGCGTTTCCCCCAGCTCTTATTGCGTCATCGGGTGGGAGCACGTTCTTCAGTCAAAAGAAGTGAATACAAATGCCTCCGGATAAAAAAAAGTGTCCCACACGGCAAGGCCCTGGGTGTGTGAAGCGCTGCCTCCTGTAGCAAATCGATGCTTTTTTGTAAGAAAAATATCCATATTCAATGTAATCTCACTTTAATGTAGCTTGTTCCAACAGTTGTACACGGAAGCAGCTCCGGGCTGATGACGTATGATTTCAGCGTTGCGCATGCGCCGGTGAGTATCGTGAAAACCAACGTTTGTTTGCAGGAGCAAAGGAAGCTAAGTTTCCTCACTTTAGCAAAGGAAAACCAGTTTTCTCTTGGCTTATATCGAAATCCTCTGTCATTCTTCTTTACAAATCCTCGTTTTACTTCTAATGAGTGACCGTTGTTTTGTTTTGATCTCTCCCCTGCACTTCCGCGTGCATCACTTCTGAGCTGCGCATGCGCAAAGCCAACCTCATACATCATCCGCCCGGAACTGCTTCCGTTTACAACAGTGAGCGCAAGCTAGATTCAAGTGATTTTTACGTTTTGAATATGGATATTTTTCTTTTAAAAACGCATTGATTCGCTACAGGAGTCCTTTATTCACCCCCCCGGAGCCGTGTGGGACACTTTTTTTTATGGATGGGCGCTATTTATTTAACTTCTTTTGGACTGATGAACAGCAACACCCACTGACTGCCATTAAACAGCTTGAAAGATCAATGACAATTTTTAATATAACTCCGACTGAATTCATCTGAAAGAAGAAAGTCATATACAACCTGGATCCTCCGGTGGTGAGTAAAACACAAAACACAGCCGTAATTTGTGTTCATTTTTGGGTGAACTACCCTTTAAGTATTATTGATTAATAGTAGTAGTATAAATGCTTATTTTATAATATTTTAAGTTATTATTGTAGTTATTATATATTATTAATGTATTATTGATTTACCCATTGACATAATATTATATTATATCATTATTATGATCATAGTATAGAATTATTAGTATTAGAGGATTAATGGCAATAAATATAAACACACCCTCTAGAAACCATTACCATTTTAACAATAATAATAATTATTGATTCATAATAATGATGTGATAAATAATAACAATCCAAACATTGAAGCCTTTTTTTAAAAAAATAAATGTATTAATTGACAACATTTTATGTAATTTTATTTAAATTTGTCACGTAGGGAGTTCAATGAACTTTAATAGTAATAATAAAAAACCCCTCTAAAAATAATTTATTATAATAATTGTTCCAAGTAAGTCTGTTATTCACTGAATAACAACACGATAATAATAAAATAAGACCAACTTACAATCATTACATTGTACAATAAGTAATTTAATTCATTTATTAATTATCTAATAATCAAAACATTTTTTTTTTACAAATATACATATATTATTATATTTATATCATATCTCATTATATATAATTATTATTTTTATACTATTGACATATTATTATAAGATAAATAATAATCTAATCTGCTTCTCATTGCAGGTGTTCCTGAAAATAACTCTTGAAGCCAAAAAGACTTATCTCTCTTCTCTCTGCCCAGAATGTGCCAACCTAGTCTTGAACCGAATCAACCTGGCTCTCTCTTCCTTTCGATAAAAGACACTTTGGTGTGGAATGGAGCTCTCCCACGCTCTCCAGAACAACCTGCACAAAGATGCAGCCTCCCACCTGCATTAAAATACTGCTGAATCTGTAATGCACTGTATACTCTAAAATCAGCTAAAACATACAACAGCCATATGTTTGTAAATGCTACTGGCTGATATATACGTATGAAAACTAAAATGAAACTATCAAAACTATCAATTAAAAACATAATCCACTTAGAGGTTCATACTATTTAATAATGCAGTTCTTAACTTTCAGATAACGTTGAAGCAAATTGTTTCTTTGACAAAAATATGTTTTTTTGGATATGATCATATGAACTTAAAGTTAAAGGCAGTACACAAAGTATAAAGTTTTTTTATATATGCAACAGGACTTAGAAAACATATATAAGTGCAATGTTAAGGCAGTTATTCTTGGCGAATACACTTTAAATTCAACAATCCCTGATAGTTTTACATAAGAAATATAAATGCTCGCTAGAGCCATCGTTTTCATTTGATTTCAGTTATAATATAGTGGCTGCGCTACAACACTCTGTACCTCTCAAGTTTTTCTCCTTGACTTTATTTACTCCATCTTGGCACAGTTGTGATTTCAGGAGTCGAGTGTTTCCTCTTTGGCTAATGAACTCCGATTAAGAGTCCTGCCTATTGATCTTTTTGAGTCTCTTCATCCTCTCCTGCCGGACTGTCTCTGCTTCCAGAGAGGAAATCTCTGTGAGCCTCTGAACAAAAGAGGCCGAGGCACCCAGGTGTGGATCAGGGTACGACTGGGCTGAAAAACAATTACCGGCCCACATGCTGGTTAGACAAGAGCACAGTTTGCTTATTCAGATTTACACAGGTAATGCTCATTTCACCTCATACAAAAGACTGGGAATTTCAATAATGGCCTACAGTCTGGCGGGGGGACGTGAGGTATGTGTGTACTTAAGCTTTACGTGAGTTAAATGTGTGTATTTTATGTTTGTGAGCTCATGAAAAACACAAGCACATGTGAAATTCATATATGTGTGCATTCTGAATCGGTAAACGGAGTGAAGTGAGAGATCTCACCTGTTAAACATTAAGCAAACACATAACTAACACATGCTATGTGCTAAATGTATGGGTTATTACAAGGTAAATGACAATAAATCAGTTCTCTCTGAAATCGCTGCATTTAAATGTTAGATTTAAGCTTAGAAGCTCACTTTTGTTGTTAGCACCATAAGAGAAGAGATTGTGCACTCTGTTTTTCATCCTTAATCTGAAATGCAGAGAATAAGAACAAGAGAGAGTAACATAAGTATACAATAAACACAATATGTATAGTCAAATACAAAAAAAATTATAATAATAAAGTTACCTGTTTTTATAGTTTTGTGATAAACAGAGTCGTCCACTGATAGATGGGGTAATGGCTGGTAACAGAACTGATGGAAATGAGGTCAGATAATCAGACCTGAAATTGACGTTGAGAATATATGATGTAGAGAATATTAGTAAATATTGCAGTATTTCAACAGTCTTGAAGAACTCACCCGCAAATAAGTGGTCTTGGGTCGTGCGGGCAGAGTTCTTTGCGGTGGGCAAATCTGGTTAAATTATGAGAGCGATAAACATGGAACTCCTGAAAGAGTGGATTTGTAGGGTTGTGGTTCATCAGAACATCATCTGTTTGGGAAAATAAACATATTTATGTTCTAAGGTTTCCAGAGAAAGCAAAAGAAACATCTATAAATAATAGAATGATCTAAACACTTTCATCTCAAATAATTGCAAAAGCAATCCCTGACTAAATTGACTTAGATCTAAAGAGATGATGATGCTGAAATTATGTGCTGCAAAAATATTCATGTAAAATTTGTGAGCGCCATCTATTGGCTACCCCACTAAAACTACCAATTACACATTTGTTCCATCTCATCAAATAATGATGACAGTATAATAATCTGAATGAATACACATGGTATTAAGATACTTTCTTTGCCCTTTTTCCCATTTGTATACTAATAATGATACAATAAATGACATAATTACTATCTTATGAATGGAAAGAGGGATAAATACTGTACCTTCAATACCATTAGTGATGTAAGTTCCATTTCGCCATCGTTTATCAAATAAGAAATGGCGGTCAGAAATATCACTGTCAGACACATGGTTTTGTGAGGTACGGTTGGTGACTGCTGAGCGATTTTTGGCTAACAATGGAAGCAGTGGCCTGTGAAGTTGGAAACACACAAACGATGTAGAATAATGTCTCATATAGTGGTTCAATACATGCTGCCATTACAGAGTGTTTGTGTAGAAATACACAAGGCAACTTTAGTGACTTAACGTTACTATCTCAGTGTTTGCATTGATTTCTGTGGAAGTTTTTTATAAAGATAGCCTATATACCCTTACAAAAAAGACGTTTATTCAAGTGTGCTATTAGTATACTTCTTTTAAACTAAAAATAGGAAAGTATACTTTTAGTCAACTTTTTATGTACTTCTCAGAAATGGGCTTTATGTACTTCTCAGAAATATACTTAATATGACATTTAAGTATACTTGACTTATACTTAGAATAAGTCTATTTTAGCTATAATTGTGCTAGAATCCGTGTTTTCATTGTTATACTGTAGTGCTAGTACACATCTTCTGTACAGAATTTCCAAAAAACACAAGTGAAGAAGAAAAAAAAACAACAGATGGTTCCACATGTAATCTAACACGATCATCAGACCCTACTAACGATGTGGCCGTCCATCACTGTTATTAACATTATGGAATAAAATGTCGACCAGTGAAGAGGTAATAATGACTGTCAAGCTTTGGGGTGTTGATCGACTCTATCTACGTTTTGATTATCATTCTGAATCCAATTCATAGTCTTTTTTTCAGCTTTTTGTTCAAAATGTTGTTTGTTTCTTTATTTTTTTTATTTATGAAACGTATCCACATTCAAGTGTTTAAAAAAAGAATGCATGAAGCTAGAAATGTAAAATGTTTTTGTTTACAAGCATATACCCCGTTCTTTCTTTTGATGTTTTGTATGTACAGATATTCATATAACAAAATATATACAAATTAATACCTAAATAAGGACATAGCAGTATACTTCAAGTATGATGTAAAGTTCACTTAAAGAAAACTTATGAGTATACATAACTAGTAGTTTACTGAGACTATACTTCAACGTGTACTAAAAATGCTACAAGTATTTAATCAGTAAACTATCAGTATACCTATAAGTTCACTTTTAGTATAGTTGCAGTACAAACTAAACATTTTGATGTAAACTAGTTGTGTACTCAAAGTTTACTACTGTTATACTTAAAGTATACTTTTGTATACTAGAAAGTGGGCCAATTTAGTCCCAAGGAGTATTGAAATAGTACACTTGCGAGTATACTACTAGTACACTGAAATTTGTATACTTGCTACATAAAGTATACTTGAACTTTACTTAAGTATACTTAGTAAAATAAACTTGAAGTATACAACTTTTTGATAAGGGTACCCAGACACCAAAATGAAAAACCACACACACACACAATGTCAGCTTGTCTTAAAAACATCACGTTGTTATTATTTCGTTAGTATACTCACCCTTCAGTAATAGAGCTGACACTGTGAGGCGTTAGATCCCTTGAATCTACAACTTCATATTAAACATTAAATGTACATGTTAGTAAAACATCTGACACGGCGGCGTTCATTGTCTGGAAACGTTCAGATATTGAAATCGTATTGTATCCTGCTGGAGAGCCACTCGTGTAATGTAAAGCACTCAGTATCCTCACCGTTCGGACTGCATGAGTATTTCTGTCTTGCTGAGAAGACATTCAGTCTGGATTGAGCAGCCGTGGAGCATCCAGACACTGGAGGACTGGAGATGTAGTTTGAAGGATAACTGGGTCGCGCGTCTGTAATGCTCTGTATTTTCTGAGGAGCTTCAGTTCGCAGTGATATCAGTTTAGGTCTAACGACGCCGGTATAAGGCTTCATCTCCACTTTCAGATGTAAGACGAACTATAATGTCATTTTAGGCCGTTTAAGAAGCTTAGCACTACAAGTTACGGCCATTATTTCAATGAATTAAAGTAAAAAACGGGAGCTGATTGACGTTTCCATAGTTACTACTACCAAAACCACGTGACACAGCAGACGGGATAAACGCAAACTGTTATTTGATTTCAGCTATAAAAAAATAAACGTAAAAAGTAAACGTGTTTATGTCAAATAGCCTTACGCGGTTTGTTGTTTTGAATTAGTTTAATTGTTTATGAATTGGCTATTGCGTATTGAATTGCTATTGAACTTCACAGAAAATAGCTTATATTCATTCATTAATTTATTTTCAATGCTAAAAACAGCACCACTGTTATTTTGTTTACTTATTTGTTTACTGTACTGCATACAATATAATGTTATGATTTTTTAAAACACGATTTACACAAGCAGTTCTAATCGGTCTATGTCGAAAATGGATGTGTATTTATGTTGTAATTACAGTGTCAATCCAAGAGGTGGCGACATTAAGGCATTTTTAACACATGCATCTGTCCCCTTAAATTATGGTAGGAACATGGATCTGCCTCGGTTCATTCATTAAGTTATTCATATAACATGTGGCTGAACATATATTAAAAGCATTAGCTAACGACATACTAAACCCTCAATATAGCCTATAAGAGAAAAATTAAAGATGACTGAATCCCATTAATAAGAACTTAAGATGTGTCTGAAAATCTCAATTATATAAGTTATATGTAGCCTAGCTGTTCATAAATGAATCTGGAAATATGATGGGGTATATCTATGGATAACACATCCATTAATACATGTAGAGTAGGCTATTGAGGCTTCCAATAACACATGCTAATCATCAGCCTAAGAATTTTGAGACACTGAAGCGCAAATGCTCTTTGGATTCCTCCACTGTTTTCTAAGTTCATTAAAACTTGTTTATAATGTGAGCTGCTGGTGGAATGTTTGCATGCATAATTCATTCATGTCACAGATTCAATGATTAGATATGTAAAATGTCACTAGAAGCCCTCACATTCTGGTAATAGGCTGTTCATTCCTTTCTGTCAGATGAATGAGTGTCTCCCCCCAGCAACACTTACATTTGATCTCTTTCGGCCAGTTTTTGGAAAAATGTGGAATGAGTTTTGAAAGTTTTTCTAGGGAGGTTGACGTTCTAGTGGTTTAGTGACAGGACAATAACTTCTCCCCGAACATTAACAAGACCAAGGAGAAGATTGTCAACTACAGGAGGCACCACAGTGATCACACATTCAGTCACATCAAATTATCTTCTATTGAGAGGTTTAGCAGCATTGCACTATATCACCACTATTCACTGTGGTCTAGCTACTGGCCGCAGAAGCTTCAGAAACTGCTCTGTATCTGAACGCAAAGAACTGCAGAGGGCGACGAAGATAGTGCAGGTCATTACTAGCTATGAGCTATGGAGCATCTCCTGAGAAGGATATCTTACACTCTAAAAAATGCTGGGTTAAATACAACCCAGTGCTGGGTAAAATAGGGACAAACCCAGCAATTGGGTTGTTTTGACCCCCCCCCCCCCCCAGCGGTTGGGTTACTAACCATAAGGTAGTAAACATTTAACCCAACTGCTGGGTCAAAACAGCCAAATTGCTGGGTTTGTCCCTATTTACCCAGCACTGGGTTGTATTTACCCCAGCATTTTTTAGAGTGTAAAAGCTCAGATCGCATTCTTAAAGAGCTTTGACTCTTTTCTCCGTTGCCATCTCGTAACAGTTCTGGCAAATAATTGTTTTCTTTCTCAGACTTCATTTGTAGTGCATGGGAACAAACAAGCAAAACCTTCACAGTTTTATGGTTTTAGGATTCAGTTTGTTTATACTTCAGTTGCACTCTAAAAAATGCTGGGTTAAATATAACCCAGTGCTGGGTTAAAAATGTGGACAAACCCAGCTATTGGGTTGTTTTGACCAGCGGTTGGGTCAAAACAACCCAACTGCTGGTTCAAAACAACCCAATAGCTGGGTTTTGTCCCTTTTTAACCCAGCATTTTTTAGAGTGTGGTTTCCATATAAATCTTGATATCCCTATTACAAAATGCAATGTGCAACCTGGCTTTATAGTGCATTTTTCAGAATAAACTAATTAAGAGGTTTAACATGTTTCATTTTCAGATGCACTTTTCTTGTACTTATTGCTATTTTTACATAATATATATATTTTTTATGTCTGGCTTTTATTATGTAGCTAAACATAAACATTTGTATTGCTTTTCAACAGCCTATTAAACATTTTCCCTTTTTGTAGAAACAGCTTTGTATTGTATTTCTCCTTTTCAGTGTTTACCACTGAGAAATCTCTATCTAACATTCTGTGGGCTCCTAAAACAACGCATTGAACTACTTTCTCCAAGCAAAGCACAAATCATATAACATCCAATTATATGCACTGATATAGCATATTCATTGAAACATCCGCCTAAGCATTAAAAATACAACCACAACTACTTATTAGTCAGACAGTGTTATAACACGTCCCAAACGTCCACAGCTGAGCTAAGTAGATGTAAACTTCAATCAGGCATCTGGGCCAATCACTCGGTCGGGTCCTGTGGAGAGGGGCCGGTTTAAATAGAGAGCGAGCAGCAGATCAGTCAGGACTCAGGAGTCTGTCTCTATCTCGCTCACAGAGCAGTGGCGCACTGGCAGCTATTGCGCGCATTCGTGCCGGGATACGATAGGTCGCTTGCGGGGAGACTCGTCTGTGTTGTAGCGTTAAATTAGTGCTTTTATTTGTGATGCTCGTATTCTGAAAGTTTGATGCGTTATATTGTTGATTTGTGTATAGGCTTTTATATATGTATATTAGTAGTTGTATGACAGTTGGGGTTAATTGGATGTTCACCCCATAATTACGCGCATAGTTAAAGAATAAATTATATGCTAATGGTAGCAGCACAAAAGCAAAACTCAGGTTGATTAGTCATTTAGGTGTAACTGGACATTGTGAGACGTTCATCTTTATTTCAATACAAAGTCACAGCGCGGCATTAAACATGATGATGAACATTGTCGTGGAGTTTTTCGTGGTCATGCTCAAAGTTCTCTGGGCCATCGTGATGGCCGGACTCAAGTGGCTCATACGGCCGAAGGAGAAGAGCGTAGCGGGACAGGTGTGCGTGATCACCGGGGCGGGCGGCGGACTCGGGCGGCTCTTCGCCAAAGAGTTCGCCCGGCGCCGGGCTACACTGGTGCTGTGGGACATCAACAGCCACAGCAATGAGGAAACTGCGGAGATGGTGCGACAGATCTACAGAGAGCAAGATGACAACTCGATGGCTAAAGAGGGTAAATGGGATGGTTTTATATTTCTATTTACCTGAACTTACATGTTTATCATATTTAAAATGAATTGGTCTATTGTGTTTAGTCCAGGTAGCTTTGTCTTTTGTAGGTATTAAATAATCTTGTTTTGTGTATAGTCCTTGAACGTTTGACGTATAAAGAAGATATGACTCATACCATTTATTTGTTTAAATGTCCAATAACTAGTATGCAAAATTGATTTAAACTAAATAATAACACATGACCAAAACATCAAACAACACATGTGAGAACATTCTACACCGATTTAAAAAAAATGAAATTAATTTATATATGTGTATAAAATATATTATAACCATTATTATTGCCATTAAGTTGCTGCACTCCAGGTGGTCAAATTTATTTTTAAAAGCGACACGTTTTCTCCTTGAGAAATGAATGCTGTAAAGTTGTGTAATTCTGCAAACAAACACTCTTATAATTAAGTTTGTTCACCTGTGAACACCATTGTTTTGTTTTATGTAAAACATCAGGTGTTTTATGGGGATATTCATTAGAGACCCACCAGTTAGTAGATACTGATTATTGGTCTATCTATATAAATTAGGCCATAGTCTTACCTATTGTTGCAATTATCTTAGTTTGCTCCATGGCAAGTTTTTTAACAAATGCCTAATGTAAAGTAGATTCAACTCCTAATCAGTTAATAATAAAAAAAAAAAAAAAATGAATCCACTGCTTTAGCTTGCAAAATTTAGTATGTTTTTTTTTTATCCCCCAAAAATGCATAAACCCCTTACAGTACTGTTTACCTATGACTTCACAGCCAAAACCTATTTCATTTGCAAGCTATGTCAGTGTGAGGGATTCATCTTTTTATATATATATATATGCCGTCCACCTACACAACTGCTATAATTTCTCAGACGTTGTGGTTTTTCCCTTTTTTTTTTTTTTTTTTTTTTTTTCTTTTTTTTTGTTTATACACTCTGAATCAATGAAACAATCAAACGAAGCTTGAGTTTCGTGGTTCTCTACATCTCCTATAATGATCTAATGTGGTTTTCCAAGGACTGTGGTGTGTGGAAGAGGTCCCTCCGTTCCAGCCGCAGGTGTATACATACGTGGTTGATGTGGGCAAGAGGGAGAGTGTGTACTCCATAGCAGAGAAAGTGCGCAGGGAGGTCGGTGAAGTGGAATTGTTGATCAACAACGCTGGTGTTGTATCCGGCCACCACCTGCTGGAGTGCCCTGATGAGCTGATCGAGAGGACCATGGTTGTGAACTGCCATGCACACTTCTGGGTGAGTCTCATTTAACTCTGAAACTACACAACTATATACAGCAATATCTGATGTAACCGTGTAACCAGTCAATATGCATGCATCATAAAGAAAGTATAGAGCTCTTTTTAAGTGGGAAAACGCAGTGAAATGCCCTCTTTTAGTGATTGTGCTATATCACATGATGCCACTGTCCATGAGCCCATCTGTTCAGCACATACTCCTTTCTCTTCTCTGGTATTTGCACTTGAGCCAAGTTGGAAAGCAAACCTCTTTTGCTCCATGCATGTTCATAATAAGCCAGAGTGAAGTTTTAAATTGACTTATATACTCCGTGTTTATTCTTTCAAAATCAATTACATCAAGCACTTAGAAGCTCAGTCGTTAAATCCGTCTGGTGTCGTTGAGTGCAAACAAATGTGTCTGTCGTTTGAGATGCCCCCCCCCCCTTAAAACACACCAATAAGCGTTGCATATTCCTCATGTAATCACTCCAGTCTCGTCTGTTGTCCATTTGCTTTCATTCCTTTGTTTTTTTGGCTGCCAGAATTAATATTTACGGCTCAGTCTGGATGTTCTGCTGAAGTAGACATCCACAGGCTGTGAGATTATGAGGATCTGGCATGTGTTCAGTTAGAATATCAGTACAGGAGCTGATCTAGGATCAGATTACCCTCCCTGACTTCATCAAGTCAGTCCCTGTAAGTTCTAACATCAGAACTGATCTTAAAAGCATGCTTCCACTCAGAGGTTTTTTATTTACATGCCCCCTGCTGTTTCAACATAGTCCTCTCCAAAGCTCCTCGATCTGTGGATATAAACAAGCTATGAGCAAAAGAACTCCAGCAGGGGGTTTTAGTAAGATCACCAGGAACAATCTGCTCTGCCTTAGTTTGTTAATTTAAAGCCCATTGAAGAGCACATCCTGCCTGGGGAAGTACCATTTGGGCGAGTCCATTCTCACTTGGCCTCACTAATTAACCTCTTGCCAGTAAATGCGTAAATGGCCTGTCTGTAGTTTGCATTGTCTTACTGAGACCACCTTAAGGGATGAGCTGTAATGGGACCGTTTGTTTTAAATCATGCCGCTAAAGTCACGTTGAGGTGGAATATTTTTTTTCTTTTTTTTTACATGGGCAGATATGCGCATGAATGCTGGAAGTCCTTCCAATGAAGCATGAAAATGCTTGGCCACAAACTGAGCTTTAGTGTACACCCTTTCTTTGCCGATCTCTCTCTCATCGAGTCTCGGTCCTCTCCTCTCAGTCTCTCTCTCTCTCTAATCTATATATCTATAATACTTTATTTGGTTTTAAACGTGTAAGTTGTTCAGTGTAAGCCACAGTGGTGCTGTAGCAGATGCACTTGTTATAGGCTGGGATTCTCATTAGGTTTTAGTTGTGTTTTGCTTAGCTTTATGCAGCGCATGGGCATTGCCTTGTGGGGGTTTAAGATGAAAGCAGAGCTTAATCATTAAGGACAGGCAAGGAATACTGAGTGGAGGTTGTGGTCATTAAAGCCACAAGCCAGCTGAATAGAAATGCACCAACACTGCTTTTCCTCCTTTCTTTCTTACACAAACATGTTCTCTTAATTGGTTGCTGCTTGCATGTGGTTCGTAACACTGCGACAAGACTTTTCTTTTGTCTTCCCATTTACAATTTAGCCTAACTGTTTTGGCTTGTTTTGTACAGAAATTATATTTAAAATATGCATTTACAAGGTCACTTAAATTAAAGGGCCTGGGACAAACATTTTTATGGGTGGGGGTCCTCCCTCCCCCAGACCCAATAAGTGGGCTATTATAGGACTCGGAACTCCAGTCTCTCTCAGATGATGGCCCTGGTGGTCATTTATTTACATATTTGTATTTATTTTTCATCTTAATTGACTTTTTTTTTTAATTTGTGCGTGTTTTTCGAGCTTGGTTGGGCACACTTTAAAAATTTAGATGTTATGTATTTTTAATTTATTGCAATTTTCAAAAGTAAAAAAAAGTTTTGTGGCCTTTTAAAAAATTTTAAATGTGTATTTGATATTTTTAATACTGATTGTGTACAACATGCTTAATATGTCCTGGCCAAACTATATTTTAATTGCATATGTGACAATATAGGCAAGAAAACTTAAAGTCATTTCATGGTCTTTAATCTCTCCATAATGTGCTAATATGGCATTCCGGTCCATTTCTTTCCCATGCTAGTGGTAGAATAAATTGCAAAAGCTGTTGCGTGTTTTGTGTTTTTGCTTTAATGCATTTCAGATATTTGTTTATTCCATTAATTGTTTGGTATTTTTCCAAGTTAAAGCTACTGCCTTCCAAATCCTTAATTTCATCACATTTTTCTTTCCTCTGGCCATAGTGAAGTTTCTTAAGCCTGTCTTCACAACAGGTCCATATCATCCTCTTAAAGAGTCTCAAACATGACCTGGCAGCCGGTTCAGCGCCTTGATTTCAACGGTCCGCTGTGTTTCGAAACTCTTAAGGCAGGAAGGGTAAACTCTAGATGGACATCTTTATTTTGTTGGATGGCATGGTGGGAAGGCAACAAAACTGGAGGAGCCAACAGGAAGTGAGGCCATTAACTCTTTCCATACTTACAGCTGTATTTTAGTCCCAGGACCAGAGAGTTCTCCGCTGAGCCCTTTCAGATCGAATAGCCCATCGGAGTAGCACTGTGGCGGATTGACTGGTACTTGGTGACGTAAAAGTTTAAGTGATGCAAATGACCAGATTTAGTGCCTAGTCAGATTTTTGGAGTGCTGAATGGAGTAAGCTTCCTCCTTCCTCTCTGATGGTGACCCCATAATAGGCGATATGTGAACAGTGCATTCCACACCTGGGTGCAGTGGTGTCCGTGAAAGCCTCCTAGTTGCTAAGTGAGCGTGGCTGAAGCAACAGACTCAGGGCTGTCCCTAGAGAAAAGCATCAAGGGAAAGAGAGTCTTGTACACAAGCTTGCTGGTAATGGGGAGCTGCTGCCTGACCCACTTATGTGACAATTGCTTTCTTGTCTAGGGATCAGCTTGACAAGATGCCAAACGACAGGAGCCAAGTTCTCCAGCCCACATTCCTGCTAGACCAGGAGAAAGGGAGCAGCCAGGCAGAAGGGTCTTACTTGAGTAGTTTTAGCTGGTCTTGCTCAAGGCCTATGCACCTGTACCCGTTATTTGACTTGGGGTGGCTTATATTTGCAGAGCTCCTGGCCAACAACAGCTTAATTTGGATTATCTGAGTAAGGTTAAACCGCTTCCGAGTTCATTTTGATTCCATAGATCCCGTCCCCCATTTTAATGAGACATTGGCAATACAGTAACAGAATATCAATTAGTCCTCACTTCATTTTCTCTGGGCGTTCAGTCTGAGGGCTGTACATCAATCTGGCCAATGCTTTGCTACATTTCTTGGGTCGGTCCACTTTCTTTTAATTACCGGCCATCTGGGCTTTTCTGTGACAATATTTGTGCATATTCCTATTGGTCAAACATTAGCACTAATCCAGGCTGACACAGCAGCTGTGAAGAGCTTTGTGAGGAGCGATGCACTTGAGCTTGTATCAATTAGAGAGCACAACAGGCATAGAACCACTGCAAGGGCCAAGGAAGCTCTGCTGTTGGAAGTTAATTTAGCGTAAACTTGGGCGCTGAGAAGCAATTACAGAAGCTATGAATTAAGACATGAACTTCTGTTCAGTTTCACACATTTTGTGTCTGAGAGGTCAGCAAGGCCATGCCCACATCAGTGGCGGCCCCCTCATTCCATAGCAGATTGGGTATTTACAAAGACTCTTAGCCATTTCTGCTCATTTGTGCAAGTTCAGAGGTTATGGGTTGATAGACTATTGGTCAAGGGCCTGTGCTGGTAATGATGGGTTTGATTTGGTCAAGCCCAGCTACTTGACCAAAATCAAACCCAACATTACCAGCTTAGCTGACCAGTTAAACGCAACACTAGTCAATAAGCTAGATTGGTAATGTTGGGTTTGATTTTGGTCAAGTACTGAAGCTGGATGGGTATTGTTTGGGCTGGTAATCAACCCAATGTAACCAATTAAACAAACAATACCCATCCAGCTTCAGTACTTGACCAAAATCAAACCCAACATTACCAATCTAGCTTATTGACTAGTGTTGCGTTTAACTGGTCAGCTAAGCTGGTAATGTTGGGTTTGATTTTGGTCAAATAACTGGGCTGGTAATCAATCCAATGTTACCAATTAAACCCAACATTTCCAGTCTATCTTCATAACAGAAATTGAGTTTGACTGGTCATTTCTAAGCAAGTAATGTTGTGTTTGATTTGTCAAGTAACTGTTTAATTGGTAACATTGGATTGATTACCAGCCCAGTTACTTGACCAAAATCAAACACAACATTACTTGCTTAGAAAAATGACCAGTCAAACTCAATTTCTGTTATGAAGATAGACTGGAAATGTTGGGTTTAATTACTAACTATGGGTTGAATACCAGACCAAAACCAAACCCCCAACATAGCTGCTTGACCAGTCAAACGCCGCATTAGTTATATAGACTGGTAATGTTGAGTTTGATTTTGGTCAAGTTATGTAGCTGGGTGGGTAATGCTGGTTTAATTGGTAACATTGGGTTGATTACCAGGTACTTCACCAAAATCAAACCCAACATTACCAGCGAGTGTTTGCTAATTCAAGGTAAATGTAGATTGAATGTATGGTATGACTTAAAGGGTGTCCTTTCCAATGACTCAATGTAATGCCTTCCCATGTTAACAAATGTCTCCATTTCTGTACATCACATTTTCATTGATGGCTTTGATTACATTGAGCTATTTGAAAGGCTTCAAGTTCTGCAGCAGGAGTAAGTATTTCACCACTTGATGCAAGAGTAGACTTTTGATTGCATGATTCGTGACTTTCTGTCTCATTGGAAGCAGCACATAATCCAAACTTTTCAAATCAAATTTTAATACTGTAGATTGCAGTGTTTGGAAGATGTTAGCATTATGTGCACCACAGGCCCAATCTATCCTAATGCTTCATTTGCACGCATACTTGCCATCAGTTTGGCATGCAAGGCACGAGTACAGCTTCAAACTGGTCCAAGTCTGCTCCCTTGAAGGAACCCCCCCAACACAATGAGATGAATATTAAGAGCAATTTTACACTTAATGCGCTGGAAAAATACAGTTTACTGTTAACGTCAGGAATTAAATGTGTAGCATGTGGACCGCAGCGCTCAATCGCACGACTGGCCTGCCTCAATGAAGTGAAGTCAGTGGAAGTGAATTTGAGAGATTCCAGTGCCATATTTCAACAACATGTCAAGCTGACATGTTAGGACGGCTGGCAGAGGTGCGAACCGCGCACAAAACCGTGCAAGATGGTACCATTCTCAAGCGTGGCCAAGGTCCATTACTGTTGGGCTTGTTTATAAATGGTGATATCATTGAAGGCCTCTGGAAGGGGCTCTGTTTTTTTTGGCTCACAAGGTTTTTTTTTTTTTTTTTTTTTTCTTCATCGCATGTTTCGTGTTCCATTGAGGATTGACTATAAAGCCACAGGCGGTTCTGTGGGGCTTGTACAGCAAGTCTTCTCTAAGAAAGCCGTAAATGGATGACGCTGGTCATGTTTTTCATCATTATTGTGTCCACCCCCTCACTTCCCCTGGGTCTGAAGAGAAAGGAAGATGAGGCATGTGTGGTTTTTTTTTTTTTTTTTTTTTTTTTTTTTTATTCACTCTGTCTTTTGTCCAGCCAGGATCAGGCAAAAGTGGACGATGACACTGATTCATTGCATGAAAGAAACCGTCAATAATAGCCAGACAGGATGTCAGAGCAGCTGAAAAAAGTTAACCAATCTAGCCCAGCAGTTTTTAGTTAGTACCAGATAACTACAAGTCAAGTTGTTTTGTTAATTTTCTACATTTTAAACCTAGCTTAAAGGTGTAGTTCACCCCAAAATCAAAATGTAATTTCCTTTTAACTTGTGTCATTTTAAACTTCAGTTAATTGTTGTTTTCAGTATGGTTTACCTAAAAGATTAATTCTGATCTGGTTTACAAATTCAACTCCTTGACTCATAAATGATGATTTTTCACATGAACTATTCCTTTAATCGTTCCAATGCTAATGCTTGATCCAGGCTAAATAGGTGGTGTTTGTTTCCCGTCTTTGTTGACCTACAGCGGTGTTGTTGTGGTCTTGAGCCGTATTGTAGTGACAGTGGTGAGTGAGTATGCCGCTCGAGCTTTGTGCGCTTGATACTGAGATGCCACTCTTGGGACCAACTCGTTGTGGGAAAAGAGGAAACCACAGACAAACCACTTGTTGTGAATTTTCAAGTGGTCTTTTCACCATTTTAATAAGCCATTTCAGACCAATACCAAACCACTTGAAGGTCTGGAGCGATACTTCATCCATTCAAGTAGTCTGCTTTTCATCCAAGTTAAACCTCCATGTCTGAAATGAGAATTTTTCGATCTACCAAAACAAATTGAGCTGTACATAAATTAATCTCCTAAGTGCAAGTGGAAAGCAAGATCCCTGTAAATGGCCTTTAAGACTGTAATGGAATTGTGTTTCTAAACTCCCCCCAGCAGGATTAGGGAGATGAGTGTTTAGTCTCCGTGAATTATTAGTCGGGGAGGAGGGAAATAAAAAACAGATCAAAGGGCTTTGGCAGAGACGGACCCCATCAGCAAAATACTGTCTTTGTCCCCCACCCCCCCCCCCTTCTCTCTCTCTTTCTCTTCCTCTTCCTCTTCCAGACCACCAAGGCATTTCTTCCCAAGATGCTAGAGATGAACCATGGCCACATTGTGACAGTTGCCAGTTCACTGGGCCTTTTCAGCACAGCTGGTGTGGAGGTCAGTACATTGCATCCATCACATAAATCTATTGGCAGGCTGAAAAAGAGTGTGTTTGGAGAGTCTCGGCACGTTGACTCGCCATGGCATGGAAATTCAGTGTTGTGCACAGCACGCAATTAAGGAGCACGTTAATGCCAAAAGACGCTCAATGGTTTCACTGGGCTACCTGCTGCAGAGGCAAATTCCCCATGATTCACTAGGGTTAATATGGGTGCGGTCAAACAATCGCAATTTAATCGCATCCAAAATAAAAAAAAAAGTTGTATACATAATATATGTGTGTACTGTGTATTTATTGTGTATATATAAATGCACACATGCATGTATATATTTTAGAAAAATGTTACGTAATTTATTAACCTAACATGTATATTTATATATGATATAATTTATATGAAAATATTTACATGTAAATATTATTTTCAAAATATATGCTATATGTGTCTTTTTATATATGTGTATGTAAACAAACTTATTTTGGATGCGATTAATCGTTTGACTGCACTAGAAAAAAACAGACCGCTTTAACCGTTTCCTGCACCTAAAGAGTTATTTTAGTCCATTAAACCAGCCTGTGTGTTTGAGGGATCTCTAGTACATGTACAATCCTCTTTCACTGCTGTCCAAACTGGTGTCATTTTCCCAGCAGTCTTTTGGGGAAACGTTACCTTTTTTGTTTTGTTAGCTGTACGTGCACTTCTATTTTACAAGCCCTCATCTTTACTCTCACTTCAAAGGGTCCCAAAAGCCCTGTCACACTGTCTGACCTATTATGTTTCCTTGAATGTGACTTTTTATGGTTTGCATTATTGGAGTGACTCAAGCCTCTGTGAGCCCCTTTATTCCAGAGTGTTTATCTACACGCATCTGTTTGCCCACTCCATTCTGAAGATCCCATCCACCGCGAACCACATCAAAACCCTCCCGCTCGGCTCTACCTATACTCCATACACGAAAGAAGAATGCTAATGAAACCGTAGATCCCAGCGCTCCCGCGCTATTAGAGGAAAACCGCCTCTGGAAGCTTGACTAAACTCCGTTTCCTCTCGGTTTCAGGATTATTGTGCTAGCAAGTTCGGTGCCATCGGCTTCCACGAGTCCCTGAGCCACGAAATCAAGGCTTCGGAGAAGGACGGTATCAAGATGACGCTGGTGTGTCCTTACCTGGTGGACACGGGCATGTTCAGAGGATGCAGAATAAGGTAAGAAAAGAGCCGTCCAAATGTCACGATTAGGTTTCAGATGGCCACTAAAAGAGCGAACGACACAATGCGTATCTAGTTCGAGTAGACATTGCTTAACAACAGTCAGGGTAGCTTTGCTTGTGGCCTCTCATGTCACTGTCAGCTTGGGTTTTCATGCGCACAATAGGGGCTTCCACTTGAATAGAAGGTGCATGTTGGATCTGTTTCCACTCAATAATGACTTGCTCTGACTGGCAAAGCACTTTGGGCTGACTTTATTAAACAAAGACGACTCTTAATCATCATGTTTTCTCCTTCTCTCCCTTCCTGGGCGGGTCAGGAAAGAGATCGAGCCATTTCTCCCTCCATTGAGACCAGAGTTCTGTGTGAAACAGGCCATGAGGGCCATCCTGACAGACCAGCCCATGATCTGCACGCCTCGCATTGTATACATGGTCAACTTTATGAAAAGGTGCGTTTGAATGGTCCTAAAACCGGACTTTGAAATGCCTCCAGATGGTCGGAGCAAGCGGAAGTAACGTTCTCCCGTTTGTTTTGGGTTTTACAGCATTTTGCCCTTCGAAGCAATCGTGTGCATGTACCGGTTCCTGGGTGCGGATAAGTGCATGTACCCCTTCCTGGCTCAGAGGAAAGAGGCGATGAACAACAACGAGGCCAAGAACGGGATCTAGAGGGCGCCGTTTCTAACTCACAAGGGATGAGGAGAAGACCACTGAGAGGGCAGAAGGAAGTGAAAAGACTGCGTTTAGACTGGTGCACTTGCATTTGGCAGATGCAAAGGTTTACCATATTGTTCCTCTGGAACAAAGAAAGCTGTGTACTACACTAAGGATTTTATTTTTTTTATTTTTTATTTTTTTTAAGGTTTGCTTAATGAAACCATCCATCTATATACTGTCAATAGTTTTGAAATCATACATGTAATTAACTATTTACGTAATGTAGTCACCAGCATTATCTAGTGTCTTTGTGAAACTATACAGTATGTTACTGTATGAACAGTAAATGCTTGTCACTTTTTTTGTTTTGTTTGTGTGTAGACATGCACTGTATTTACTTTCCTCTACACTGCCAACATTATCTACACCGTTCAGTGTGACACCATGCCACTCCGTTCCCCAATCCGATCCATTTAAAGGCAGCGGCAGGAGATCAAGTGTCCAGTTATGAACCATGTGATGTTTTATAAGAAATTTTGCATTGTTCCCCCCACATTTCTCTTTGTTGATGTCATGAGAAGTACAAGTGGGTAAAATGCTGGTCTGTTTCCAGCTGCTGTGGGAAGGGAGTGTGGTTTTACTCTATAATCTACAAACTTATGGTATTTTGTATATGGAAATGTATGAGAGTTCGTCAGTTGGAAGGGATGGCCTAGTGTTCAGTGACAGGAAAACCATTTAGTTTTACTTGGCCTACTTTGAATTTGTGAATTAACTGAAAATAAGTTTTTATTTTGGTTACAGACCTAGCTTTTATTTTTTTTTATAATGGATTCATCATGCATTTTTATTTTCATTCATACAAATTCACATGTCAATTACCAGTTTGTCAATAACAATATGAATATGATGCATTTTTGTTGTACACACATTTGTTCATTTAATGTTTTTCCTTTTGTGTATTTAAACCTGGACCATTGAAATGTTTTCACAGATGTAGGTTTAGGCAAAAAAAAAAGACCGCACACATGAGTTTAAACTACATTCCAATAGGCGTCCTTCACCGACTGTGATGAGCCTAAAATCTCTACCTCTTCATTTTTGCCATTTGTTAACAGTATGACATACTCTTTTTGTAACTTTCCTAAAGAGTGCTCTATAGAAGAGCACACATGGTTCCAATGTTTAGTGTCTCTACCTAACTTAAATTAATAAAATGATTTAGATTATTTGTTGATTTTTGTGTCTTAGTCATAACCTCAGCGTCTCTTCATAAGCATGACTCGCCGCAACAGCAAATGCCAGAAATTCCTGAGCACAGAACTTGGTGCAGAAAGCTTAGGTTTTAGTATTAGCCAGTTTTTCTAGTAATTAAATTCCTGAGTGCATCCCTTTAATAACTTCCACAGGAGCAAGTGACTTGACATACTGGAAGTGAAAGCTCACAGAGGGGAACTACACCTACTGTACTCACAGACAGAAGCTTTATTGTTCATCACACAGCATATGGGTGGAAATTTGGGGGAGTATTAGTAAGCACTAGATTGGTTTGACTCCAGGTTTGTTCCATTCAAGTCAAAATGCTTGTTATCTTTATTTGTAAAACTGATTGAGAAGTGAGTTTACTTAAAGGGGAAATGTATCAGAGGAATTGCTAAGCTTGTGAATCACAATGCCTCATCATACTTCCAGTTCAACAGCTTGAGAGTGTTTCATAAGAGGTGAACTGAAATGCAATTTTGAAAGGTTGGCAATGTCAAAACTGAATTGCTTATGAGTTATTTTCCAAATACAGACACATTACATGTTGAGTGGGTGTAGGCTAGTATTTTTTCAGAAAACCCATGTCATAGTAAATGTTGAGTGAATAAGAGGGTGTGCCATTCTGAACACGATGGGGCCTCGTTTATGAAATGTTAAGTAGAAACTGTCCTACATTTAATCTTACGATCATTTCACAATGCATACTGTATGTGTGATTCAGAGAATGAACTACACACACAAAAACGTGCGCATACGCCTCTGTTTCAGAAGTGAAATTTATAAATCACAAATTATCTTGAAATTGTGTGCAGCTGAATGGTTTCAGATCTCTACTTTGTGAGAGCCACCTAATTAATGCCATTAACATATAATAGAGCACCAGTCAACATCTAAATCCTTTATGTGAGAATGGCCAGCTGCAAGAATTGAACATTGGCGTGGATTTTAGCGTACACATAGCCTACACTATGAGTTTACATCTGTGCATATGCACGTTTTATAAATGAGACCACAGTTTACTAATTTTTTTGTATTTTTCAGAGGGTCCATTTAAGCAGAATGTATTTTTGCATTTAACTGCGCTGTTTTCGATCAGTTTAACACGTCTTAAAATTAAAATTATTTTATTTCTGAAGGATCTGGAGTAATTGGCTGCTGAAAATTCCACTTTGCCATCACAGGAATTACATTTTATAAATCAGAGAGTTAAAAGAGAAAAACTGTTATCTTTCAATGGTTAATAAATTTCCAGAGATTTGTATTTTTGATCAAACCATGCAGCCTTGGTGAGCAGAAGAGATTTTGTGAAGTTATCATTATATATATAATATTATTTTGATGAATTGTAGTAAAACCAGTTTGGGACTGGCAAACAAGTATAATAGTATACCCACAACAATTAAAAAACAAAAAAACATAGCCTACATAAATGTCTAATTGATAGATAACACAAGTGAGATTTCAATTATATCTAGACCACTGAACTAGGAAATGTTTCCATTTTAGAAATCTTGTCGCCTTATCATAGAGGTCAGTTATTCACAAACCCATAGCAACAGGCACTGCAGACATACAGCTCTTTGGGCAGCCAATGGTTCTCAAGTGCTGAAAAGCACTGATCTCAAAGCAACTGACGTCAGTAGCTAGCAGTGGAGGTGTTTGAGTCAGGCTAATTGGCCTGACTGATGGTCCGTACTAAGAGATTAGTGTAATACAGAGACCAAGAAATATTGACACATCAAAACTCCCGCAGCTATGGTAATTGGTGAGATAGGATCAGTCAACTGAAGCAACTCCCCACTAAGAAAATAATTAAGCTTCACAGAGCCAGAAATTCATAGCTTTGAAAACACAAGATAAAATGCTTCCCTTGCCCATACAAGATTTATTTTCCCTTTCACTCAGCAGAGTAACATAAGCCCTAATTTAGCTTTAAAAGGTCGATAACACTTAATTCTGGTGGAAAAATCAATGAACTTCGTTACCCTATAGCAAAAAAGGCCAGTTAACAGCATTAAACGAGTCAAACGGGACAGAGAAATTGTCATTGGCAAAGATTTTAGTAGCTTTCCACACTTGAAGGATGACCCCCAGTTATTCATTTAAGGTAAAAAATGATCTTGTTGCAAGGCATATCAGGGATACTGGCACATAAAACTAATAGTAACGTGCTAAATGCTTATAGGTATGTGAATATATTTAACAAATGGGAGAAAGAGGTCATTTACAAAGCCAGGCAACAAGTCAATCCATCAACCTTCATATTGAGTTCCTTCTTCCCCAATCTGAATTCCACACTAATTGCAGCTACCTATAATTGACAGTAACAGTGAGATTGATCTGTTTCGTCATTACCCTCCATAGGACACTCTTTCAGTAAATTCAGCACAGAAACCAGCAATCAAAAAGAAACTAGATATTTTCCTTTTCTTAAGAAATCGCAGCTTGCTTGTGCAAAACTCATTACTATAATGCTAGGATGTTGTGAGTGGTTACCTAGGTATTGCTACACACTTGCTACTGTGTTCTGATTGGTTTTTATCAAATTATTGTTATTGTCCTGTTGAAAAAACCAGCATATGCTGGTTAGGTATGTTTTGACGCTGGGATGTTGGTTTAAGCTGGTCCTTTGCTGGTTTAAGCTGGTCCTTTGCTGGTTTAAGCTGGTCCTTTGCTGGTTTAAGCTGGTCCTTTGCTGGTTTATGCTGGTCCTTTTTCTGGTTCATGCTGGTCCTTTTGCTGGACATGACCAGCATAAACCAGCAAAAGGACCAGCTTAAACCAGCAAAAGACCAGCTTAAACCAAAGGACCAGCTTAAACCAGGATCCCAGCGTTCAAAACATACCTAAAACAGCATTCTGCGGTTTTTTCAAACAGGGAATGTTAAAGGGGTCATATAATGCGATTTCATTTTTTCCTTTCTCTTTGGAGTGTTACAAGCTCTTGGTGCATAAAGAAGATCTGTAAATTTGCAAAGACTAAAGTCTCAAACACCAAAGTTAAGAGTCAGCCACACCTACCTAAAACGGCTCATTCGAACACGCCCCCACATATCTACCTCACTATGTGGGAAGATTTGCATAACGCCGCCCAAATGTTCACGCAAAGAAAGGAGGCGTAACTTTTATTCTCGGTGTAGTATTGTTGCCGTCATGTCGTGGAGGCGCTGTGTGTTTCGTGTGAAAGCGAAACTACTTTGTTTGGTCTTCCAAAAGAGGACGATATCCGCTTCGTCATGCCTCGAGCTGATCCGTGCTGGTCGCTGAGGGATACAACAACTTCGCGCTGTGGATCGCCGGATCGGCTTTCACTGTTTTCACCGCTCCTTCGCCGGGATCGCCGTTCTCGACCCCGCCGCCTCAGCTCACTCTTGCCCGGCTTCAGCTCACGCTAGGCCGCTGTGTTTTTCATTGTGAAAGCGAAACTACTTTGTTTGGTCTTCCAAAAGAGGACGATATCGCTTTGTCATGCCTAGAGCTGATCCATGCTGATCGCTGAGGAAAAACATCAACTTCGCGCTGTCGATCGCCGGCACATCTGTATGGAGGACTGTTTACTGATCCTGGGAGAGTAACGTTAGACTAAAATGCCGGCTGTTCTGACTCACGTAAGTACGTTTTCATTTATCATTTGCCACTGATGATTCAAACGCGAGTTTTGGGCTGTGTGGAGTAGCACTTGTTGTTTGTCATTTCTCTGATCACAAATGCAGACAGGGTTTTATGTTTACGCGGCACGATGCAATGCAACGCAACGTGTAAAAAGACAGTATAAGTCATTATAATCAGTAATCATGTCCCCACTGGATGCAACAAATGCCTCATTTGTAATGGGTTTTAATGTTTTTGTGTCGTCGCTCCGGCCGGGACACGGCATCATCACAGTATGGTGAGGGGCGTAACATTTCCATCTCACGCTTCAGGTATTCGGCCAATCACAACGCACTGGATAGCTGGCCAATCACAGCACACCTCGCTTTTTCAGAACGATGAGCTTTGTAAAAATCGATGCGTTTCAAAAAGGCAGGGCATAGAGGAGAAACAATAATGTACAGTATGTGGAAAATAATGTGTTTTTTTTTAAACTTTAAACCACATAAACACATTTCATTACACCAAATACACAAAATAATGTTCTTTTTAGCAGCATCATATGACCCCTTTAATATTTTTAGCATGCTGCTACACATTTGATAAGTGCTGTTTAGCGGGTGGCAGTATACTTGCTAAGATGTTTTTAGCACCTTGCTATCCATTTGCTAAGGTGTTCTAAGTGTTTTTAGCACATTGCTGGCCTATTCTTTTGTTAAGATGTTCTGAGTGTTTTTAGCACGTTGCAATTCTTATTTAGCACACTGCGAATTTAGCATATTGCTAAGGTGTTAAGGGGTTGCTAAACATTTGCTAAGGTCATCAGTGTTTTTTTAACATTTTGCTGTACACTTGATAAATATACTATATACCCGATACTGTTAAACAACACTTGTTAAGGTGTTCTGAACATTTTTAGCACCTTGCTATATATTTGCTAAGGTGTTCTAAGAGTTTTTAGCACAATACTATTGTTATGCTAAGATGTACTGAGTGTTTTTAACATTACTGTCGTTATAGTGTTTTTTTTGCATGTTGCTGTTCGTTTGCTATGGTGTTCTGGGAGTTTTTAGGGCATTGCAAATACATTTGCTAATTTTCTGAGTGCCAGTGCTCTATATTTGCTAAATTAGGTGGGCGAAGATTTATTCTTGCAGATTTCAGTGAAAATTTGCTTAATGTGAACACACGTTTAGTAACCGACTTGTTTTTTCAATTGGTCAGCTTGATCTTGTATGGCAGTGATCATTCATTCCTCTATGAATGAATGACTGTTTCCTTGGTGATACTGAATGGACTCATAGTATTGAGCTATTTTTAGACTGCTGCAAGGCTAAAAGACTCATGGATGATCGTTCATGTGTTACTGAGCCTTAAAGTCCCTTTAGGTATGACACAGCACTATGCCATATGCTTGAGCAAATTGCCTGTGGTTTTTAATTCACACCCATGTGTTGGCAAGAAAATATGGAAACATGGATGTGTGGCTACAAAGAACGTGATCTTAAAGGGAGAGTTCACCTAAAAATGAAAATTCTGTCATCATTTACTCATGTTCCTAACATGTATGAGTGTGTTTCTTCTGTGAAGCACAAAAGATATTTGAATAAAGTTGGTAACTAAACAGTTGACAGTAGCCACGGACTTCCATAGTGTGGGGGGAAAAATGCTATGGGAGTCAATGGCTACCGTCAACTGGTTGGTTACCAACAATCTTCAAAATATCTTCTTTTGTGTTCAACACAAGAAACAAACTCATACAGGTTTAAACCTGGAAATATTTAGAAATGTAGGATTTTGAAAAATTAAAAACATGGAAAAACACAAGAAAGACAACAGACACCAATAGTTTCAACATGAACTGATATGATTTTACGGCATTTTAAGTAACTGACATGTCTGTTATTACACTGTATATCTTCAGGGAGAGAAAAAACGCTCTTCCAGTGAGTTACCAGCTTCAGATAATTGTTCTACGACTCGATCGTTTTGAAAAGATAGCAAGTCTCTATTGATCACAGCCTCTCTTTTCTCCAGAATGCAGTCCTTAAAAGCACTCAGTTGATGTATCAAGTCAATACAACATAGGTGTAGATGTGCTGGACAAAACTGAAGGGAGAAGAAAACAATCATCAAACAGGACTAAAGAGGCATACCTGTAGATCGCTATTCAGGGCCTCTTGGTGTTTCTGTCAAGAAGAAATTCTATTTCAAGGAACCTTATAGAAGGCAAGAGGGTTGTTTGTTCAACTGGACACTATGGATCAGCTATATCGTAGGTGATCCTGTGCTGTTGACCTCTAGCATCAGTTTTATCCATTGGTTTGCACTCGTAGTATATGTTTTTCTTTTCCTCTGCGTATGATATTCTACAAGTCATATACATCCATATAGATAGATGAATGCTTTATGTCAGCATACATGGTAAGCTGGGGGACTATATATGAAGACAACAACTACGACTTCACAGCACTGGCATTGGTTAATCTTTAAATACTCAAGCATTATTATTCATAGACTAAAGAGAAAAGGAAAATAATAATAACCCCCCCAAATAAGATACACAACTTTATTTTCCCCAATATATATATATTTTTTGTATACTAATGGCATGACATAAGCCTGTTTAATTCCATATCACTTGGAGGCAAGGTGAAAATAATATTCAAACATCTATCAAATGGGGAAATTTCCCTTAATTTTCAAACATTACCATGCATTACATTTTTATCATTTTTTAAGTTCACTTGCTTGCTCTTTTTAGTTAACTCTAGAGTAAATAAATGTTGTGTTAAGATAGTGTTGTCTTCACATAGACTCAAAGAATGCATTTTTTGTCATTTCATATCATGGGACACATCCACCATATTGCATGTTGACACGTGTAGAAGGATGCAGCGGCGTCGTGGGGGCTTTCAGGGGGATGGGGCGTAAGGGTGGGTTCAGCTCCTAGACGACAGCCTTTGAATCCTTGCAGTCCTGAGCAGTGGTGCCTGAGTTAGTCGGTTTGCTGTCTGTCCGCTCGGCCAGACGTTTCGCTTGTCTGCAAGACAAACAGGTTCAAATTAAGATTAATTATGATCCACCACTGCATTAAAAGAAATTACAGTAATAATACACATCTAATAATAATACTTATACAAACAACTATATAGATATATATATATATATATATTATATATGTACCATTACAGTATATACAGCGGGTAAAATAAGTATGGAACACGTCACCATTTTTCTCCGTAAATATATTTCTAAAAGTGCTGTTGACAAGAAATGTTCACCAGATGTCGGTAAAAACCCAAGTAATCCATACATACAAATAAAACAAAACAATCCAAGTCGACACCCCCCCTACCTCACCCCCCACCAGTTCTGTGTCATAAAGCAGAATGAACCGGGAAAGTATTGAAAAACATGGAAGGTAGTGCAAAAGGCAGAAAGCAAGACACAACAGAAATTCCTATACAGTAATTAGAAAGCAATCCTGCCCCTTGTCAGTGGAAATTAATATTAGTGGTTCAGTCTCAACTGAGGCCTCTAATAATGTGTCTTATACCACCCGTGTCACCACAAGAAACATTGTCATGATGGGTAAAAAGCAAAGAGCTATTCAAGACCTTATTGTTGCAAAACATATGATTGGGGGGCATGGTTACAGAAGGATTTCTATATCTGATGTTCAGTTAGCCCTGTTGGGGCAATAAGGCAGAATGGAAAGAACATTATTTTTCCATAAACCGGCCACGACTAGGTGCTCCTCGCAAGATTTCTGACAGAAGAGTGAAAATAATTATCAGAAGAGTTGTCCAAGAGCCAAGGACCACTTGTGGAGATCTTCAGAAAGACCTGGAATTAGCAGGTACAATTGTTTCAAAGAAAATAATAAGTAATGCACTCAACCGCCATTGCCTGTATGCACGCTCACCACGCAAGACTCCATTGCTGAAGAAAAAGCAAGTTGAAGCTCGTTTAAAGTTTGCTTCACAACATTTAGACAAGCCTGTGAAATACCAGGAGAATATAGTCTGGTCAGATGAGAAAAATATTTTACTCTTTGGATGCCATAATACACACCACGTTTGGAGGTCAAATGGCACTGCACACCACCCCAAAACATCATGGTGTAGCACTGGCAAAAATCATAGAATTGAAGGAAGGATGAATGGAAAAAATGTACCAAGACATTCTTGATAAAAATCTGCTGCCATCCACCAGGATGATGAAGATGAAACAAGGGCGGACATTCCAGCGAGACAATGATCCCAAACACAGCCAAGAAAACTCTCAATTGGTTTCAGAGAAAGAAGTAAAGCTGCTGGAATGGCCAGCCAATCACCTGACTTGAAACTAATAGAAAATAAGAACTAAAGATCAGAATTCATAGAAGAGGCACATGGAACCTTCAAGATTTGAAGACACTGTGGAAGAATGGGCCAAAATCACACCTGAGCAACGCATGCGACTAGTTTCTCCATACAGGAGGTGTCTTGAAGCTGTCATTAACAACAAAGGCTTCTGTACGAAGTATTAAATACATTTCAGCAAGCATGTTCAATGCTTTTTCCCTGGGTCATTCAATTTGATCACATATAACTTAATTTCTGAACTTATTTGTATCGTTTTCTTTGTATGTATGGATTACTTGGGTTGATACCGACATCTGGTGAAAATTTCATGTGAACAGCACCTTTAGAAATATATTTACTGATAAAAATGGTGACGTGTTCAATATTTATTATACCCGATGGATATATATATATATATCCAGTGGTGTGAAAAAGTGTTGGCACCCTACCTGGTTTTTAAATTTTTTGCATATTTGTCACACTTTAATGTTTCAGATCATCAAACAAATGTAAATATTACACAAAGATGATGCAAGTAAATACAAAATGCATTTTATTTTAATTATGATTTCATTTATTAAGGGAAAAAAACTGTCCAAACCTACGTGAAAAATTAATTGCCCCTCCTGTTAAATCATGAAAGAACTGCAATTAACCAGATTATTTTAAAAAGCTTAGATAAATTTCGCTAGCCACACCAAGGCCTGATTACTGCCACACCTGATCGCAATCAAGAAATCTCTTAAATAGAACCTGTCTGACAAAGTGAAGCATGCTTAAATAGCAACACATTATGCCGCGATCTAAAGAAATTCAAGAACAGATGAGAATCAAAACAGTTGACATGTATCAGTCTGGAAAGGATTATAAAGCCATTTCTAAGGCTTTGGGACTCCAGCGAACCATGGTCAGAGCCATTATCCACAAATTGAGAAAACTTGGAACAATGGTGAACCATCCCAGGAGTTGCCGGCCGACCAAAATTACTCCAAAAGCACAACGACGACTCATCCAAGAGGTCATAAACGAACCCAGAACAACATTTAAAGAACTGCAGGCCTCACTTTCCTTAGTTAAGGTCAGTGTTCATGATTCAATAAGAAAGAGACTGGGCAAAAACGGCATCCATGGGAGAGTTCCAAGGCAAAAGCCACTGCTGACCAAAAAGAACACAAAGGCTCGTCTCTCATTTGCCAAAAAATATCTTGATTATCCCCAAGACTTTTGGGCAAATATTCTGTGCACTGATGAGACAAAAGTTTAACTTTTTGGAAGGTGGGCATAAAACCAACACAGCATTTCATAAAAAGAACATCATACCAAGAGTCAAACATGGTGGTGGTAGTGTGATGGTATGGGGCTGCTTTGCAGCTTCAGGACCACGACGACTTGCCATAATCGATGGAACCATGAATTCTGCACTCTATCAGAAAATCCTGAAGGAGAATGTCCGGCCATCAGTTTGTGACCTCAAGCTCAAGCGCACTTGGGTTATGTAGCAGGACAATGATCCCAAACACACCAGCAAGTCCACCTCTGAATGGCTCAAGAAAAACTAAATTAAGGTTTTGGAGTGGCCAAATCAAAATCCAGACTTAAATCCGATTGAGATGCTTAAAACAGTCCATTCATGCTCGAAAACCCTCCAATGTGGCTGAATTAAAACAATTCTGCAAAGAAGAGTGGGCCAAAATTCCTCCACAGTGATTTGAAAGACTCATTGCCAGTTATCGCACACACTTGATTGCAGTTGTTGCTGCAAAACATGGCACAACCAGTTATTAGATTTAGGGGGCAATTACTTTTTCACGTAGGGCCAGGCAGGTTTGGACAGCTTTTTTCCCTTAATAAAATAAATAATCATTTAAAAACTGCATTTTGTATTTACTTGCATTATCTTTGTGTAATATTAAAATTAGTTTGATAATCTGAATATTTTACGTGTGACAAATATGCAAAAAAAAAAAAAACAGGGAGGGGGCCAACCTTTTTTACACCCCTGTATATATATAAATATATATATAAAAAAATACATATAATAATAATTACAAACAAAAAAGGAAATCACAACATAATAGAAATGTAAACATATAAAACTACAGAATATACATAAAATCTATAATAAAAATACAAATAATAAAGAGTAAGAATGATAAAATAACATACATTAAAATAATTTATTAAGAAATAGGTTGTGTGGTTTTGTCCAATACCTATACAATTATGTTATCAATTAATATTTAATAATAACCTCTACTGTTCAAAAGTTGGGGGTCAGTTTGTTTTTAGCAAGCATGCATTAAATTAATCAAAAGTGATAGTAAATAACTTTTAATCACAATTGCATTGCTAATTGAATAAAAATTAAATGTTTCTTGAACACAAAATCTGCATATTATAATGATTTCTGAAGGAATCATGGGATTCAATGAAGGGGGGGTGGGGGGGGGGGGGGGGGGTCCTTAAAGTAATGATGCTGAAAATTCAGCTTTACATCACAGAAATAAATACGATTTTAAAATAGAAAATTAAATAGAAAACAGTTATTTTGAATTGTAATAATATTTCACAATATTAGTTTTTTTTTTATCAAATAAACTTTTAACCAGTGATGCATATATAAATTATATAAAGTAATGCAGTGATGTACAGATAAATGGCTCTTAATGATTTTTACTGAAGTATTTGCTTCCCATCAGCCCCTTTCATTGTGACCTATACGGGTTGTTGAACAGGGTAGTTTCTCCTCTTTGTTCTGTTCTAGCTCATGACTGCACTGAGAAGCCGAAGCCACTGTAAATAAACATTTCTTTAACCTTTTCCTACGGCACACCTACTATGAAAATATTCTTGAACGGGTTGGTGAGATTTCCATTCTGGTGTGTCTATCATTTCCATTCTCATATTTCATTCTCCAGCGCTCTGTTCATCACGGATATGACAGAGATTCATTTTTCCCACAGCAAACCCTCTGATTGCAGGAGGATAAAGATCATGCAAAGACACGGAGTGGAGTGGCGAGAGGGTTTCCACTGCTGGAAAATCCATATTGTGTGCGTGTGTTTCTCTGAAAGTGATAAGCTCAGCCAGTGTGTGTGTGTGTAATCCTTTTAGTCATTATGTGGAGTGAGCTGACAGGTTTCAGATGTTGACATTTAAAGGACAAATCTTGTCTGTCTCTGCAGCTCAAAATCAGAAAGGAGCTCCACCTGTCATTGATATTTACTATACTGTGTGTGTGTGTGTGCGTGTGTGCGCAGTGTGTACTAACTAAAGACCACATAAAATGGCTTGTTGATTACATTTATTCATTTAGTGGATGTTTTTATCCAAAAATGAACATAAGTGATTCATCTTAAGGAGACAATAACACAAGAAGTAGCAATACAAAGCAGTGAACGCATAATGAGTAGTTATTTTTCTGACAAGTAGTTCTCTTTTCTGTGTTGACATGTTTTCAACTGAAACAGGAAGTTTGGAGAAATCTTGAATGGCTCATATTTTCCAACAGGCTGTAGTTAACTGTGACTTGCTCCTTTTTTTGATAATTAGATTATGCGGAGGAACGTTTTCATTCTAGAGAGCATCTGATTGGCCAAAAATATTGATACAGCCAGGGTCTAATAATAAAATGTTGCCCTTCCCGGGCTCGAGAAAATATTTTACCAGCCATGGAACAGTACGTGCATTATTTCATTAAAAAACAGGCAGAAGAAATTGGCGCAACGTGTTAATTGGGAATAAAATGAGTATCTTCACCTACGATTATTATTATTATTATAATATTAATTCAATTCATAAAAAAATAAAACCAATAAATAAATATAAAACGTTAATACTATTTAAATAAAGTATTTATAATAATATTTTAACTAGCATTATTATTTAACAACAGTACAATTACAATACAACAATACAAAAAACAATTATAAATCTTTCTCTGCTTTCAAACGTTAATTTTTTATTTTTGTGGAAAACCGCAGTTCACGAGAATCCTTTTTGTGCGTTGTGGTACTCTCGATAATGGTGGTAGATGGTAACTCGGGGAGAAGAATTGTTGAATAAAGTCTTTATTTTTGTTTTCTTCGCGCACAAAAAGTATTCTCGTAGCTTAGTAAAATTACGGTTGAACCACTGATGAACACATGGACTATTTTAACGATGTCCTTACTACCTTTCTGGGCCTTGAAAGTGGTAGTTGTGTTGCTGTCTATGCAACTGTCACGCAAACTCTCGGATTTCATCAAAAATTCTAATTTGTGTACGACAGATGCAACAAGGTCTTATTTTCGGGTTTGGAAAGAAATCAGAATTTTCATTTTTGGGTGAACTACCCCTTTAAAGGCTTTTATTATTTTGCATATTCAGGTAAAAAAGCAACCATCATACGTGTCTTTATAAGTTCCCCTCCACCTTTAAGTTTTGTTGAGCTGCAGTGCAGAGAAAAAAAAACGTGTACCCGGTTACATAAAACGACGACTGTAAAACTGGTGATGTGAACAGATGCATAAGGTATTCCCTTATGCAAATCAATTATGACTGTCAAATAGCAAAATGAATATTCATGAGCAAAGCTGATTCATTTTATTTTGTGTTCCCCACCCGATTACATAACCTGTAACAATGATCTCAATCAATCAATCAATCAATCAATCATTAACCAGCGCTGTATCCTCGTACTGTGGCAGTTGTTTTTAAATAAACTGTTATTTACTTATGTAATGAACTGATATTTCATCATAAATTTTAGGACAGCATTCAAAACATTGAATTAATTCTGGTTTATGCAAGAATCGGGCCAATATATTGGCTTAAATTAAGCTAACTCTGCTTGGAACAACACATGGGAAGTATTTCAAGGCCGCTAACATGATGATCTGTAAATATTTAAATGGAAAAAATTATAAATCATGTCCATTTCATTAAATCATCTTGAGAATCTCCTAACAGTTTATATAAAAGGCAATGGCTACCCAGATTGCCTCTGAGTGCTTTTGTCATTTAGATATAACATCACTGAAAGATAACTGATTTCTTCTGGTCGGGAGTTATTTACATATGTGATCTATGTGTTGTGGGATACTTACGGCACCGTTTGTACATACATGTCACATGATCCATTTTCTACCTTGATTGGTCCATCCACCGGGTCCAGTCCTTGTTCTGACAGCTGTTTCAAGGCACTAAGAGCAGCCTGTGTGAGGTAAGGAAACAGATGGCTTTGAGTGAGACAACATAACCCACATCAGCTGCTTTTTAAATAACACTCACTATCAGAAACCCGAGACTGACAGGACGCTTTCTGCTCCCTCTGTTTTGTTTGGCTCCTTCCAGCTCTGTGTTTATCTAACGTTTATCTAATGTTATTAGGTCAACGTTTTCAGGCTTGCATTTCCTCCGGTCAATGAGTGGGTTTTTGCTGCCCAATCGGCCACGTTATGGGCCGATATGCAAAAAATTAGCAATAAATCAAGTGTGCGGACACAGTGTGCTGAAATAATAGCATCTGATAACTCAGGTGTAACTGATATCCTGTTTTGCTCTGGAACGTCATTGAGCCCACAGGCAGAACAGCCAAGGAGAAACTTCGACTAAACCACAAAGTTTACAAACTCGTAAACTAACATCAAAGGAATTGCAATTCAAATTTGAACTTTGAACAAATTTGAACTTTGTAATTGGTTTAATTTTTAATAATACATTTCATTTTTCATAGAAATAATCCTTAAGCATCATTTTTATTAACTGCTTGCCATTACACAGTAGTATTTTGATTTGTAGTCAATATATATATGCCATATATAATATATATATATATATATATATATATATATATCTGTAGGTGCTTGTTAGACAGACAGACGACAGATCAGACTGATAGATAGATAGCATACCTAATGATTAAAAAAACTTTTCTTTTTTACTGAACACGAAAAATGTGAGTTTTTTTTTTTAATCATTTGTATCTATCTATCTATCAGTCGTCGTCTGTCTGTCTGTTCTACACAACAGACAGATATTATATCTTATCTTCTATACTGATGCTTCATACTTTTTCCATTTCCAGAAATTCGAATCCTCTCATTCTAATACTTCCACCAACACCATTTCTATTGTGTCTAATAAGAACACCCAACATCTGCTATTTACAATATTGTTTACTCGCTGTTAGAATGTGGTTCTCACACTGCACATAATCCATTTACCCAATTTCCTGCCTCTTCTTCTATTTTATGCGCCTTACTGATCGGTTTTGACAACAACTGAACCTTGCCCAAAGTATCGAAGAGAAATGTATGTATTATTTTATATGATTTATCTCTATTAGACTATGTATACAATTTTCTAATTAGACTATAGAGAAAATGTTTCTGTTTGCATTTAGTTTTAGCAATGTTTTGAGTCTTTTGTCATTCTTTATTTATTTATCATTTTTTTAAAAAACTTTATACTTTAAATATTATTTAGCTTGTATTTATATTTATTTAGTTTTAGCCATTTTAGGCCTTTTTGCCATTTTTTTAACTGCACAATGTATTCCTCTAACTCCTATTTATATTTGATTTTATTTCAGCTTTATTTCAAATAACGAAAAAGTTTAATAGTTTTTGTTTTGGTTAATAATAACACTGGAAATGTCTAATAGGCTAAAAGAGTACAGTGAATATAAGTCAGAATAATTAGTCAATATTATTAATGTAATTTTTAATGGTTTGTCCCAATGGTTAGACTTAACGAAATTCCTCTCTTGTGAGACAGCATTTGAATTACAGTTTAGTGCATTTTGCTTCCTGTCATTTCCATTCAACATCCTGTATGGGATGGCCAAGTAAATCCAAATTCCAACATGAATGGTAAATGAAGCCTTAAATTCTTTTTTTGCATGCAGTTAACAGAGTTTTGCACGACTCCGTTAAGTGCACACAGGCCTTAAATGTATCATTTCTAAAAAGGAAGTGTATCCTGTACAGTATGTGAGTTGGCAGTCAGATGTTACAGGCAGATGCTGCTCTCCTCGACCGGACGTGGAAGTCTTATAGAACATGTCTGTCACAATCCCTGAAGCCCTTTCAGCAGGACCAAATAAAATGACTACGACTGAGAGTCTTGGCTCTAGAGGGATGCAGAGCGAAAGAGAACAAGAACAGTGAGAGTGTTGTGAGGAGGGGTGCAGGAGACTACGAGAGGACAGAGGGCGTTTGAGAATTGCCGCCAAGATTCACTGGTTGTCGGGGATGATGCTCTCTCCAGCAAGCCGGCCAATAAGCCACCAAGATGTGCTGCCATGGAGACGCAACAAAAACAACCATGCACTATTTCCTCACAGCATCGACACAGACTATGCACTTGAACCCAAACCCCCCAGCACCCCAGTCCACTCACGAGAGGCGTGGACAGCACACACACACACACACACACACACACACACACAGACGTGTGTGCATTCCCCTCCCTGATTAATCAGTATTTGGCCGGATCATATAACGCCAGCTAATTGTCTCAGGCACCCTGTTGTATCCATCTTAGAGAACAGACTTTGATAAGTGTTGTGCATCAAATATCACGTGATCTTAGATCAGTCATAACTTATACTATGAAGGATGTACATAGTGCTCCCAAAAATAATTTTGTTTAATTTACACTTAAAATAGTCTAAAATGCTTTTAAATTAAATGCAAAATATCAAACCAAGTAGCATCTGCAAACTATTCACTTCACATGTTTGATGTGTACAAGAGGTGTCAAAATATTTTCTTCATTTAAAACACATAATATACTAACATATACATATATATATACACTCAATCACATATCTATATACACATAAATATATATATCTAATATAATCTCTATATATATAATATATATTCACTACTGCTCAGTAGTTTGAAGTCATTACATTTATTTTTACATTTTGAGGGAAATCTCTTATGCACATGCTGCATGTGATGAAAATACAGTAAAACAGAAATAGTGAAATATTTTTACAGCTTAAAATAACTCTATAAATGACTAAAGCCCCGTTCACACCAAGGACGATAACTATAAAGATAACGATAAAGATATAGTTCTAAAAATTGTTCTCAATTTTAAAGAATAGCACCACACCACAACTATAACGATAAAGGCACAGAGAAACAATATCATTGGAATCCAGCTGAGAACGGATACAAACCTTGACAGTAATCCAGGGCATACATCCTGTTATAACGAGCTTGAGAATTTAAAGCGGCAGACGTGTGTGCACTTAGAATAAACAGACGATATCGTTCACTGGTGTGGATGCATATATATTGCTATAGGGTTATCGTTCTTGGTGTGACGGGCTCCCCCTAACCTCTCCCATCTACGCAATTTTTTTATTTTAATATATTTTAAAATGTAATTTATTCCTGTGATGCGAAGCTGAATTTTCAGCATCATTACTCCAGTTTTCAGTGTCACATGATCCTTCAGAAATCATTCTTATATGCTGATTTGCTGCTCAAAAAATATTTCTTATTGTTATCAATGTTGAAAACAGCTGCGCTGCTTAATATTTTTGTGGAAACAATGGCTATTTTTTTTTTAGGATTCAGTGATTAATATAGTTTATTTCTATTTATTTAAAATGGAAATCTTTGTAACGCGTGTACAAGTCTTTACTGTCCCTTCTGATAAATCCATTGTTGATGTGTAAAAGTATTAATTTCTTAAAAAAAAACAAAAAAAAACCTTTGAACAATAGAGTTGGATAAATCTTACTTATTTAATTTTTTTAAGGTTTTGCTTGAAAAGTCTGCTTTTCTGCAGTGATGTCCATACACTTTTCAGTGTCTTAAATGGCTGCTTTTAGGCTCATTGCTAACAGTCGGAAAGCCTCATAGTCAATAAATAGGACAGGCCTGAAACAAATCCAATCACCTTACAGAACCTTGAGAAAAACCCAGACTCTGACTTAACATCTCAAAGAATGGTCCATCATGTGCTAATGTGAAAATGGAGTTGAGCTGGCCAAAGCACAGGAAATGAGTGCAGAACATGACAATGAGCCACGTTAGTGAGTTTATGCCATCACATCTGCAGGGATGACAGTCAAATCACTGCGAACGGTGAAAAGTGAAGTCATTTTATCACGGCTAGTGCTGTACACCACATATATTCAGCCATTTACGAAACCCCTTTTTGAGGATTTTCCGTGTGGAATGTCTTATCAAGTCGGGAAATCTTTGGAAAACTAACTCTTATCTATAATGGAACATACTGTACGGCTGTAGTCTGTTGCATGTAAATTCCCAGAAGCGTTTGGACCGGTAATAAATCAGGGTTAAATTAAATTTGTTTTGGTGATTGATGACAAGTGTGTATAAGGCTCAAATAGGAGGACATTATTCAGCCAGGAAATTGTTCAATATTCCAGACGATCATTTAAAGGCATTCTGAGTTTTCCCTGTAAACGCACAGTTCTCAGGACTGCAATGAAAGAGCAAGCACCAAAATGACTTCCTGAATGCCAAATAAATCATCCGTAGGCCAACTTAATACTCAATATGCATTTAATTTACTTCAGGGAACATATGCATGGTATGGAAACTAATGGAGGGGGAATGAAAACAACACCAGACGTAAATTCAGTCTCTAAATTGAATCAAAAGCGTTGTTCGCGACTAAATTCTTTCTGACATTTAAAAAGCCATCTAACGCATTTCTGGTAAAAATGAGGCTTGAGATGTAAACGTAAGCTTGGACTTTTGATGGATTCAGATGCAGATGCCTCTACGGTAAAAAGCGTATAACTCATCCTCTCCTGTGGCCAATAAATTGCAATCAAAAGGGTAATTACCGGTGGTGTTGTGTGTGTGTGCCATTACAGTCTCTGAGTAAATAAGCAGCATCTGCTTTTGCGCTGCCAGACAAAGACCATGAATCAAGACAGGGGAGACAGGCTTGTGATAAAGGCCTGGCCGCCCATCACCAAAACAGAGGGCTCAAAGATAAATATCTGACTATCTATTGTAACAACAGTCAATTACATCATTATTTTTCTAATGAGATAGGCCGAATCACTGATGGGCTGAAATATGTTTAGTCTAGCCCCCCAACCTGGAAGTGGTCAATCTCTGTCGTTGAGAACCTCAGATCAGAAGTAGCGCTGTCCCGGGACCCCAGGTGACACCCCCACATCACTCCTCCTGCTTTAGATAACACGCCACCACTCAGCGAAGCTCAATCGATAAATCTCGACATGCGCTACTTTACGGGACGCATTCATCAGCTCACCGTTGGATTCAAACGAATGGAAACAAGGCGGAATGTGGAATGTGTCAAAGCTAAATATATCAGAGCGGACTAAAAGGCGGCAGAGGATGACGAACGGAGGACTTTGTCAAAGGACAGTGAGGAGTCATTTTTCTAAGCTGCTTTAATGGTTTCCCTGATTGCATTTTCATTTCCTTCACTGCCTTGGCTAAACAGTGGCGCTTTCCCCAAGAGATGAGCTCCATGCCTCTGAGGCCAATTTGCGGACAGAGAGGGGGGTGATGGATCGACAGGGCCAAGCACCTCTATCGACCTGGCTCTCACGGGGGGGCATTCAACAAGGATAACATGGAAGGCTTCAAGCTGAAGTAGAGAGAATCTGACAGCCTATCACTCATGGACATGGAGCGTAGAAAGCAAGCATTAACTACATTCAGTCGGTCCCTGTAGTAAAGACGCTGAGGGGGGGATTCACTAAGATTGAATTGCGTCAACTTATGCAGTTGTTTATTTGCATGCACCATGTTGTTTTAACACCCAATTCGCTAAATGATTCTCAATTAATTCACAATAGGATAAGACATTGTAGACTACTGTATTCAGTATTGTTGGGAATATTGTTCCTCATTTGTGCGGCTGCTAAATGGCTAAATATAATGTACATTTTTAATAAAAATGGCATTATAACCCTGTAAATACTGACATAAGAAATACATAAACTGAAATATAAGTTTATTTGACTTCTAGAAAATCTTTAAAAATTTTATCTTATTTGATATATCAGGCATTAATAGCTCATATAACATATAGGAGAATATTGAGCTCAAACTCGAGAAAGAAAAAAGTTTTATTTAGAGACTCAAACTGAGCAATAATTGCAAAATATGCAATTCCAGGCAGTTTCTGACATTTTTATGGTTAAAAAGTAAGGTAAAATTCTGATAGCTTGTAAAATAAATCAATGAGATCTTTGAACAGTTTAGCAGGCTACTTACTTAAAATGCATATAAACATCAGTTGTCACTCTATATCTCCTAATAAAATGTCTTAGTAAAATGGTAGTTAAATGCTTAGTTTTATGATCAAAGCTGTAGTTTTTATTTTGGGGCAAAACATATAATGCAATCCAATATCATGATGATTGAGAAATGTAAAAATAAACATACTTCAAAAGTCTGATGCATTATATTTGATACTCACATTTTAACACAATATAAAAAAAAATTAATGTATAGATAATGAAGCAAGTCAGTCTAGTAAGTGTTGATCTTGGAATATTACTAACAATTTAAAAGTTCTTATGTTTTCTTAATAAAAATAATTTAAAATAATTTTCACAGCAAAAATAAATTTTTTAAAAGGAGGACATTTTTTAAATTATTCTAAAAGGCCTTTTACTTACTAAAACAAGTGTAAACCAATCAGAGGGTAGACGGAATGTAGTAGATTGCTTACAGGTTTACAAGTTTTGATCAAGTATATAATCTAGAGACCTTATAAATTTGCGCATGAAATATATTAAAGTATGGCTTTATAGGGTTAAGTGTGTGAGTGATGTGACTCTATAATAAACCTAATTTTTATAGAAAGAAACAGTGGCCAAAAAAATGACTTAATTTAAAAACTATGCAGCACTATAAATGAACATTTGGTTAAGTTGGACTGCAGCAGGCTCGGTTTCATTGGCTTCATTGTGCAGCGTAGAGAACATCATTGATTATAACGTAACTTTGTAAGATTGCGAAGAACTAAGATGAGTGACAGCTTTTTAGTGATTATAAACGGAGCGCTCTGCGCGCAATAGCAATGGACGGCACTAAAACCTTCATATAGCCTATATATTAAGGTTAAAGCACCCTCACTAATTTAAGAAGCACCCTCAGCGATTTGATTCTGGAGCCAGGCCTGAACTGCAGGTGGTTTGTAATCAAGAAATATTGCATGATAGTGGTACAACTCACTGGTGAATTAGTGAATGAGGCTTTTTTTATTGATAGTACTGGATTCAAACGTGCATTTCCCACATGAGCACCATGGCTAAATCTCTCTGTGCCAACCACTAAGCAACAGTTCCAGCGAGCATAAGTGTTCTTGAAAGTGAGAACATTCAGTTCAAGAGGGAACATTTGTGAGATGGGCGTAGTCTTGTACGTTATTAGACCTGATCATGCCATGTTTTTACTGGGGAGAGATGAAGCCCAGGCTTAAGCTCTCATCTGGTCGACCGGTGGGTTTTTCCCATGGTCCGGCACAGCTTCCCACTGAAGCTCAACCACGGTCCACTCCAAGAGCATCAGTCCTGGCCCCCTGCTGGCCTTTGATCGGCATTTCATCATTTGTTTTCTCTGCCACCTCATCTCTATGAAACATGCTGCTGAAGACACAGCCCATTTAGTCCTCCATTAACCACTGACGACGAGGAACCGCTCACTGCGTCTTTGGCAACACTATAAACAGGTCCACAATCTGAAACGCAATCAAACACTCTGCAGGTGTACACAGACACAATCTCTTTCACTCTGGTTCAGCCTACACACCGGTGGGCTTTTCCAGACTGTCCAACAGATGGGTTTCTGAGCCACTCAAAGCTCGTGTGAGTGAATGGAAACACAAATCCTGCTCTTTGTTTTATTTATTACATAACTTTACAGGCTGTTGACATCAAAAGCTGAAAAGTGCTGCTTTCTCGTCAGAATGCTAATGCCACAGGATCAGAGCTAAATGGAAGAATTAAAATTTATGGATGACTCACGGCGGTGAGGTTGTGACATTTCTCGTCCTAGACTAAACAATTATTACAGCCGCTAAGGAGGGGAGACAGAGGGAAAGCTCTTTGTTGCAGTTGAAAGGGATAGTTCACTGAAATATGAAAATTCTGTCATTGCCTGTTTACACTAAGAACTATTACTATAAAGATAACTATGTTTGCATCCATATCAATGTAGGATAATGCTCTGTATACTCAAGTACACACTGTAGTTATGCTCAAGCTCTTTAAAGTCGGATGGATTCGGTTGGCTGTCAATGTTTTTATCATTCATTAGAAAAATAAAAAAAAGTTCTGAAAGTGATTCCAACAATATAATGTTGTTGTTTTTGTAGTTATTGTTCTTGGTGGAATGGGCCTTTAATCACAAAACACTTGTGTCACTCAAATCTCTATGACTTTTAAAATCTGAATAAATAGTGTCTTAAATCGACTTTTCTTTTGTGGAAAACAAGGGATAAATGTAAAAACGTGCTGGTAAATTTTTCCATATTACAATGAATAGTGATTGAAGCTTTCAAAGCTTCAAAAAGAACCCCAACACTCCATAAAAGACTGAATGCCTTTTTTAATAATTACATTTAAAGCCATTATTAAAGGGATAGTTCACCCAAAAATGAAAATTCTGTCATTAATTACTCACCCTCATGTCGCTCCAAACCTGAAGACCTTCTTCGTTCATCTTCAGAACACAAATTAAGTTATTTTTGATTAACTCAGAGCTTTATGGCCCTCCATAGACAGCAATGCAGCTGACCAAGTTTCAAGGCGCAGAAAACATATAGTAAGGACATCATTAAAACAATCCGTGTGACATCAGTGGTTCAACCGCAACGAGAATGCTTTTTGTGCGCAATGAAAACAAAAATAATGACTTCACTCAACAATTTTTTCACTTTTTTTTAAAGTTATATTTATGGTATTTTTATGCCTTTATTTTGAGAGGACAGTAGAGAGCTGACATGAAAGCACTGGGAGGAGAGAAGGGAGCAGGATCAGCAAAGGACCTCGAAGCGGGAATCGAACTCGGGTCGCTGTGAGCACAGTTGCGCTATATGTCGACGCACTAACCACAAGGCTATGGGCGCCAACAACTATTTCTTCTCTTGATGCGTGTGGTGCTGCTGACGCAGGAGCCGGCGTTCTGACATAGATCATGAATGTGACATGCCCTGTTTGCAAGCAGAGGAAAGTACACGCATGTGTCGTGGTACTGTCATGAATGCGTGTCGCAGACTGACACGGAAGAGTAGAAATTGCTGAATAAAGTCATTGTTTTTGTTCTCTCTGTGCACAAAAAGCATTCTCGTAGCTTCATAACGTACGGTTTAACGAAGTCACTGGACTATTTTAATGAGTGCCTTACTAGTCTCCTGGGCCTTGAACGTTGTCAGTTTGTGTTGCCAGTCTTAATTTGTGTTCTGAGATGAAACAAAAGGTTTTACGGGTGTGGACAGAATTTTCATTTTTGGGTGAACTATCCCTTTAAGCTGAGTGAGAAGCAGCATTATTGAATTCATAAAGGAATCATTCTTCAGAGTCAAATGAGTTGTTTGATCCGGTTCACTAAACAAGTCTGGATGATTTGTTACTTGCAAGTAGTTTAAGGCATTTGGATCATCTTATGGGCCACTTTGTGTTCCTTTTTAGGCTTTACTAATGCATTTTTCTGTTCTAGTTTGAAAACGACATGAGGGGGAGTAAATGATGACAGAATTATCATTTTCAGGTGAACAATCCTTTTAAATTGACTCACCTTAAAGAGATCTGCTGTACATGTAGGTTATTGTACAGTGGGAAAAAAGTTGTTCCCGTTTTTAAAAGGGGCATATAAATCCATTCTGCCAGCGGCCCTCCGGAGCGCAATGGTAACGTGAGAGGCCGATGGAAAGAGAATCCCACAGAAAGCCCACCGTTCTTCAGACATCAAAGCTCTAGAGACAACTCACAGTAACATTCCTGCCTCTCGTTTGGAAACTTGCCATCCTGCTCCCAAAGCGCCCGGAGAGGAGAGGCTCCCTGTCCTACACCACCTATATTTCACATCCATAAAGTCTGGAACAGGCCGGATATCAGACGAGGAGCAGATGAGCGCTATTCCAAATGAGCCACTCTGGAAGCAGGACATACCAGAGCCCTCGGCTCAATGGGCTGTGAAATCACACATAAAGAAGAAACCAATAGGAGGGAGATGTGGAATTTCAGCTGCTTATCAAATCCAGCTTCCAGACTGTTCCCGACACTCCTGTAGGAGCATCACAAAGATGAGTACACAGACAAGAACAAAGAGACCCTCTCTGTCTGTCGGTGAAGCAATAACGGTGAAAATGGCGAGTGATAAACGCTCCGCACATTCGCACGTAATTTATTGCCGCTCATCAACACATTCTAAACTCGCGTCTACTGGGCTCCTTGCTAATTGTAAAAATGTCAGCCATGCTCTGCACAGGGTGGAAGCGTAAAATTTTTTCAGTGCTTGGAGAGATAAAACCTGCTCCCTGTTATGTGAGCAATGTTAAAATAAAAAGCCCCCGTGCCCCCTTAGCGTTTCACACTGTCTTTCACATGAACACATGCTCTCGACACCAATTGGATATTTAGGATTATTTAATCAGACAGGTGAGAAAAGAACAAGAGGTTTGGTGTGAAGAACCATTAGGAACCAGGGTTATTTTGAACGTACACTAATGGGGTATTATATATATATATATAATATATAATATATATATATATATATATATTTACGGTAGATATATTAAAGGGGTATATGATGCGATTTCAGGTTTTCCTTTCTCGTTGGAGTGTTACAAGCTGATTGTGCATAGATATGATCCCTGAAGTTGCAAAGACTAAAGGTCTCAAAACCAAAGAGATATTCTTTAAAGTTAAGACTCTGCCACGCCCCCTTAAAACGGCTCGTTCTAACACGCCCCAAAATATCTACATCACTATGTGGGAAGATATGCATAATGCCGCCAAAATGTTCATGCAAAGAAAGAGGCGTGGTGTAAGTAACCGCAGGGTAAGTGTTGAAATGTGTGTTTGTGTGTGTGTGTGTGGTGGTGTGTGTGTGTGTGGGGTTGTGAGGTGAGGAGAGAGAAGAGAATGTGTGGGGTTGAGAGGAGAGAGAGATGAGAGCGCGCGCGGGACGAGAGAGAGAGCGGTTTGTGGGATGTGGTGTGGGTGCCGCACTTCGCGGAGCGATCAGGCGCGAGGCATGAGAGAGGCGGAGGAGACGAGAGAGCAGACACATCACAGTGGAGGTCAGCTGTCTTAAACCGTGGCTTGTGTACTGCAAACACAAACCAGCTTCATCACTGTGTCTATCACGAGACTCTGTTCCCCTTTCGGGCTCTGTCTTTACATTTATTTTGAAAGATGAAGCTCGCGATTATGGTAAGGGGCGTTACATTTCCGACGAGTGCTTGCGGTGTTCGGCCAATCACAATGCACTGGGTCAGCTCGCCAATCAGAGCAGACTGCGCTTGTCAAAAGAGGGACTTTGTAGAAAACTAAGCGTGTGAGAGAGGCGGGGCATAGAGGACTTACAATAATGTGCAGTATTTGAAAAATATGTGTTTTTTGAACATTAAAAGCATGTCAACATATTCTGTTACACCAAATACACAAAATAATGATCTTTTAAAAAAGCATCATAGACCCCTTTAAATGAAATACAGATTAAAAACTAAAAATATCCGGAAAATTTAATTAAAATACAGTTTTAAAACTCCAAAACTAACTCAACTAAACTAAAATATTAGTTTTAGTAACACTAGATTGTGCTGAGAAATATAAGGCTGTCAAAAATTTGTTTAGTGTAAGCAAAGACCAAAATAAAAAATAAACTAAAATTGAAAATGTGGAACTCAACCAAACAGAACTGAAAATATAAAAAAAATTAAATATGAAGATTAATAAAACTAAATTATATATTTTTTAAGAATTCCGTATTACAATCTACAAACACCACATTCATTTGTATGTGCAAGTGAATATTAATCAAATGCAAAAGGGGATATTACAAGATAAACAACGTTAAAAAAATAACGAAATAAAATATCATTCCTGTTCTTTCTGCTATATGCAAACATATGTCTAAATTAATATGCCGTTAAAATGCAATAATAAAAATAAAACAAAACAAAAAATAGTAAAATAAATAAAAATGTACTTATTTTATTTTAATAACTTTTTTCATCATACAATATCCACTTTTGCATCGTTTAATATCCACTTGCACATCTGGGCTGATCATTTGGAAAAGATCTTATATATAATAATACCTGAAGTGAAATTTATTTAGAACACTAAAACGGGCCAACATGGAAGCGGTCCAAGCTACTCAAAGTTAAAAGTGCAGAAATTCTTTTGTAGCATGTGTAAACATCTCTAAATGTTGTTTTTGTACTGATAAAATCTATCTAAACGATGTTTCTCAACATACAGGCCTATGCTACAAATTTCACAATGTTAAACTCAACAGTTTCCAGATTGGATATTATAATGTATTTCCTCTTGGGAAATACTAAAATATGCTTTAAAACACACCTGCCTGTCATTGGACGTGTTTAAAACAAGGCTGAGACATCTGCATTCACACAGGCCCGGAGTACCGTAATCAAAATGCCAGATTCTGCCTTCTCATGGAACGTGTCCAGAATGCAAGGTCAATAATTGCCTGAACCTCCCTGGAGAGAAGGACTCTGCTGACATAGGAAGCCATAAATTAGGACCCAAAACGCAGCAGCATGTCATGCGTCATTAGGGCCGAAGAGGGCTGCTTTATCTGTTCGTCATTCGGACACCGTGGATGGCACCTCCCCATGTCAAAACACAAACCACATGGGAGAGGGGTGCAGGGTACCGCATACCTCAACATATGACGAGACAGTTTAAAACAGTCACTCCCTCTGTAAAATACATACATTCAGAAAAAGAACACTTGCACTAACCCGCTCCACCATAATTCAGATATTAACAAAGTGTGAAATTAAAAAACGCATTTATCTAGTGTATGTCGCTGACATCATATCAGTAAGTCAGGCTTAGTCACTCACTAAAAAGTTTCAGCATTAAAGTTTTCTTTTTGTTACTGCGGAAAAACTTGCTCTCTGCCTTGGTTTTTAAATCTCATTTGTACTTTTGCATTTTTAAATGTGCTGCAAACGACTAAGATACACAGGAAAACCAATGCTATTTGGCAGCAAGGAAATCATGCTTAGCAGAATAATATCATTCTGATAGGTTTTTATATGTGGAATGGCTCTTCAATGAATAGCTTCAATCAATAAAATGCTTAAAAATTTTATTTTATTCAATCAATAAAATCAAAAAATGCTTAAAACATTTTAATCAACAAAGAAATCAAGGAATAAGATAAGTGAGGCACCAAATCAACTTTAAATTTAAACTTAAAGTAATAAAATAAATAAAATAAAACAGTAAAGAAAGTTAGAGTAGTAGAGAAATAAAATATATCAGAAATAAAATAAACAATATAGTGCAAGTACAATGGCTTGTATATGATAAATATTCTAGAGAATAATATATATACAATACTGTTTAAAAGTTTGAGGCAGTACAGATTTTAAATAAGAATTCAATACTTCGTATCCAGCAAGGTACATTAAATGACCATTTATCAATCCACATAAAATTCATAAAATAAATTATATTTGAAATAAATGCCGTTCTTTGGGAATTCTCTCTCACACAAGAAGCTGGAAAAAAATAAACTAAATACTAATAGGATTAGTAAATATAATAAATATTAGTCTTTTTCTGGATTTATAAAAATGCAGCCTTGGTGAGGATAAGGACGTCTTTTAAAAATATTTTAAGAAATCTAACTGACCCCAAATTTATGAACGGTAGTAAATATTCATAACATTTGAATTTCAGTACAATAAAGTTGTGACCACATCTCACTTCACTACTTTTTCTGTCACAATTTGTCAGGATAAGTATAGTCTTGAGAACACTTAAGCAGTAAACTCTATTATTTAAATGATGATTCACAGTGGAAATGCTGCAGTTTAACATGGGATCATGAAACTAGTCTTCCACTGACATCAACTTTCTATGATAGAGGGATGCCACCATGGAAAAAGGATCCCCTTCCTCTCTGCCCATAGCATCTTTTATCACCTCTCTCCCTCATATTATAATCACACATTTCATAATCTGGTCCGCACGGGTTGCCTAAAGCAAAATGGAAAACTGTGGGCGGACACGAGGACCCAGCCTATCAGACAACTACATATGGTGGGTTTCCCTCCACAGTCCTTTCTTTTCCTTCCCATCTATAGATTTCATCATAACAAATATCCAGACCGGAAAAAAAGCATAGCAAATGCAAATGGAGGTTTGCTTATCAGCAGGCAGCTGTCATGTCACTGCATACCTAGTGGAAAAGACCTTTATATCATAAGCTTAACAGTGAGGAAACCGTGGTTTGGTGGGGGCGTGTAATCACTTCCTGTCATTTGCATAAATAATAAACTGACCACTGAGATTGCAGCCCCCATCTTCACTGTAGGCCATACATTGTTTTCTTGAAGTCTTAAAAAGTGTGATATATTAGCTCCAAAACCAAGTGTGCTGCTTTAATAAGACTAATTTGAAGCGCTCTACATAGACAGCAACATCTTATGCGCTTCTCACGTGAAGCTTACAAAAGAATAGGCTTCCACTACAGGCTGACTTTCGCATTTCGCTAAGCTAACAACTTAACAACACTGTTGCTGTCAGCAGAAGAACTCTTTGGAGTTCTCTTTGTAAGCATGTTACTAATATAATAATGTGATTTTCAAAGGGCTTTTCACACATGAAATAGTTAACCCTGGGTCATTTAAAACCCTGGGTAAACAGAATCCTGGGTTGCCTTGTATCACGCTTCACATTGTTTATACTTTACCCCGGGGTTAACAGTTAATCCTGGGTATTCATGTACGTTTCACACTGTACATTCCTAAACCCTGGGTTAATGTTTTTATTTGCATGTTTGAGGTGTTATCATTTATTGGACAAACACAGCACAACCTGTTTACCCCTTACAAATATTTTTACTAACGCAACCTCGGTTCCCTGAGATACGGGAACGAGTACTGCGTCTGCTAAGACTCTACGGGAAAAAGCCTTTTTTCTCCTGAACTGAAGCCTTTTTTCGAACACGCAGTGAAACTGCACAGCCATTGGTTCATGCAGTGTATAAAAAACGAACCTGCAAAAAGCCGCAGAATGGGCGGGGCATCTGGCTATATAAGTGGGCGCTCGCCAGACGGTATTCTCGTTCCTTATCTCAGGGAACCGAGGTTACGTTAGTAACTGAGTACGTTCCCTGTTGATACTACACTTGTACTGAGTCTGCTAAGACACTATGGGAACACAGTACAATCACGCCGTGCTAAGGTAGAGGAACGACTAAAAAATTCAAACTTCCGTAAGCAACAATGCCCATAGAGAAGGTAACAACAACCCAAGGCTAAGACGGGCTGAGCTTCTTGAGGTCACACCCGGTCTGGTTAATCGTTCCAGAGTACTCCTGCAACTTCGGCACCCAGGGGTCGAGAGCTGACAGGTGAACTAATGCCAGAGAGCTTGAGCGTTATATGGTCAAGGGCTCTCTGTCAGATCTGTTTACGCAGCGAGTGTCTCTTCAAGTGGAGAGGATCCTGGCCTGCAAGGCCGGGACTTCCAGTCCAGCCGGCCGCCTCACAAATATCCACATTGGACACATCGCTGGACCATGCCCAAGGCGAGGCGATGCTTCTGGTAGAATGGGCCCGTACTCCGATGGGACATTGTAGGCCCAAGGAAGAGTACGCTAGCGTGATGGCGTCTACTATCAATCTAGAAAGTCTTTGCTTCGTGACCGGATGCCCTTTGGTGTAATTACCGAAGCTGACAAAGAGTTGTTCCGACCGTCTATAAGGGGCAGAACGATCCATGTAAATTCTCAGAGCTGTGACAGGGCAGAGCAGAGATATCTCTCTGTCCTCTTCAGAGGGAGGAAGCGCCGAGAGTGTAATGACCTATGCTCTGAATGGAGTGGAGAGCACCTTTGGTACGTAACCATGCCTTGGTTTCAGGATGCCTTAGAGTCATTAGGCCCAAATTCCAGGTAGGCAGCGCTAATGGAGAGCGCCTGCAGGTCCCCTATTCGCTTTACTGATGCTAGTGGCAGAAGTAGAGCAGTCTTCAGCGACAGTGACCGAAAGTTGGTAGACTGTAGCACTTCAGGGCCCTCAGCACAGTGGGCAGATCCCATGAAAGGACGGTAGGGGGGCGAGGCGGATTCAGCCTCCTGGTGCCCCTTAAGAAGCGGATAACCGCGCCATTTCTGCCTACTGAAGTCTTCTGAGGCGAAGAGGTCTAGCTCGGCCTCGCCGAAGATCTCCCAGAACCTCTGAACCGTCTGCGGATGGAGCGTCCACTCCTCTGAGGGGACATTGCTCCTTGATAACATGTCCGCTCCTTGATTCAATTTGCCCGGTATGTGCGCCGCTCTCAGTGAGCGCAGGTTGAGTTGAGCCCATTCCAGGAGGCACTCTACCAGAATGAAGAGACGCTTCGAGGAGAGGCCTCCGTGGCGAATTATGTAGGACACCACTGACATGTTGTCTGACCAGATTAGCACATGGTGCCCTTTTAGGACTGGCAGGAAGAACTGACAGGCTCAACATACTACTAACATTTCCAGGCAGTTGATGTGGAAGACAACTGTCTGACGCATTCGACAGTGGCCGAAAGTCGGTATTGCCCTTCGCCACAAACCTGTGTTGGAGGCATCTGTCGTGACAACTGTCCTTCTGCAAACCATTCCCATGGTCACGCCCGGTTCCATCTAGCGAGAGCTCTTCAGGGGGTTGTCGCCCGGACGGGTTCCTCTGATCGCACTGTTATACAGGCCTAATTCAACCGGGGATATCTGAGCTGTCGGTGATGCAGCATGGGAGGGAAACCATGGGTCTACGAAGGCAGACCCAACTGTGCCAATGGCTGAGCACCAGGCAATGAGCCCAGCATCCTCTGAAACATTTTGAGAGGGCGAGTGGTACCAATCTCGAAGGATGCCGCAGCTGTATAAGTATGGCCAGAGCCCGTTCCGGCGCGACTACAGCGGTCTTTGGGCCGAGTCGAGAACTGTTCCCAGGAATGATATCCGTTGGCTGGGAGACAGCGCGCTCTTGATAAAGTTGACCCTGAGTCCCAGGCGCTCTAGGTGGCTGAGGAGGAGGGCCCTGTGTGATATTAGTTCTGCCTCCGACTGGGCCAGGACAAGGAGCCCAGTGCGAGGTAGTGAGAGTGCGGATACCATGTTCAAAGAGGGGAGAGAGCCGCGTCCATGCACTTCGTAAAAGTGCGGGGGGCCAGGGACAGCCCGAAGGGAAGGACCAGTGTATGATACTATCTCGACAACTTTCCCTCGAAAGCGAATATCAAAAAGCGCCTTCTGTGATGGGTGTATATGGATGTGAAATTATGCATCCTCAGGTCCAGAGAGAAAGAGACCGACGAACGAGGGTCTTAGGTATATAGAGCGATGGATGAACGTTTAAAGGGGGCTTGATTCAGGTGTCTGAGATCGTGGATGGGCCGGAGGCCACCATCTTTTTTGGGGATGAGGAAGTAACGGCTGTAGAAGCCCGACTCGCTCTGAGCTGGAGGAACCGTTTCTACAGCTCCCTTTGCCAGCAGATTCATCACCTCTGAGAGCTGGAATTTGAGCGTCCTTGCTTTGCACTAAGGTGGGAACCACGCCGCTGAAGCGCAGGGGTCTTTGAGCGAATTGGAGTGAATATCCTCGTTTTATTATCCCCATAACCCAGTCTGACATTCTGGGGATGGCCTGCCAGGCCTCGGCCTGAGTGGCGAGGGGTTGGATTAACTCGTGTGACTGGCCGCACAGGGGCAGAATACTCGTGAGTAATGGAAGAGGAAGTTTGCTCTCTTTTTGAAAATGTTTGTGTTCTATAACAGCGGTTGATTGCTTGGGCACTTGAACGGACCCACTGTTTGCAAAAAACAAATTTTTCTCTTTACCCAGAGTTGAATGGGGTGTCAGGAGGTCTAAGAGAGGCTGCTTGGGAGGCAGTCCGGCCATAGCGAGACCTGGACCTATCCTCTTCCTGTCCCGCAGATCAGGAAGATGCCTGAGGCGCCGGGTCCAGCACGCAATGCGACTTGTTCGTGAGTTGCCGGTGTATGTTGACGAGGATTGAGGATAGAAGGCGGAGGAACTGCGGACGAGTCAACCTCAGATCGATCGCAGCCATATCACGTGCCTTCCTCCCCCCCCCCCCCCCCCCCCACCGAGCGGAGCCTCTGAAGACGACGGGGAGGGCGGCAGTAATGACTTTTGCGGGCTGCTGAGTCGGCGTAGACTTAGGGCGACTAGAGGCAGCAGCGGGAGTAAAAACAAAAAAGGCTATAGCCGCCCTTAGGCAGGAAATGTTGCATAGCTTGAGACGATTCTCTGGGCCTCGCTGCAAGGCTTGGCCGACATCCTTTGAACGAGGTAGAAGAGACCCTTGGGAAAGACTGGAGCATCACGGAAGAGGATCTTATCCGCGTCCTTGATTTCCATTAACGTCAGACAATAATGGAACTACGAGCACAAAAGGCTGCGAAATAGCTCTGACGATCGCTGAGCAAGTGCACGCTCTAGTATGCTCATCATGGACCTACGGGAAAGAACGGCGAGGAAAGCTGACAAGGGGTCTGGTGGCGCCGGCAGAAGCCATTCATCCAGACAACTGCGAGAGGGGCCTCTGGTGGGACCACTCTAAACCCAGCTCTTCGACCACTTTCGAGAGGATACGGAGAAGTTTGGCATCCATCCCGTCTTTGCCGACGATGGCAAGGGGGTGGGGTCGGTCACCGAGCCCAACAGCTCCTCTGCATCCGAGGCAGTTAATGACATGCTGTCAATCAAGCAGCTCTTCCTCACTTCCCACAAATGAGACCAGGTCGCTCGCGCCGGCAGAGGGACACTGGTCAGACTGGCAGAAAATGACGGGAGAATTCTCTCTCTGGGGCGAGGGCAAGGCACGCGGGATCTGGGCTGACGTGAGCTCGCTCGCAGCCGGATGTTCGAGTCCTCTGCCCCGCTGTCCCTGGGGGGGAGAAATCGGGAGGGCACGAGGGGCGGAGTCGCTCTCTGAAAAGAAAGCGATCCGCGAGCGAAGAGAGGCGAGACTGAAGTTCTCGCAGTGAGAACACTAAGTTCCCATGAGCGCAGCTTCCGCGTGGGATTTCCCCAAACAGGAAACGCACTCAGTGTGGCCATCTTTGGCATGCAGGGGAGACCTGCATGAACCACAGTAATGGCGTGGCATTTGCAACAACGCCAAGCTCTTTTAGTAAGCTCTTTTAGAATCGCCGGATGGCAGCAGGGGAAATGGACCGGAACTGCTGCGTCGCTGAAGCGACGGAGAAGAAGGCCAGCCATGCAGAGAGGTCCTGATTCCAGCTGCGAAGACGTGTCAATGGCGAGCAGGCTTCGGATCAGCGTAGAGTGTAGTTGTCGCTGAAGGAGAAGAAATCTGAGAATCCAGTGGTGAATGCCCACTTATAAGCCAGATGCCCCGCACATTCAGGCAGGCTTTGCCCATTGGTTCGTTTTTTTATCACTGCACGAACCAATGGCCGTGCCGTTTTACTACGTGATTGAAAAAATGCTTCAGTTCAGGAAAAAAACAGTCTTTTTCCCATAGCGTCTTAGCAGACACGGTACGAGTGTAGTATCGACAGGGAACAATGGTTTTATTATAGTAAAAGTGTAGTAACCATGGTTTGTTGGCGTATTGATTACCCTTTGTCTAATCCCAGTTTTACTACAAATACCATGGTTAAACTAAGGTTAGAGTAGCAAAACCATGGTTAATTTGTGGTTACCATGATTAGTAACCGTGGTTTTTTGGTTTTATGAGGGTAATTAACAACCCTTATGGTTATTTTTCATAGGGACATAATGGCTTTAGCATTGCGCATCTTCGTATTATTCTACACTGTACTATTACGTTTTCCCTGACTTTTCAGTGGACCATATAGGTAAAAATAAAACAGTCTCTTCTTAACATCAGTCTATGTGTTTTACGTTTGAAATTTACAACGTTTTTATAATGCGTCGTGTTTCTGTGACTGTCCAAAGCGTTTGGCACTGCAGTGAAGAGTTAACACCTCAAAATCCTGGTTTCATAACCTTGGGTAAAAATTGGTGCTAACCCTGCTTCTAAATTACAAGTGTGAAACGTACCTTTACCCAGGGTTAAAAGTTGTGTTTCAAACAATGATAACCCAGGGTTCAAATGCAGTGTGAAAATCTCTAAAGTGCATTAGTGCCCGCCCACTTTTTGAGTGGCCTTAAGTGTTTTTCCCATTCATTTTTTCCCACAGGGATTAAAAAAAAATGTTTTAGAAGTTATAAGCCATGAACCAAACCAACCAGCTAGGAATCAAATCATTACAACTTGATGAACAATAAGTTGTTAAAGGTTTAGAAGTTATCATTTAAAAAAATTTTCGCATTGAGAAAATGACTTTTTAGTTAGAGAATTTTACTTCTGTTATGCTGTAAGCATTGAAAATGCATAGCAAAAGTATTTTTTAAAAATTATATATTTTTTCCATTATTTCTATTTCACTATTTTCCCAGAGTCCCTTAAAAGAATAGTTCACCCAAAAATGAAAATGTTGTAATCATTTACACACTCATTTCCTTCCAAACCTGTGTAAGTTCTTATTATGTAACACAAAATAATTTCAAAGAACCAAACAGTTGTTGGTCCCCATTGATTTCCATAGTAGGGAAAGAAATTGAAATGGTTTCATTACAAAGCATTTTCTCTCAAAATATCTTCTTTCATGTTCAGCATAAGAAAGAAACTCATACAGGTTTGGAATGAGGGTGAGTAAATTATGACAAAATTTTCATTTTATTAAAAGTGTAATAATGGAGACAGTTAAACAGTGTATCAGACATAAAATTGCTCGAAGTCACAACGTAACAGAAGTAGCCTGAATTTTATTCCTCTGGATTGCGTCATGCATTTGAGTGAAGCAGATTATCGAAAAAGACAACATGTAGTGCGGGGACTCAGTTCTATGCATCGGTTGTTGATTGGAAGTTGAGATGCGGGTGTGGAAATCTAAAGTCAAGGCAGATGAACATGAGCATGAAGGGGCGGGGCTTAAACTAAATGAACTAAATGAGTCTGGCATTTTCACCGGATGATCCAGTTATGACGTTTTGATTAAACATTACTAAGCCAAACTTTTATTCTTTTAAATGAAACATGCATGTATGATTTTTTCACAATAACATCTATAACGTATTTAGTAAACAGTGAATTTTCATTTAATGCAGACTTTAAATGGAGTATATTTGTGTGTGATCTTGTATAAGTCATAACTCTCTCAATAACATCAGCTATCTTTTTCTCACAGTGACAGACTCTCTGGACTGGATGAAAGGTGTGCATATGTGTGTGTATGTATGTAACCGAATCCTGTAACCAGAGAGTGTCTGCAGTCAGACAGCGTTTTACACTCCTCCGTCCCGATATGCAATTCCACACCCCCCATAGCGGCCTCAGAGGAAGCTTTAACCACTCCATATCCAAACGGGACGCACCAATAAAACGCTCTAATGCATGGTGTAATGAGTAGGGCCCATCCCTGATGGCGTGCAAGATTCCCCATTACTCAAGCATGCAGGGTCCGGACGCCCCCTCTCCATCTGCGTTCCCAGCAAACACGGCGCTTGATGCTGATTACAAAAACGACTGCATCGCCCTCCACCCCCAAAACGTTGGCCAATTTGTTGGGGAAAAACTTGACCTTGTTGCCAGGAGAGCGTGCGGCACAATCAGTGGACGTTTCATCATTGAGATGTGTTTACAAAAAACAATACATTCTGGATTGCTTGTATCAAAGGGCCTGGCCGCTCGAGGGATCTGACGTACTTCCAATCCTGGCACATTTGGACCCGTGTGCCTTGGACTTGATGAATGTGTAACATGTGCCTGATTGGACTATTAGTTTAAGTGACGCATATGTATTTCAGAGCGTTCGCATGGTGTTCGAGGAAATATAGTAGTGTTTTCGTAATGTGATCCTCAGTGCTGATGTCAGAGGCTCTGATTGCATTAGAGGAGGTGTGCAAATAATGGCATTTCATAGGAAATCCAATAATGTTAACTGCGGCATGCTGAGTGAATTACAGAAATGTCAGTGTATTTCCTTGGGAAACAAAGAGAGAGTATGTCTCATTTTGAAGTTAATTTTTTAAATAAACCTTTAAGCTAAATAATGACATTACCATTCAAAAGTTTGGGTTTAATAAGATTTTTTTGGAAGGAAATTCATACTTTTTTCAGCAGGGACTCATTAATTTAATCAAACGTGACAGTAAAGACATTTAGAATGTTACAAATGATTTTCCATTCATCAAAGAATCTTGAAAAAAAAATTAATGATTTCTACAAAAAACTGTTTTTATCATTCATAATAATTGACAAGAATTTTTTCTTGAGCATCAAATCATCATATTATGTGACACTGAAGACTGGATTAATGGTACTATTTCACAATATTATGCCTGTACGTATTTTTGATCAAATAAGCGCAGCCTTGAGGAATATAAGAGATATCTATCAAAAACATAAAAATCATTGACCGCACTGGCCACAAACCTTTTAACATTTACCTTTTTCTACGTTCCATTCAATTTATAGGAAGTTCGCAGCTTTTTCAATCCTGTTACCAAACTTTTGTAACTAGGTTGCATAGCTAATAATGTCTAAATACAGGTTAAAAATAAAAAATTTGAACAAGTCAATTAGATAGTGTAGAAAAGAAATTAAAAAATAGACACACTCTTCTAGGGGGGAAAAAACTAGGCTAGTTTTGGACTAAAAACTGGTTCTTAGATGTGATTAAACATTTTCCATAAATAATAAAAATAAACAACAAATAAAAAACAAAACAAAAAAAAAAAATCATTTAAAAAATATATATTTGTTTGATTTCATTCCATATAGAGTAACATGGGTGATCTTACCTTGTGTGAAAATTCAAAAAGAATAGTATAAGATTAATAAAATTACTGAAAATAATGTTACTTTTTTGGTGTCACATATTGAGGAAGGTTTTATTATTATAATTTTTTTTACATGAGAATAATCCTGTGGTAACAAACTGTGGGACACAAATTAAGTTAAATTACCTTTTTGCTTTTTTGTTGTTTTTGGTGATATGTAAATTGTATTTTGGTTGATTATATAAAAAAAAAATGACATTACTGTATGATTTTAACTTTTTAAGTACAGTCCAATAAAAGCAATAATATCTACTGACTTTAGCTGGCACTCAGTCAAAAACATTCACAATGGATAATACATTCCCAGAATGCTTTGTGCAGCACATAGTTCTTTAAATGCCAACTCTGCAGGTTACATTTCTTCCGGAAGTCCTGTGACTTCCATACCAGAAGCTCTTTAAAAGGAGGGGAAAGTCATCAAATTCACTGCGATCTGAGTTTACAGGCACCCTCACACGTTTTTACAACATGGCAAACAGACAGTAAACACCAGGTAATGCAATTTAACACATGATTAGGACGGAGCTAATTAGATCGTAGATAGTAAAACTAAGAGGGGAGTCGTAAAAGACGAACGAAGCGCCTTAAACAAAAGAGCAAGCCATTCCTGCAGCTGAGCCCATCAAACCAACCGAGCAGACAAGGTCTTCTCTCCCTATCCGCCCTTTCTTCTTTGCTTCTATCAGAGGTCAGGGGATTAATGGCGGACCTTGTGGCCTTCTGCAGCCTCAGAAAACATTTTTTTGCCCACTGGCTTCTTATAAATCAATGCCTTTGTCAAAGTCTTTTCATCCTGAAAAATAGAATCTCATTGTCAAAACGTATCATCCGTTATACTAGTGGATAAAACGAAGAGGTAGGCAGGTCTGGAGAAATCCTCACAAAAAGTTAGTCCAGGGAACTGCTGTGAAAAAAAAAAGAACCGCAGTATTCAGATGTCTGAGAGGAATACAGTTTAACAAGGACCTACTTCGGATAGGGAAGCCTTTATTGTTTAAGAAGAGTAGTTTATTCAATGGCTAACATCCTGGTTCAGAAAGTCACGTACGTTGTCTGTACGGACGAGAGCATGGCTCTTATAATGCGGCCAGCATGGACCCTTTATTAGAGATGCAGCTACAAAACTGCAATCCGATAACACCAAGTTTATTCTGTTCAACCCAAAATGAAAATGTCATCATCATTTAATTGTGTCATGTGCCATGTCATTTCAGATTTGATATTTCATACAAAAGAAGAAATGTTGAAGAATGTTCCTTGCTGCTCTTTTCTCAAGGACTAGGGCTGTCGGGTGTCAAAACGTTAAAAAAAACAATACAAAAGATTTATAAAAGTGGTCCATATGACTCATGCATAATACTCCAAGACCTCTGAAGCCATTTGGTAACTGTATAAACAGAAACAAATTTCAATAAAATGTAATATACAGTAGATAAAATTAAAATGTAAATGTAAAATGCCCCTCCACTAGGATAGCTTTTATAATATAGTGCAAAAGTCATATTAAAATTGAAAATAATTGTCAAATGTAATCATAATCTGCACTTCCACTATAGCTTTTATAATATAGTCCTATATGCAAAAGTCATACACACCACTTTTATGAAAAATAAATAAATGTTTAAATATATATTAAAATGCAAAATAATGATTTTACTGCAAAAGTCATTTACACAATTTTTATTTATTTATTGGTGTTTTGGCTGATTAACTTTCAATATATGGGGAAAAAATGTACGATTTTCTATTCTTGGGAGGCCATACAGGTTTGGGGTCGGTGCAATCTTTAAAATGTTTTGCAAAGAAGTATTTTATGTTCAAAGCTGAATTTTCAGCATCATTATTCCAGTCTTCAGTGTCATACGATCCTTCCGACATCGTTCTAATATGCTGATTTACTGCTCAAGAAACATTTCTTCTTCTTATCATTGTTGATCAATTTTTGATCAAAAGAAATGTCAAAAGAAAACCATTTATTTGATCATGCATTTCAAAGAAAAAAGCAGCGCATTACAATTTTTTATATTCTGGCAGATCAAATTTATCGTACATCTGCATATATCAACCTTCGCTTTCAGTCTCTAAAACTGAAAAACAAATGTCATGATGACGCTGACAATACCATCATCAATTTTGCTGTATGATTTTGGCTGCGCTCTCCTCCTGTCTAATCTATGCACATGAGAGTAGAGGAAGATGTGATAGGACCACGCAGAGAGAGTTTCCTTCTCCAATCAGAAAATGCAAAGGGTATATTAATCTGACATATAAAACCCGTCATGCATCTCTGAACACATCCTGCGGCACGTACATTTCCGAAATACCAGCGACAAAAGGCTGCCCACATCTCTAATAATAATCTCTCTAAAAAAGAAATATTGAAATAAAAATCTTTATTCACTCACACACATATATGGATCCTGACAACATTAGGGCAACTCATCAAGATCCTTGTCCTAAGACATACCAGACACACACACACAAAAGCCTGTTGTTTGCTTTAGCAGCAGGAGTGTGTGACACTTTGGTCGTAATCCGCGTTAACCCCTGGTGCACTCGTTGTTCACGGCGTTTCATGATGTCTGAAAGATGAGAGGGGGTCCCAGACAGACAGAAAAACAATCTCAAATTGCTCCTCTCATTTCCATAAGATAAGTCTGATTAAGGTGCTTATAATTGATTGGGCAACTAATGAACCCCTGCTAAGAAATCCACAATCCTCATCCTCAGGTCTACAGGACAAATGTAGATGTTCTCTTAGAAATACATGTGGTTTAAATCAAATAAATGAAGCCCTGGTGAGAGAGTTCTTTCAGAAATAAACAAAAAACTTTTTTTCCAGGTGTCTTCTGCTTATCAAGGCTGCATTTATTTGATCAAAAACACAATAAAAATTATAATATTGGGAAATATTGTAACAATTTAAATAATGGGTTCTGTTTGAATAACTTAAAATATTGATTTTTCCGTGGTGGCCAAGCTTAGGTTTCATCAGCCAGTCTTCAGTGTCACATGAACCGTCATAAACTTGACCTCCGCCCCCCCCAATATGTGATTAAGATGGAACTTGACACTTTTTCAGGATTCTTTGAGTAATAAAAAGTTAAAGGGGTCATATGATGTTGCTAAAAAAGAACATTATTTTGTGTATTTGGTGTAATGAAATGCGTTTATGCGGTTTAAGGTAAAAAAAAACACATTATTTTCCACATACTGTACATTATTGTTTCTCCTCTATGCCCCGCCTTTCTGAAACGCGTCGATTTTTACAAAGCTCATCGTTCTGAAAAGCAAGGTGTGCTCTGATTGGCCAGCTATCCAGTGCATTGTGATTGGCCGATTACCTCAAGCGTGTGACGGAAATGTTACGCCCCTTACCATATTGTGATGCCCTGTCCGGCCGGAGCGACGAGACAAAAACATTAAACATTAAAACCCATTATAAACGAGTTATTTGTTGCATCCAGTGGGGACATAATTACAGATTATAATGACTTATAATGTCCTTTTACGCGTTGCGTTGCATCGCGCCGCGTAAACATAAAACCATGTCTGCATTTGTGATCGAAGAAATGACAAACAACAAAAGCTACTCTACACTGCTCAAAACTCGCGTTTGAATCATCAGTGACAAATTCTTTAAATATAAAAACGTTACTTACAGTCTGTGAGTCAGAACAGCCAGCATTGTAGTCTACTCTACCAGGATCAGGAAACAGCCCTCAATTAAATGCGCTGGACACATCTGAATATTTGTGTTGAACTGTTCTGGAACAGTGTTGTAAATACAACTTAACCACTGATTTCTATTTGTGTCCTATTTTGGAAGGCCAAACAAAGTAGTTTCGCTTTCACAACAAAACACACAGCGTCACACACGGCGGGCTTGAGTGAGCGGAGGCCGGCATGAGTGAGTAGAGGTGGGCGGGCTTGAGAACGGCACGACCGGCCGATTCGACGAAGGAGCTTGCGGCAACCACATGTGACGACCCTGGGCTGGACTCCGCTTCGTCCACGGTGAAAGCCGATCCAGCGATCCACAGCGCGAAGTTTATGTATTTCCTCAGCGACCAGCATGGATTAGCTCTAGGCATGATGAAGCGGATATAGTCCTCTTATGGAAGGCCAAACCAAAGTAGTTTAGCTTTCACAACGAAAAACACAGCATCACACACGGCGGCGGCGGCAAACCAATATACAGTTGAGAATAAAAGTTACGCCTTCTTTCTTTGCGTGAACATTTGGGCGGCGTTATGCAAATCTTCCCACATTGTGACGTAGACATGTGGGGGCGTGTTAGAACGAACCATTTTAGGTAGGCGTGGCTGACTCTTAACTTTTATAGAATATTATTTTGGATTTGAGACTTTAGTCTTTGCAACTTTACAGATCTTCTTTATGCACCAAGAGCTTGTAACACTTCAAAGAGAAAGGAAAAATTTAAATAGCATCATATGACCCCTTAAAAGAAAAGCATTTATTCAAAATAGAAATATTTTGTAATAATATACACTACCATTCAAAAGTTTGGGGTCAGTCAATTTTTTTTTCTTTTTTTTTTTTTTATAAAAAAAAGGTATACTTTATTAGCAAGATAGGAAAAAACTGATAAAAGGTTAAACATTTCTATTTTGGGATCATGTGACACTGTAGTAATGGACGATTAAAATTCAGGCTAACCACCACAGAACTAAATAATATTTTCAAGTATATTTAAACAGAAAAATATATCACTGTTTTCATCAAATTTTTACGCTAAAAGCAAACGTATCCTCTCGTGCAGAGACTTTGAACAAGCCGTGACTGAAGCTGTCACTGAAGACACTGAGCGTAAGTAATAGTCTATAATTTGGGGAAGGACATCCCTTAATTACAGGTTGTCAAAAAATTATTTTTAAATGAATAAATCAACACATCGTGGGATAGTGTTTCCTACTACTTGTGGTTAATTACACAACAATGAGGATCATTGTCTTGTAAATGCTTACAATTACCCACTGAAAGTTTGCTCTCATGAGAAGCATTCGGCAATGATTAATGTAGAGCAGCTCTTAACCGCAAGACGCGTGTCACATATCAAGTAAAGAGAGGATCTCAATCCCTGGTTTTTGCACTAAAGCGTAACTAAGAAAGCAGACAAAGGATAGGGTTTGTTTCAGGGAAGGAATCTCCAAATGTCAGTGTTAGTTTGCTCCTGAATGAGTCTTTCGGTGCTGCTGTGAGAAAACTGGAATCGAGAGTTTATTTCAGGCCTATAGACTGGGCTGTATGTGAAACCCAGTCATTCCCAAGGGCTTGTAAATGTAGTTTAATAAAGCTCTCCTTCCTCTCACCTTCAGAATACAGAAGAGTACTGACTTCTGCAGTTATATAAGGAACCATGAGACCATTAAGATTTTTTTGTGCTATGGCATTATTTTAATGACAATAAAGCACTTTTCAACCAAAAACAATGATTCACTATTGAGCTAATTTCTCATCTTTTTACTGTAACGCAGTATTTTTACGCTAAAACTTTTAACTCAAATAACAATTTGTTAAAGGCTGAACAACAAATACTACCATTACATATAAACTATATACATAAAAAAAATATATATATATATCTTGAGCAGCAAATCTATTTTTTTTTTGTATTTTAGAATTTTATCAGAAAATTAATACATGTTTCAAAATATAGTCCTGTCAAACGATTAATCGCATCCAAAATGTTTTTGTTTACATAATATATGCGTGTGTACTGTTAATTATGTATATATAAATACACACACATACAGTATCTATTTTGAAAATATTTGCATGTAATTACATGTATATATTTATATCCATATAATTTATATTATAAATAAATAAATATATTTGATATATAAACATAACATATTTTTCTTAAAAATATACATGCATGTGTTTGTATTTATATATAATATAAATACAAACACAATATCTAGTAAACCCAAACTTTATTTGGGGTGATTTATCACGATTAATCATTTACTCGCACTAGTATATAGTAATACTACACAATATAAATATATTTAAGAATGGTAAGAAATAAAAAATTTTTGGAGTAAAACATCACCTGGGCATGACAGGTTTTGTGAGATTCCCTTGTCTATTCATTTCATAGTAACCACACAGAACTTGATTTAGACTTGAGTTGATTAACTGATAATCATTGCTCACTCTTCAATTTGGGCAAACAGTAAATTCACACGCCTCGCCAATTAACACTAATCAATGGCCATTGGCAAAACACTGTGCTCTGTTGACACCAAGGTGCTAATGAACGTAGCACTTAGCACATGAGGGCAAGGGTGCGAAAAGACAGCAGCTTCGTGTCAGAAGAATTTGATGGAGGCGTTGTGGTCTGAAATAATCATTTTACCACTAACACCCACATATGCAATGAACTTGTAGATAAGGCAAACATATGTTCTCACTCTGCTACTAAGCCTTTGTTTTGTTTTGCTCCTCGAAGAATAAACAAAAGCTTTTTAACAAAGATTAACAAACCGAAAATGAAAACCAGTTTTGACGTGAGCTGACAAAATCCAACAAACATTCCTAGCAACTTTGGACTATGGGCATGACAAACTTATTTTGGAACTCAAGAAAAAAACGTAGACAAATATGGGTTAATTCAATAAAAATCTAAAAAAGAGCCTTTCGGCATTTAGTGCGTGAGCTCGCTTGGATTCAAGGCTGCATAAATGTTTAAAATTAGCATTATTTAAATGGTAATGCCTGTAAAACCTGACACAAATCTGCTCATTTCTTCTTGGTGAATCACAGCCAAACCAACTGAATTATGCTCATTGCACAACTCAACACCACAGCAAACGTGTGTGAAACTAAACTCAAAGTGAAACTGAGATTAAAATCTTGTGGCTTTGAAAAATCGAGTGGGAAGCACGAATGTGGCACCGTGGGTAGTTAACTCCAATGAGTCTGGCACTTAAGAGTCCGTCAAGGTGCTAATGCCCTATTATCAAACCCTTTGTGTTTGGAGAGGCCTCTTTAGGTATCAACAAGTTGCCCTTAATGTGCAAGTTCATGTTTAGATTAGTGGCCCGACAATCGTATCCTCTGGCAGGCCGATTCAAAGCTTGTTGAGGGATGGGCATTGGAAGGGGGGTCAATGAGGGAAGAAGAAAAGACGTTTCCCTCCCCTTCGCCCTATCATCTCTTGACGCTTCGTTTGAGGTCCCCCACATTCTAATGCGGCCAACTTTGAAAGTCGTTTCCTAAGAAAAACAGATGACAGACATGCGAGGGTGAGTGATGGTGCAATGGAAGGGCTTTGTTTTCTCACCAAAGGCCGCGGCTGCTGGTGCGACGGGCCGTCAGGGGGGTCTCGATGAGACGGTTTGAAACAGCGACGTTCAAAGACGGGCTAATGGGGTCTCGGCGCAGTGTGGGACCACTTGACAAATGGGTGCTGATCAATCCGCTAACTCCTGCTGAAAGCAGGGGCTCCAAACATGGGGAAAAGTCGCCTCTAAAATGGTGAGCTTTGGGGGATGGAGGGAGGTAAGGGACTGCTATCACTAAATCGCGACCTTGCGTTATCATTATTCGTATTCTACCCGACATGTCGCAAGTGGTGATAGGAGCTGACATTCAACCCGAGCGGCTGATGATGAATGTCCAGAAGCAGAAGAGATGTTAAATGACACTAAACATCTTAAACGAGTCAAAGGGAGACTGCGTCTTCACTAAAAGGAGGGATTGACTAGAATAAAAGTGGAGAAAACTATTTAAGTCCTATTTAATTTAATGCTATTGTCATTTATCTAAAAAATGCACCCATCCCAATATAACAAGCTCATGTGATTCCACACGAGTCTTTCAGTGTGACCAGTGTAAGGTCAGTGAAAATCCAGCTGCTTCTATTAGGCAAGAAACTGCAGGAAACGTTCTGGGGGAAACCACATGACAAAGGCTCCAACACAATACCAACTCCAAGAACTTCTAGTCTGTTTTATTTTTAAGCCTTGCAGACTTTGTGTATATATGAAGAGTTAATTTGCAAAAACCGATAAACGCCCCTTTAAAAAAAATTAGCTGATTGCCATGCATTATTCTCCACATGTAGCGCGATCTGAACCCTAAACACGTTTTGTCAAAAAAGCCGGTTTTGTCCACTTTCAAAACATCGCGAGTTCACGTTTTACTGCAGAAGCCGACAAGCGCCCTTGTTGTTTATGAACAGAAGCCGATAAGTCCATTTTAGCAAATCAGCGTGCTGTATTCAGATCAAGTGACAAGGCTAGCTGAGAGGAGTTTTGTGAAAGCTGACTAAAAGTGATCGAGGATGGTACTTTTCCGACGCCTCGAGAATTGGATCCTTCGGCAGGTGTTTGAAATATATAGAATAATAATTAAAGCATGGAAATACGCGCATTTCACGGAACCCCTTTGCAAAGCGGTAGCGTTACAATGGTGCGGGAGAAGAAAAGATGCTCCGTGTATTGCGCGAGCGTAGCGATCACATCCACTACAGTTTCGATCAAACAATCCAAGCGTTTATGTCCGGGCCCATAATGCCGATTTGTCAAATCAGTGCAGCTGGAAGGCAGTTACGCTAAGGATGGTACCAACGAGTGTTGTTTCACCCACACCCCATGGGAACGAGTGGATGTTACTGTGCGTATGCTACTTTAACCCCCCTTTATTGGATAACGGATGTCAGCCCCCCCCCCTTTGGAATTTAATCATTAATATTTTGTCACGTTTACACTAGAATTGGTTTAAGTGTTATCTCACTTAATCACACACCCACCAAGACTTTCCAACTGCAGTGGTGATTGCAATTACTTGGCAGATGATGACCCCCCTGACGAACAAAACACGATGATTTGGGAAGTACACACAAATCGACTGACTTTTACTAACCTACCTAAACAAAGACCATGGAGTATATCGGGTTTTGGCATTAGTGTATGATATCTCGATTGCAATTGTAGCTGCCCAATTTCTTCCCCTCTACTAGATGCAAAGTTCATGCAGCATTGTGATTAGTACAAACAGGCTCATAGCGGGTACTCACTCAGCCGTAAAACAGTCTAGCTGATGTTATGTATAACATCAAACGCTATTCATGATTTTCTAGGTTATATTGTTACACTCAAGACGCCAATACATATTTAAGCTGTGTATTTTTCGTGAAGCTTTTTTATTTTTGGTAGTACAGTCCACAGCTCATTAGCCACAATCATACTCGCGCGGTCACGCTGTGATGAGGTCACAAACAGAGAAAAAACAAAAGACATCAATATTATTAAATTTGAAGTGCTTCACGCAATGACGGACTATATAATGATTAAATATTGTGATCACACAAAATAAGTGAGTCTTACGGTCACACACACACTGCTTTCATCGTTGAAAAAAAGATCTATTTCAAATCCATGCCGTTTCTTTTTGACCTTTTCATTATTACATTCAAAACTATGCTCCTATGACAAACAGTATCATTCCTGGGTGTGTTACAACACGTAAAGCTCAAATTGTAATATACTCTTATATAATAACCTTTTATAAATGCGATCATCTTGACTCTTAGGACGTATCGATTCCTATGCCTGTATTATAAAAGTTATCTATGTATATATATGTTTTAAACATTAATATATAATACGGCCGTTTTGTAATTGAGCCCCAAAATCACATATGTATGAATGATTACTGGATATTACGATCATTGTGGCACTGAAGGAGATTGAGATGTTAAGCATTGCTTGATACTGGTCGAATCCTGCTTTGGCCTAGTCATCGGATACATTACATTTGGCACTATTTAATGTTCGATTCAGATGGTAATTTAACTAAGACACACATATTTGTATGTATATGTTGATTTGATCAATAAAGCTTAGCCTTGGTGCTATAATGTGACTTATTTAAAAAAAAGTGACAAAAAAAAACTTACCAACCCAACCTTTAAACAGAAGTGCATATTTTTAGAAGACCTAGCTTTAGTTTATTAGTGCTGAAGCCATTTTAAATTCAATTTATATGAACAAATAGTATTATTTTGCAGTAGTGTAATGCACCTCCTGAGTCAAAAATCTCTTCCATATTAGAATGTGTTCAATCCATGTCTGTTATAATTTAGCATTGAATCTAGCTTGATTTGCCCTAAGTCTTTTTTATATTGTTTGAGCCTATTTTTAACATAAGATCAGCTATAAACATCATAAAACTTTGCATAATTTTTTGAAGTATTTTTTAACCTAATGTGAACTTTTCCCTCGTCATGTAATTCAATGAAAAGGTCTTTGCTTAGTGGACTTTAAAAACACAATCAGCCTTGGAAAAATAATCCTCTTCGAAAAATAATCCTCCTCCAAACAATGTAGATTAGGTAAGACCCTTTTGGTTGTGCTTTTACGTAAACAGATTTCCTACAGGTGCCATCGTAGGCGACAGAGACATTATGCAAGGCTTAGTCCGTGTCGAAGAGAGAAGACGAGAACAGCTGCCGAGTTGAGTAACATGCCGAGACCACTGACAGAGGCGGCCTGCTGTACTAACGTCTCCAGCCCTGGGCCGGAGGAGACTTCAAACGGCCCAGCACCCGGCAGGAGATCTTCTGAAGACGGACACAGCAGCCTCTCGGCCATGAATCAGGCCTGTCAATAGCTGCCCATCCTCTCAACAGGTGTCCGATTGTCGCACAATCACTTTCTCCTCGCTTGTCATAATGAAAGAGCCATTTCCCAACAAGTGGAACGCATTCTCACCATGAACGGGCTTCCTGTTGCAAACAAACAAGCACATAATGAAACATACAAGATCCAAGGGCTACAATTAATTGCTCGAGAACAATGTCTCAGTTCTGTTAGGAAGTCAAAGCGAAGATGTTGTGGGACACCAGGAGAACTGGTCTTTACACAGTTATGTAAAAAGACTTTCAGAACTTTTCATGCTTTTTATGCTTCCCGCAGACTGAGCTGAAACAATCTGGCTGAAACTTTAAAGAAACAGTTCACCCAAAAAAGGAAGATTTATTCCATGGGACACAAAATAATGTATTTTCTGTTGTAGCTTGCACTTTTCTGGATGATGTTTGAAACTTTGGTAGAACTTCACATGCTATTGCCTCCTTAAAGGAGGAGTTCACCCAAAAATGTTGTCATCATTTACTCACCCTCCTTATGTGTATAACCTGTATGAGTTCAACACAAAAGACGATATTTTGAAGAACCAAACAGCTGTTGGTTCCCACTGACTCCCATAGTAAGGAAAGAAATACTATGGAAGTCAAAGGAGACCATCAACTGTTTGATTACCAGCATTCTTCAAAATATTATCTTTTATGTTCAACATAAGACAGAAATTCATACAGGTTTGGGACGACATGAGGGTGAGTACATGATGGCAAAATTTTCATGTTTCATGGGTGAACTATCCCATTAAGATGAATTGATGTTACATTCTTCATTGGTAAGTTGCTTTTGGGAAAAAAAAGCATCAACTAAATGAATAAATGTAAATGTATTTTATGACAAATGTTGTTATTTTGTCCATACAATGAAAGTCAATGGGGTCCAACATTGTTTTAAACCTCACTGAATCTCATTATATGGACAAAAAAACAGCCGAAACACTGCTTAAAAACATCAGAAGGGCAGAAATTTCATTTTGGGTGAAATATCCCTTCTGACTGGCCAACTCTTCAAACAGTCTGCCAAACGGCTATTATATTTTTTCTATAGGACTGAAAACAGAAAGCAGCCAACCCGTAGTTGAGTTTCGAGAACTTCTGGCCTCTGCCGGTCAGCTCTTAGTCTTCATTTGGGAACTTCAGAAACTGCCAACTTCAGATCTCCCCTGATGTATGAGGTTGCACTATTCCCAGGCCTCAGCTTGAAGGCTGGATGCAAAGGCTCTTGGGAAAAGAGCAGCCAGCTGAGCACAGCGTGTACACGCAGCAGCAGCCAAATTCGCCCTGTCACATTCGATTTCAGGGCCTCCATGTTGTATAAGCAACACCTCGTGCAGGGTTCTGTGAGTTCCCTGCTTTGACAAGTTTGTTGCCGCTGTGGGCTGACACTTATGTTACTTCAGCTCTGTAGAACATGGACAATTTAAAGGCCCTAACAAGCCAAAAATGGACACGCCGTTCCTGGAATCAAACATTCTGGGATCAACATGCTGGACCAGTTCAAGCTACTTTCGAAGTACTATTTTCACAGCCGCACTAACAATGACACGAAAATCGATTAACAGAATCAACTGCATTAAAAAAAGACATTAACCAAAAAAGATGTGCAGCTAAGTATGTATTTTGGCCTCCAGTCAGTTCGTTACTCTACGCAGACGACTGAATGCAAACATATGTTGGGCAGATGGCATTGCGTAGCTGGCACGGGGTCGGCGGGGGCGCTCAGCTGTATATCTAAGACGCCCAGGCCCTCCAGGAATGCACATGGAGGGCCAAGGATCAGGGCAGGAGGGGTGTCAGGCTATGGGGGGCTTGAGGCCTTCATCGGCAGTGAGAAAGAGCAGGGCCCTGGGCCCTGTGTATTGACAGGCTCTGCAGGAGCCAGGAAAGTGCAGGAGCAACTCTACACAGCTCTCTGCAGGACTCTGTCAATTCTACCAATGAGTACGTGTCAAAAAGTGACCTGGGTCTGCAATGGGGAAACATCACACGGCTCACGTCCAATCAAAATCCTGTGAGTTATACGATACAAAATGTACTGTGGCTGGTTTAGGAATGTACACTCTTAAAAATAAAGGTGCTGCTTCACGATGCCATAGAAGAACCTTTTTGTCTTAATGGCTCCATAAAGAACCTTTAACATCTGAAGAACCTTTCTGTTTCACAAAAGGTTCTTTGTGGCGAAAGAAGGTTCTTCAGATTACAAAAACGCAAGAAAGAGATGGTTCTTTAAAGAACCCTTTGACTGAATGGTTCTTTGTGGAACCAAAAATGGTTCTTCTATGGCATCGCTTGAAGAACCTTTTGAAGCACCTTTATTTTTAAGAGTGTAAATCAAGAAGACAGATCAAGTTTGATGGATTAAAAACATGTTATACACTGATAGGACTCTTCTCTTATGGACTGATAGTCTTCGTTCAGCTTGAATGACAGTATACTGGTAATCTCCAGGAAAGAGTTATCAACGGACCCCATCACATTCCCACTGGCTACACAGTTAGTGAGATAAGACAGTCCATCTGAACATCCCAGGCACACGTGCCTCAGCCCACATGCATCGCAAACCCCATCCGTATACATGTGAGGTTGATTCCTCAACCTTGATCACGCATGTCCAACTATCACCTAGTTGTTAATCTCATAGCCTTAATTGACAGTGCTGTGCTTTGCTTGAAACATTTTACATAGTAACGATTACCGTCCAATTATTGTACACAAATGTGTTTTCTCTAGCAGTGGTTTAGCATGGATTCAAATATCTAGTTTACTCTTCGTGATTTGTCCTCCAAACAAAAATTCATAAATACTCATTTAATTTAATTTAAAATGTATTTTGTATTTATAACTATAATACATAAATAAAAATTATAGTTATAAACATTTATAAAATGTATTCCTTATATTTATTTGTAGGTCAAAATAGTGCTGCCTTATGAATGCAAAATGGCAACATATGCCAACAATAGAAATAAAAAATAGATTTTTAACTTAATTTTGATTGGTTTTATATAGATTTTCTAAATCTGAGAAGTTGAGACACACTCATCTGTTATAGGAAAGACCATTGCGTCAGATTATTTTAGTCACAAGTCCTTTCGGACAAAATGTGAAGTTGTTTTGTGTTTTGCCTTTGTAGGGTAGAACGGTTTCTTAATTTTGCACATTACAAAACACTGCATCAAAAATTGCAACACATTCTGATACTGGGGCATGTTGTCACAAAAGGTCACCATGTGTTTCCTATACAGAAATCTTTCAAATATAAGCCCACACCGAGAAATATTCAAAGGGAGTAAAAAGTGTGACAACCAGTCCCCGGTTACCACAAACTACACAGTGATAGAGAAAGAGCCCTGCTCTCATTCTTGTTTAAGCGAATTATAGTTAGAAGCATTTTCTGCAAACTGTGGGGCAGAGGAGCAACTTGGGCCAAAAAGTGTCACAATCCAGAACCACCCTGGGTTCATTGTTCTTACTCCTTTTGTGGCTGGATGCCACTGTACTAAGGAATCTGGAAAAGAAAGGCTCCCTAACAGTCGGTCATGCACCAGTGCTTTTGGCAACAACAAGTCCATGGCCTATATTGCCTTCATTTTGCTCTGGCGGCTGTGTCCCCACAACAGAAATCCCTATTACTGGTTATAGAACGAGCTTTATTAGAGAGTGGAGCTTTGAAGGGCAGAACAAAAGAGCATCCTATGTTTAGATTAGATAATGTAAGCAACCGCTTTTCTGCATGGATGACACTACACAATAAGCCACCTCATGAATACTAGCCAGTCCAGATCCTAGGGCTCTTTTTGTTTCATAATTACTGCAAGAAAAATGAAAAAAGAAAACCTAATCAAACGTGGTCTCGTCTGTCACTAAACCACGCTTATCATTAACAATGGGGATAATGGCTGTGCTCATGTGTTCCTATTGCCTGAATGCTGAAACTGTACTAGTAAGTAACTGGCTGCGGAAAGTCAGATATATCCAAGGAAACTCTGCAAACAAACAATGCAATAAAATATCTGTGCACAACATGTTCTCCCCAATGAATCTTCATAATGAACACCTCTTATTGACAGCACACTGCGTGATGCTTTCAGATCTGTCAGCACAAATGTGTCAGTCGGTCTGACATTTTCCCAATATCAGTTTGGTATTCCAAAGCAATCAACAAATCGGCATGGAATGTGGTAACTGGCTTGAAAAACCGTTGGAAAAAGGTGATGAAATACCAGCCTGCTGAACAAATAATTTCTTTAAAATCATCTGTATATGGAACTCATTTAACATTACAAATGTGAAGAAACCCAAAACCTTTGGGCACTTAAGTCACACTGAAAATGTCTGAATGTCAAGGTTTTAGATGCAAAATATCAAACCAAGTGATTGGGCTTTTCTGCTCCGTGCTGGGTGGCGGGGTTGATGTTTTGGGAAGGGTGGTGGCTGGGTTGGGTGGGTGGTAGGTGGGGGAGGTAGCGCTAAGGGTGACCACAGCCAACTGGGTACAGTAATATTAAATTAATACTTTATCAAAATTTGAAATGTTTTGTCTGAGTGAGTGTTTTCATGTCTTTGAAATTTTACATTTTACATTTTGTTAAATTAAAAACTGCATACATTAAGTGAAAAGATAGATAGAATGATAGAACGATAGGTAGAACGATAGATAGAACGATAGATAGATAGAGCAACTTATAAAAATTTTCATATCTAATAAATAATAATTCATATTTTTTAAAAGAAGCAGAATAAGACAAGACAAATACGAAAGAGATACAAATTAAACTCATTTTTCAGATACAGTAGCTTTACTTAACATTTATTTAACATCTTTTGCTGGTTAACATTAATGACACTGATAGGTACTTAATTAGGAATGCTGTCCCTTTAAGATTGAAGTAATACTGTAATACTGACACACGTTCAGTTTTCACCCACCTGTTTACGTTCACTTAATCCATAACCGACTGTATTTACGTGAGATACTCTACACAATAGACATTTGGACTGCTGCGTGTGTATTTGAGCCCTGAGAACTGATCGTGTGCTGTATATGAGAACTGAAGAAGTGGAGCGTGCGTGAGAAAGAGCACTTCTATCAGCGCGATTCCGCCTATTACTAACTTCACTAACTTTAAGTTAATCGACAACGAATTGACTCCCGGGAAAAACGGAACGTCTGGTCACCTTATCCCTACCCCTTCGGGTGCTGAGGCCATTGTTTCAGATCGCTAGTTCACGTTTTGGCAGCCTATCAGTGCACTATTAGGCACTGTGGCTGCCATACTGAGACTAGATATGCAAACGCTTCTCATCCGATTGCAATCCAATGACAGGGACACACATTTTGAAGGACAAGAGTCCTCAAATAACATTATAGTCCCGTCTCATCTTGTCAACGAAGACGCGGCATACATTTCGTCATAGTTTTTATCATCAGATATTAGTTTTAGCTCATCAACGTCTCGTCTTAGTCACAGAAAACATTTTTGTTAACGAATATTTTTTGTCGTCGTCTTTGTTGACGAAATTAACACTGATATAGACATGTATACGACGGACGGACGGACGGACGGACAGCTAGATAGATAGATAGACGGACAGACAGATAGATAGACAGACGGACGGACGGACAGAGGGACAGACATGGATAGACATATATACGATAGATGACGGAGGACGGACGGACGGAGGACAGAGGGACGGACATATATACGATAGATCGTGGACGGACGGCACCAATTGCAGCACAACATTAAGACGGACGGACGGACAGAGGGACAGACATGGATAGACATATATACGATAGATGGACGGATGGACGGACGGACGGACGGACAGAGGGACAGACATATATACGATAGATAGATGGACGGACGGACGGACGGAAGGACGGACAGACAGACAGACGGACAGACATATTAGATAGATAGACAGACGGACGGAGGGAATGACAGATAGATAGATATATATATAGATAGATAGATAACCTGGTCATGGCTAGCTGAAATGGAGCTCCCAATGCCGTGGAAGGTCATCTGCACAGGTGAGAGGGTCAGGTAGGTCATGAACTCGTTGTCAGTTTGCCGATCTGAGTACTGCACCTGCATGAGACGAGAGACGGAGGGAAGGGAGTATTAAATATTATGTGATGCAATTTACAGCATGTACTGCACTGTGGTTCTGACCTTGGAAAACATTTTGTGGGAAAAGTACAAACTGGATCGTCAGACTTGGCTGGTAGTTTGTGCTCACTTTTACTTGATAACAGCAGTGGTTTTAGATTTTGATCTTCATCCTCATGAATGGTTCACAATCTATGCTTTCTCAAGCGCTCGGATGGCGAGTGATAGAGTGATTTAGAGGCGAGCTCTGGCCCCGTTTGGGGTTTCTGAGAACACCTCTGCATGTCAAACTCCACTCAGCAACACCCAAAGGAGTGTGTGTGTGTGTGTGTGTGTGTGTGTGTGTGTGCGCACGCGTGTGTGTGTGTGCAAGGATTTTGGACACTATGCTGGGCCACTTTGATCATGTTATGCCTGACCTATATACATATCCAGGCCATTTTAAATACTTTTTTTACTTGCAGAACATACAGAAACTGCTTTTTCAATGGATTACTTTTAGATTTTTTTTGTTTTTTTAGAATTTCATTTTTGCTAGTGTTTTTGGTTTCATAAATAATTACATTTAATTTTAGAATGAACAGTTTCTAAAAACACTGAGAAAATTCTGTGGATACAGATCTATATTTCTGATCATAGAGACTTGGGAAAAGTGTGAGTTGTTCCATGGGAAAAATGTCTGGACAGCTGGTTACAATGTGTGAAAGTCTGCTTCCAGAGAACTTGGCACAAGAAATTTCTTGGACTAAATGCTGATCATATATTTAAAATAAATACTTGTTACTGCAAAAAACTGAGAATCCTGAAGAGAAGATGAATGAGTGCAACAGCAGACTTAAGGAATCTCACTCCAAGAACGTGTGTTTATGTTCAGTCTTCAAGTGGTCTGATGGGCCAGATCCACGGGGCATTCCGCTGTGAAGTGTGTTTTAAAGACAATGTTAACAACACGGTTTGCAAGAAGCACAATGTGTGATTGGCGTTTACAGCTCCAGGAAACAGGAACTCTGACATATACAAACATCTTGTGTCTGGTCAAGAGAAGAAATAAATGGCTGCACCGACTTGGTTAATATTTCTATTATATTGTCAAGAAATATATATATATGTCAAGTAAAAATAATGGGATAAAAAAAATTGATCACATTAAATGTATAAAAAATTATTTACATTTCAATCGATTCATTTTTCTCAGCAAATATTGAAAAATGCAATTAAGTGCATTTACGTTAATTAATCAATCATCATATATGGAGTAACTGATTTGATTACACTTCTTAACCAATTAACAGCCCTATTTTATAATTATAATAACCCTCTTAATATTATAAAATATAACAAGCTAAAACTAATAAAAATAATAAAAAGTAATATAAAAAGAAATATAAAATTATTAAAAATATTTCAAAGATTGGGAAACAAATCTAAAATAGGTATATATATTAGTTATACTATAATTATGTATATTGCTATGGACATTAAAAAAATTTTAAATATAAAATATCTACAAATATATATAATATATATATTATACCACACACATATATATATATATTTACAATATATATTATTATATGACACACACTCACACACATATATATATACACACACACACACACATTGTTGTTTTATACACACACACCAAACATATATACACACACATATATTAGATAATATATACTATATATATACGAAACATATATTTATATATACACACACATATATATATATATATAATATATATAATATATATATATACAATATATATATATATACATACATACATATATAATATATATATATATACACACACATAAATAAATTATATATACAACAACATATATCTTCATATAAATTATATACACACACATATATATATATACACACACAGATATATATATACAACACACACATATATATGTATATATATACACACACATATAGTATATCTATATACACCACAAGATATAGATATTATATATACAAACACATATTTATATATATATACACACAAATATATATATATATATATATATAATATATATATACACACCCCATATATATATATATACACCAACACACTTATATATACAAACAAACACATATATATATATATATACACACCATATATATATATATATATAATATATATAGATATACTATCAAATACACATACATATTATATACAAAATATATATATACACACCTATAGATACACAGTTATATACACACACTATACATATAGATATACACACACATATATACACATCTACATCTATATACACACCAACAATATATATATATATACAACAAATATATAGATAGATACACAAACATTATATAAAAAAATACATATATATATATAATATATAATATATATATAATATAAATATACTGGGCCAAATGAAAATTCATTTAGCTAATTTATGGTTAGCTGTATCGCAAACATACCACTGACTGTGTATCCGTTCGCAATGCTGGGTTTGATTTAAAACTTTTCCAATGCATTTAATCGTGGTGGAGTATCGTCACTTTGAACAAATAACTGTGGGCCACCATCAAGCTCAAGACACCCAGATCAGTGCCAGCTTCAAGATTCATCTCCCTGACAAACTTTGTTTTCAAAGTTCGCTCCTCGCACAAATACGCCACAGCGATACAGCTGGGCCCCATCAGAACGAGGCAAAAATCAAACCATAGGGGATTAGCAAGTCTAGCATGTGTTTGCTAATGAAAATCCCAGCATAAACACCAGCTCCAGGAACAGGGAAAGGGCAAGAGGGACAGAAACAAACCATCCCGTTCTTTGATGCTTGGACAGGAGATACGTTTGATGTCGACTGTGTATAAGACGGAGATGTGCAGTGGAAAAGGAGCCAAATCAAGCGTAGGACTCTGCCAGTGCTATTTGAAGTGCTTTTTACACAGACAACACAGCAGAGTACGGGGGGGTAAGAAAAACAAAAAAGAATAAACTGCATCACGAGGCAGATCTTTTGGCACAGATGTTCAAAACATACATCATCTGATAGTTTTTATTTTCATTAAAGTGGGATTTGCTACATGGCAAGGAAGAAAATTAAAACAAAATGGAGTAACATCTTGCCTTTGACTTAAGCACACAGACCAGTGATTCTTATCAGGATGATATTGCTGGGGGATTTAACACATGAGTACGTCTGATAACATCATATTGCAGTTACATATGCGCTAAACCAATGGTTCGAGTCATAACATGTCTTGGTTTATGATACATCTAGCTTCAACATGTGTATTTATTGCTCTCCTGGACAACAGGTTGAACATTTCTATGGAAAAGGAGGGAAATCGACAAAACACAACCCCCCCCCCCCCCCCCCCCCAATAAAGAGGAGAAGGAGGATTAGGATCTAATTTAGCTGTGTTGTGGATGGTTGTCAGTTGTGTTGGGTGTTCCCCTGTGTTGCGTATGTTTCGTTGTGTGATGAATTCATTTACGTGTGTGAGGTTGTTCCATGTGTTGCAGCTTGTTTCCGTTGTGTTGCTGCTTGTTTCCGTTGTGTTGCTGCTTGTTTCCGTTGTGTTGCTGCTTGTTTCCGTTGTGTTGCTGCTTGTTTCCGTTGTGTTGCTGCTTGTTTCCGTTGTGTTGCTGCTTGTTTCCGTTGTGTTGCTGCTTGTTTCCGTTGTGTTGCTGCTTGTTTCCGTTGTGTTGCTGCTTGTTTCCGTTGTGTTGCTGCTTGTTTCCGTTGTGTTGTGCTAATTTCATTGTTTTGCGGCTTGTTTCTGTTGTGTTGCTGCTTCTTTCCGTTGTGTGGTGCTAATTTGTGTTTGGCTTGTTTTCCACTGTGTTGTGGATTGTTTCCATGGGTTGCGGCTTGTTCGTTGTCTGCTGAGACTGGTTTCCGTTGTGTTGCTGACGGCTTGTTCTGTTGTGTTTGGCTTGTTCCACTGTGTGTGCTAATTCAGTTTTGTGGCTTGTGACCGTTGGTTGCTGTTCCTTTACGTTGTGTGTGATTAAATTAGTTGTCGTTGGGCTTTTTCACCTGTGTTGTGGCTTGTTTCCGGTGTGTTGTGCTGTTCCGTTGTTGTTGCGGCGTGTTTCCGTTGTGTCTGGCTGCGCTGTTTCCACTGTGTTGCAGGCTGTTTCTGTTGTGGTGGCTTGTTTCGTTGTGTTGGGCTTTTTCCGTTTGTTGTGGCTGTTCCATTGTGTTGTGGTTGTTTCACTGTGTTGTGGCTTGTTTACGTTTGTTTGGTGGCCCGTTTTCATCTACAAACGTGTGACCTGGCTTGTTTCCGTTGTGTTGATGCTTGTTTCCGTTGTGTTGCTGCTTGTTTCCGTTGTGTTGCTGCTTGTTTCCGTTGTGTTGCTGCTTGTTTCCGTTGTGTTGCGACTTGTTTCCGTTGTGTTGCAGCTTGTTTCCGCTGTGTTGTGCTAATTTCATTGTGTTGCAGCTTGTTTCCATTGTGTTGTGCACTACTGGGCCACCGTAGAACCTGGCAGTGACAGTTCTTAAAGGAAAGAACCACTAAAGAACACAATAGTCCAGTATAAAGAACCTTTTGTGCATTGAAAAGTTTCCATGAATGTTAAAGGTTCTTAATGCAACCAGATGCCAATAAAGAATTTTTATTTTTAAGAGCGTAGACAATAATTTAAGCAAATATATTCACAGCCTATCTATAGCGTCTGAAGCCTGTTAGATAATGCTTCAATTTCCTAACCAAATATGGCTCCCTTTACCACTAAAGCAGACACTGCACATCAACAAATTTGATATATGCCGGATTTTACGGTTCTAACATAAATATATGTTTAATTGCCTCATAAATCATCCAAAAAATTCTTCACAGATTTTTGTGTCGGATTGCAAGTTTAAGGCATACCAGTGCCAAAAACGTCTTCTGAATCATATCGTTCACCATTAAAGGATCGAGTCACCTTCAAAAGCCCACATCAATCCACTTCTGTAATTGAAATTATGAACCTGATGCTACTGCTGAGTTATACAACTCCAGATGTTCTCGCATCAAATTAAATCACTTTCATATCATCAGTCAGTGCTTTGCCATTAAGGGCAAGATGGTGGGTTACAGGTTATAGAGATGCTGCAGGTGGGCAGCACGGAAATTAAAGTGTGATTAAAATGTATGAATGGTCAGTCATAATACTGGCTTCAATGCCAGTTTTTCCATGTATAACTTCAGGTATGGGCTTAGCTTTGTAATTATTGAGAAAGTATTAGAGATATTAAAATTCTGACCATTAATATTACCATGTTATGGCAGATAAACATTTATATAATGCACAAAAGTATTGGGACCATAACATCAACAGGAACTGAGTTTTGGATTTTTTGCCCATCCAGTATACAGGCCAGTCAAGTTCTTCCACACCAAACTCATCCAACCATGTCTTCATGGACCTTGCTTTGAGCACTGGGACAGTCATATTGGAATATAAATGGCTTTCCCCAAACTGTTCCCTCAAAGTTGGAAGCATAGCATTATCCACAATTTATTTGTATGCTGAAGCATTAAGATTTCCCTTCACAGGAAGTAAGGCCTAGACTATCCTCTAAAAAACAGCCCTATACTATTATCCTCCACCAAACTTTACAGTTGGCACAATGCAGTCAGACAGGTAATGTTCTTCTGGCATCCACCAAACCTAGTCTCACCCATCAGACTGCCAAACAGAGAAGCGTGATTCGTTACTCCACAGAACAGATTCCCACTGCTCCAGAGTCCAGTGGCAGCATGCTTTACACCCCTACATCTGAAGCTTGGCATTTTACTTGTTGATATGAAGCTTGCACGCAGCTGCTCGGCCATGAAAACCCATTCCATGAATCTCCCGCCACACGATTTTTGTGTTGATATTAATGGCTATGGAAGTTTATAACTCTTTAGCTATGGAATCAGCAGAGCATTGGAGACTTTCAGCTTCAGAACTCTGAGACTTCACTCCATGACTTTGTGGTCTTCCGCTTCGTGGCTTAGTTGCTGCTGCTCCTAAATGCTTCCACTTTTCATAAAATAGACTGTGAAATATCTAGCGGAGATGAAATGTGCTTGATTTTTATGCAGATGTGCAAAGTTTGCCACATCATATTTAAAAAGACTTGAGGCTGTAAAGGTGCTTCAACTAAGTACCGAGTTAAGGGTATGAATATTTATGCAAAGTACTTATTTAAATTTTTCCTTTTTAATAAATTTGCAAAGTTGTCACAAATCTGTTTTTGGTTTGTAATTATGGTGTATGGAGTGTAGGTTGATGTGGAAAAATAAGTTATTTAAAGCAGTTTAACATAAAGCAGCAACATGAAGAAAAAAAAAACTCCAAGGGGTATGAATACTTTCACAAGGCACTGTGTATATTGAATCTCCGTATTCAATATATTAATTACTATATATAAAATTAATAAATTGCTAAAAATCCTTTAAATCACTGATATAAAGGATGAAACGGATGCATCACAGGCACTTCCATCACCTGCATATGAAGCGATTTATGAAGTGATATATGGCATGACTGCAGAGCAGTTGGCATATAGATGCTGAACGCTGCCGCCCGTGATCAAAGCAGCACCTCACAGAGAGATGCATGTCTGCCCAGCGCTGGCGGGATGAGAAATCCAAGCACGAGTTCTTTTATCAGCTCATCTCCATTCATCTCAAAATGCAGCCACGATTCACTTGAAGGTCAGAAAACATCAATGGGCGTTATTTGAAGAAATAACTGAGAGCCTGTGATCTGAATCTAGGTTTGCTGGTATTTCTAGCCAAGGTTAGAAACCATGTGAGAGACAGACAAACAGAAAGAGAAACAGACGGGCAGTGAGCAGAGGGGCTCAGAGGGTGGGAGGAAACAGAAAGAGTACGATTAAATAAAGGCAGAGCGAAAACTGAAACGGGCATGAAAAAAGAGGGATAAGGTGAGGGTCTCAGAGAATATGGTCTAAAACTCAAAAACAAAACATTCAGAAAATCTTGATTGGCAGCTAAAATTGATACAATAAGTGTTATTTTCTATTCATTTTTACATACCTCATAAAAATGTTTTAAAAAATTAACAATTAAAGCAATCTTATTACTAAAAGTGGGAAATGTCAAAATAAACACTGAAATCCAGATGTGTGATTTCTTTTCAAAAAAAATTTTAATTACTTAAATTACAAAAACGTCTTTTTCATTTGTATCTCTTGGATTGAACAGCATCAATAAAAAGAGATGCACAACAATTACAACAAAACAAATCAAATCAAAACAAACGTCTATGCCAGAATGGGAAATGTGACCTAAATCAAGTTACTAAGGTTACTATATTTAAACAAATGTAGTTACTAAAAAGTATACAAAAAAGTGAAACATCAAAGTAAATACTGATATCCTTATTTATGTATTTTATTTCCTAAAAATACTTTTACAAATGTTTAGTTGCTTCCTATTTTTAAATTCTTACTTTCTATTTTAAATGCTAAAAAATTAATAGACCAAAAAAAAGCATACAGGGAGTCCAAAACAAAACAGAACAAAACAAGACAAGACAAGACAAGACAAGACAAAGCAAAACAAGACAAAATACAAATAACCAAGAACTTTTCAGTCAGTGTGTGGGAACAACAAGTTGTTTGTAGTAATGAAAAACTTCCATTTAAAGTGATAATAAACCTGAGCAATCCAAGATTATATAAAATTATGTATGGTATTACTATATATATATATATATATATATTTTCCAACAGAACTTTGGTAATGAAGTCAACACAGCAATAGTAAAAGTTGAAAACATAATTTATATTATTTACATTGAGAAGGTCATAAGCTCTGAAGTATACAAGCAGGGTGGAAGACTATGGTACAGTATGTTTCACTCAGTCTCATATGAAGTGATAGGATGAATGGGGTTCATAAAATGCTCAGGACTCATCCCTAACATGAGCTCTACCTACTGCTCTCTGCTCTCCCAGACTGCTTTGCAGCTCACAGGCTCAGCACAAAAGGCCCTTTATGATGTGCACCTGACATGCGGCGAAGAGCAACGTTCCCACAGAGATTGGCTTCACTGCTCCACCTCTTCTCTCCCTTTCGTCCTCTCCGAATCTCTGTGTCCCCAGCCTGGGGAGTGAACGTTAGCTGGCAGGGCTCCGGTTGCTTGACCAAAGGGGGATTTGGGGAAAGATCCATCTCTGGGTTAGTCTAAAGCTGATGCTACTTGCGCCAAACAAGTCACCCAGCTGACCAAGAGAGGCCCAAGAGTTTAACCAGATCACTGAAGGTTACTAAATAATCTGTCAGATGTCAGATCAGTCAACAGGAAAACTATTGTTCTGTGTTTTAATGCGGCTTCGGCTGTGCACTTTAGAAAAAGCATCAGTTCACCCAAAAATTCTGTCATCTCTCATCATTAAACCCATATGGCTTTCTTTCTTATATGGAACATAAAATAAGATATTTTGAAAAAAATTGTCTGCTGGTCTTTTCCAGGCCCCACTTTAAATGCAATGAAAGGCTGTCTCATGGCTTTCAAGCGTAAAGATCTTTCATTCTTTTCGTTTGTTTTCGTTTGTTTTCTTTTGTTACTGGGACATGTCAAAATAAATGTTTAAATCCTTATTTTTGTGATTTCTTTTAAAATAAAATAAAATAAAATAAGCTTTAGAAATTTTTTTTTTAAAAGTGCTTAAGTACTTTTTTCTAAAAGTATTTTTTAATAGACAAAAATGAATAAATAAATAATATATGCCAAAATGGGTAACAGGGTTTCAATTGTTGCCTAAATTAAGTTCTCACTCAGTAGTGGCTAGCTAGTTTGGGACCAAACGTTGGTTTGTAGTTAAGGAAAAATGCTTATATCCCTGAAATGAATGAATTGTTCTTTTAAGTTGGATTTTTCAATGAATCAACTGATCCAGTTCAATAAAGTGGAATGATTTGTTCTCACATTATATTCATCTTGAACTCGAGTTCAAGTCAGTTACTCAATGTGGCCACAACCACTAACAGCTAACTGAAGGGGAAGATTATGAGCGAATAACGACTTAAATTTAGGTCTGTTCATCAAACAAGCCATGCTTAGCAGGTTTTATGCAACATCTGGGAGTCGGAGTACAAAGATTTTTACTGGGTTAAACATAATGAGTGTTTTAAATGTTAAATGGCCTTTTCCTGTCTAAATGAGTGATTCTTGGCTGGAATAAGCTGGACCACGAATTATCCCAATAACAAATTTGTACAGAATAAGCAGGAAGACACTTTATGTTAAAAATCTAAGTCTGGCAATGTGAGACTAATTTATATGTAGCACAAAATGGGATTCAGCTATCGTTACAGGCCAAAGAAACCTAATCTGATGGTATTTAGGACTATTTTTCTAATGATCATGAACATCTCTGCATGGCTGAAGACAACGGACTACCTAAGAGCCCACTTAAAAGGTACGTGTGGGCACAAAAACGTGAAGCTCAACTACAGAAAATAACAGCATTTCACTCGTACCACAAAGACAAAGAGAACGAGAAAGAGAGAGCATATGTTATGCATTACTCCAACGACTCCATTATTTCTGCCCTACTTCCATCACATGTGGCCTGAGACGACAGGGAAATTAACAGCAAACAAACTATTTTCTCCAACCCAATTCTGCACCAGCACTGCTTCCAAAATGCCAATATACTGATGCCCTATCTAATTTTCAACCTCTGGCCAAATTCCATCAATCAAATCTCTTTACTCTCAGAGGCCCCATGTGTCTAGTTGGGGCCCAACAAGAGCGAAAGACCTGAATGAACCAATCTCAACTGAAAGTCAATGCCAAATAGAGCCCGTGCTAGGTCTTTATTTTTACAAGGCATCTATTAACTTCTCCATAAAGAGTTTCGAGATCAGAATCAGGATTTAGAGGAAACAGACGCATGAATAACCACACGACAATGAATACCACATCTGCAGTGTAGAACAACTGCTTTAGGAAACTGATTGAACATCGGTTCTTGTTGTGGCTTTCCCAAACCATTTCAGGTGTTTCTGTTGCTCCAATGCCAACGGAAAGGGCCTCATAGGGGCTTTCATAACAGCTCCGTCAGGTCCAAATTGAATCACAAACCTGGGCTGATTTAAACATGTCCTTTGGCACTGTGGATAGCATGTCTGCTGCTCTGATTAGAAACAGAAAGGTGTTTGCCAATAAGTGCACACTATTTTGCACAAGAGCATCTGCCAACAAACATGAAAGTCTGGAATTCAGTGCTAAAGCAGCAGCTCAGTGGTTTTGTTTTGCTTTTGGTACATTCAGGTTTTCATTACCAGCCCACATTGTTCGGCGCATCGTCTCAATGAAAAAGAATATTTCGGCCTTCCTCCATACCTCCACAAATCCTACTGATAGAACCCCGGACCACACCCCCCCCCCCCACAACCCAGGACCCCCATGGGGGGGGGGGGATCAAGCCAGGCGGGATTCTTATCAGGGTATTCGAGGGGGAAAGGGGTTTGAATGTGGAGTGATTCACACAGGCAGGTCGGCTCATCCCTCACAGCTGGCCCTTTAAGTGAAACCTGCTGTTTTCCCCCCGTGTTTACCTTTGCTGCCTCACTCTTCCTCATCGGGTTTCAGACTACAGGAAAGCTCTGAGCAAAAACAAAGGCTTTTTCAAAGGCAACAGACAGAATGGTGAGAGAAATGTTGTGAATGGGAAAAGAGAAAAAAGAGGAAAAGCAAAGGAATGAGAAAATTAAATGGGGGAACCACGGCCGCGCGGCGGGAGGGACCGGGTCGCACCTCCCCGCACGTAGGTTCAGGGAGATAAACGCACCTTTATTCTAACCTGTGAGAGTGTGATGCCTTTCGACAACGCCTCTTGTTTTTGACCTTATAGCTTCTCAGTTGTTGTTTCCTTTTCACCCCCCTGCTCTTTCTTCTTCTCTTTCCCGTTTCCCTCCCCGCCTCCCCCCTTTTGTTTGTTTTCCTTCCCCCTCTTTTTTTCCCTTTTCTTTTTTCAGTCACTCTCTGGCTATCTTTGGCTCTTCCTCTTTCCTCTTTAAACTGTTGTAGAGATTGAGGACACACACATTGGGGATCAGGGAAGGTACAACTAATCAGAAATGATTAATATTAATAATAACTGAGATTATGAATAATAAAAGTGCCAATTACAGCATTCCATTTTGTTTAACTCCTGTTTCCATTTACAACGTTTTAGCGGCAATTTAATAAAAAAAGTCACATTAAATTGTATAAATTTAGTGTATAAATTCCATTACTGCTGCATACTAAATACCATACATACACACAGTTTTATTGTTAGCCTATATTTTGTATAACACATAAATACACTACTGTTTAAAAGTTTGAGGGTACAGCCGCATTTTTTCCATTTTCGTGGGGAAAATTAATACTTTATTTACCACTGATGCAAAAAATTGAAACGCGCCACCCCCAGTACTTTAAAGGTTTCAACCCAAGGTTTCTTATTCAAAGAATTCCCGAAGTATCACAGTTTCCACAAAAGATAAGAGACACAATCTGGTTTCAACATTCAATTTTAAGAAACTGTTTCTGAGCCAGCACCAAATCAGCATATCAGAATGAAATACAAAAAAAATAAGTTATTTTAAATGTACAAATAATATTTTACAATATTACTTTTTTTGTATTTTTAGTTAAATAAATGCAGCCTTGGTCAAACTAAGAGACTTCAAAAGCATTTAAACTAAACTTTGACACGGTTGCTACGGTTGTATTTATTTTTTTGCAAGGCCCATAACAAAATGCCCCTCTTATGTGCCTCCCATGATTCACAAAACCATAATATAGTGATGATCCAGTAAACTGGCGTAAAACCTAGTCGAAAAATGGGACAGAGGCAATTCTGATTGCTTGGCCCCGAGGCCCTAAACTGTAAACAGCTTGCTAGATGCTCCACTAACAAAAACAACTAAAAAACAAAGTATATTGCAGTTAGTCTAAGTAAGGCATTATAATATACCCAAGCTATAATAATTAAATGCAAGCTTAGGAAACAAAAGTAGCCCCCGTGGCGAAGAAAACCAGCAGCTAAAGACAGTGCTTGTTATCATTGGTCTGCCAATGGGAAACAGAAAGGAACAAAAAAGGAACATGCATGCTGATGAATTATTCCGGGAATGTTGAGGAACATCAATGAACAGAAAGCACGGCACACTCCAACAGTTACTTTTTCTCTATCCCCTTGGGTTTTCCCGGTCTCGCTCAAGCCATGGAGAACGCTGCACACGCACTAACGAAGATAAATTTTAGGCTCCGCCCCCGACCCGAGCTGTTATGAATTTGGTTGGTTCTCTCTGGGTCCTCCTTAGCAGCCTTAAACAGATCTGTAACACACAAGCAAGGGCTATCATTTATTTCCATACCTGGCGATAACAACCACCTGGCAATGTGGGCTAAGTACTTCCTAGCTGCTGCGGCTCAAGGCTGGATGGATGCCACCAGGGCCCAAAGCGAGAGCACAAACACGGTCGCTCCGTTCCCTCAGGATCAGACCCGGTCCACGAATCAGCAAGCAGCTCTCTTGCGATGGTTGGCACGACAGTGTTGCAAACGACGGGGCTGTAGAATGGCTCTGTGGATCCTTGGCCAAACTGTCTCCTGGGCCCCGCAGGCTACCCCACGTGTACAGGCGGCACATGGGGACTCCGTTATTGATCCGGCTTCGCTTCCATTTCTGGATACACATCCGGGGATTCCAGGGCTGACAAAGACCATTCCTTTTTGGCTATATCCAGGATGGAAAGACGACACTCTGTCATGCTCAGCTCGTGGGCAAATTTATACTTCTTAATATTGAAAATTATCATGAAAAATAACATGATAAAATAAAAAATTTTTAAAAAGAACTAAAAGGATAAATTAATAATCCTATTACAGGTATGTTAAATACTAGTTATTAATCCAAATTTATTGTAGTCACTTGCCTGAAACACAACCCAGCTCAGATTAATAAAAATATAACTATTATATAAACACCCTCCCTATACCCACTTCCCTACACCGTCATCCGACCATCTAGCATTGGCCTCCCCGACAGAGGAGAGGTGAAAAGTGCTCAATGCGGGATGACTCAAAAAAAATAGAATACGTAAGTGTATAAATACATAGGGGTGGTGGCGAAAAAAGAATGTCGTGCGGAAGAGGTTGGTTAGGCGGACTACGAGACCCAGCAGCCCCCCCTCCCTTCCCCCTCCTGGCGAAGATAGGGGGAACCCCCCCCCCCATTATGAGGAAACCTCCCCCCCCCCCCCCCCCTTCTTCACGCCCCCCTTCGTGAAGAGTTGGGGTGACTAATTGGTTGAGACAGCTCTCCCCCCCCCCCCCAATACGGCATACGTATTTGGGCTCGTTGTAACGGGGCCCAACTCGAAGTGATATCTAGGAGGGGTTCCGATTGCGTTTTTCTTTTTGTCCCCCCCCTAATCCTCCTTCCCGTCCGCTTTTGGGTTTTATTAATTAAAGATAACATTCTCTGAAAATTTGCTTAGGACGTTTTGGGAGATTTGTGAGCTCCATGGCAGTTATCAGGCGTTTTCTTTTTTCCCAGGAAGGACAAATTCACATTGGCCATGTAAAGCACTGTATATTTGTAATAACCACGTTTTTTTAAACTTTCTAATCCTCAAAACTCCTGAAAAAAGGTTGGTTTCCACAAACATATTATGCAGCCCCACACCCATTTTTGAAAGTTGCCCCCTATTATGCCTTTTTACGCGCCGGTTGCTAATCATTGTTTTATGAGTCTCATAATACAGGTTTACATGCACTGCCAACGGTCAAAAAAAAAACAAAAAAAAAAAAACACCGTTAGTTTTCTTCAAAAAAATAGATAGACCTCCTTTCTAAATGATTCCGTAAACGCGCCCGTGCCAAAAGCAGTTCAAAGAACGGTCTCTGTATCAAAACCCCTCCTTTCGGTGAGCCCAACTGCTGCTTGACGGCTCGTATGTTTTTGGTCAGATGGCTCAGTCCTTTGTGATCGGTCCAGAGCCGTAGAGAGATTAGCTCTGGATTGGTCCACGGCGTACAGCGCGTGTCGGAAACGAAAAGCCCATTGCCATGACGGAATGACAGCACTGGAGACTTGTCAATACATAGAAAAAATGGTATGGAGCGTAACTTACCACTTCGCCTGACGGAACTCTATGGGAGCTCTTCGAGTTCTCATTATGAACACCGGGAGCCGTTTTGACCACGGAACTGCAGCGACTCTCAAATGAGGGACTGCCTTCCGCAGAACACACTGGGCTTTCTCGTCACGTGAGGTTGAGTAGTGTCACCCGTTAAGGTAACAAGTTTGTGGTAATTATAAAGATGTGATAAAACAAAGTTCCTCTCCACCCGCTAGAACCCTACAGCTTCTTCTCGACATGATGTTTACCACACGAAAATGTTTCTGTTTGTGGGCGGGCAAGTTGGCGATGTAGAATGTGGGCGGACATTATGCAAATGTGTTCCTTCGTGACGTAGAGCCGTAACAGAAAAAGATTCGAATTCCTGACGACTCGTTCAGGCTGTTCAGAGTCGATTCTTTCTTCTGGGAGACAATAACTTTATTTATTGTGCACGGCTTCACAACTTTGCAGATAGTTTATGTTCACATACAGCTACATGACAAACTGCATGAAAAGTAATATTCGAAAAGGCATAATAGGGGCACTATAAGAGTTATAATAATAAAAAATGTGTATATGCACCAACCCTAACGCCTACGGCCAGTTTTGGAATATTTATAATGATTGTCAGTCTAAGGGTCATGTAATACTGAAGACAGGAGTAATGGCTGCTTAAAATTGTACTGATATTTTACAATATTGCTGTTTTTACTGTATTTAATCAAATAAATGCAGACTTGGTGAGCATAAGAGACATCTTTCAAAAACATAAAAAAAACGAACTGACCCCAAGCTTGTGAATGGTTCAAACTATTTTAATAAAAAACAAAAACAATAAATAAAATAATATAGATGAGCTATTGCTTTTCTAAGTGATCTGACATATGATTTTCACCTGATCGATGATAAAACAGTGGGGTACTTTCCCCAAAAGAGAAAGTGTGTGTATTTTAAACATCTGTTAAAAGCAAGTTTTGTCATTTTTATATGTAGATCACAGCATTATAAATGACTTTCAAGTTGACAGACACGGACAAAAAGTCAAATTCTTCTTCACAGAAGCCAGTACAGAGTGATAACAAGAGAAGAGGAGAGGAACAGAGCAGTTGCAGCGAACATCCTCATCTGTGCGCAGATTCTGCTTCCTGTTTGTGTTTGCTGTCCTGAATGAAGTTTCCAAAAGCAGCCGGCTGTTCTCCACAATTTCTGACAACCCAGAACAAGCAACAACTGATTTAACTTAGTGTTCGGGCCATAAAACTGGTAAATATTATCCCAGAAAATGGTGAGAAATGTAAATAGGCAGTTCCTCTAAGCGCTGCAGTGTGCCGTTGACGCAACCCTTTAATTCACGAAGAGAGAATGTAAATGAAAACCAGCAGTTCGGAGTTCCTGTCAGCCATTTCAACAAGGCTGACTGGCAAAGAAGGCAATCGACATTGAATTTTTAAAACCTCACATGCCAACTTGCATTTTGCATTACACAAATCAGCATCCAGAGAAAAATGCATACTTAACATGGTATAAAACTAGAGGTGTGAGCCAGAATGACATCAATGTGGGAATTACGACAAAAAGCACATAAAAGCTAAGAAAAAACAATACCACCACCCCATCGGCACCCTCATTTCTCTTTCTTTTTTCCCTTCTCTATCTCTTTCCCCGTTCCAACAGGTTCCACCCAGTATAATGGGCTGAATTTGAGAATGGTGGGCTGGAGATTGGCCAGCTCATGGCTCAAGCTGTGATTTAAAACAGATAACACACAAGGCCCAACTGTAAATCAACACGATGAAGCAATGCTCCAAGACACTAAACACTAACACACCGACATATTCGTACACACATTCTTACACATTCAGTTCTCGTGGAATCCTGCTCTACTTCTTCCCTTTTTAACACACAATCAGACTCTTTCTCACACGCACAGACTCACAAAAAAACACCAAGAAATAAATTGTGGCCACTTTGCTGACGAAAAGCTGCTGAAATGCTTATCTAGAATGGAGATCTTATGTTTTTTTGGACTTCTCCTAATATCATGTGGGAATAAAAAACCTCAATTAAGAAGATGTGTTGCTTTTCTGGGACATAACGCAAGGGTGAGACCTCCCATACGTCCCTTAATCCATCCCTCCCGCCTCATTTCCTTCATCCGTTTTTTACCCCCCACACAAATTCTAACACATATGCCATGCATCTCCATGGGATTGTACATTCAGAAGAATGCATCATGGGATTAAAGCTCAAACTTGTAGGATACCAGTGCAGGAAATTGATTAATAATGCCTGACACATTGTCTTGTTACTTTAAATACAGCATGTTACATGAGCCCTGAGACCATATGGTTGTGCCGGACGTGACTCAATGTGCAATTTTGACTACATTTCATTTTTGTTTCAAAGTCTTGCTCATTTTGTACCATTACACTCTTGAGAGGGATCCAACCCTGGGCATTTAGCTCTATATGTCACTTTGAAGACATTTAAGCAATAAAGTATGAGGGTGCTACAGGCACTTTTAAATCTTCGAGGTTGATTTTTATTAAAAACAAACACATTTCCACTTTTTTTGAAAAAAGTAAAAGTGACAAATTAAAACTTTCTTGGAAACGTTTATCCTTGTGCTACAATTTAGCAATTTAAAAACATGAAAATCCATCATAAAAATATTCAATACATAAAAATGGTAACAAACCATGTCAATATGAATTGACTAAGCTGAGTGAGAATGTAAATGTAAAAAAAAAACAGCAGTTTGAAGTTCCCACGGGCATTTCAACAAGGCAAAGAGGCTATTTACAATGTTTTAAATTGTCACGCGACAACTTGCATTTCGCATTATGCAATGAAACAAATGGGGGGAAAAAACAATATCACCAAACAAGTTATGTAGCACAAAAATCAACATGTTGACAAGTTCGGCCCTAATTAATTGAGTGTACTTGTTTAACAAAGAGAAAACAGTGTAGTGCAAGTGATGAAATACAAAGAAACAAATTAAAAATCAAGGTAGTAGTAGTAGAATAGTAGTACAGTAGTAGAACTAGTAAGCAGAATATTATTATGCATCATTTCCAATCTGTGATGATGCAAAATGTGTGTAAATATTATTTAATTGTAATTGGGATACATAACATCTTAGCTAAGAAATTATCCAGCCATCGTATTCCAAAAACATTTTTAAAATGTAATTTCCATTTCCATCATTTCTACTTTAGAACACAATTAAACACATAATTTGAGATGTGGTGAAAATGATAAAAAAAATATAACTGACAGAATTCTCCTGTGATGCATGTATACACACTTTTGGACAACTAGAGAGAATGTGAAACTCTGTTTTCAGAGAGTCCACATGGACAAAAATGTGCACAGGTCAAGAAACACCCAAGAATGCAGAGCTAAGGATTAAAATCATAGCTCTTGCATAATCAAAATGCAGCTGATATAAATCTGCACACTTAGCAGCGATGGACAAGGTACCATAAATCTGCTTTGGAGAACCTGGTCTGTGTTCACAAGGGTGGAAAGGAAAAACTTAGTTCGTAGGTCACTGACATGTACATCTGCTCTGAATTGAGTTTACACCCCTTAGAGACGTTGATTCTCTCCCTGGCAGATCTCAGGAACCGTAAATTAACCAGCATTATTCTGACATTAAAGACTCTACGGTTGAGAAAGTCTGTGAAGTCAATTAGGAGATAGATGGAGTCGAACAACACCAGCACGAAAAAGCTGAGCTGGAGAATGGATCCTCTTCAAAACAGAGCAAAGGCCAAAAGAAAAACAGACAGATGAGAAGAGAAAGATGGATAATCGTGTTTTAACATGAGAAATGTATGCTGCATTGGTGCAGCATTGAAAAGTGTCCAAATGCATGTTTTTCATATATATATATGCCACTTCAGATGCATAATTTTACGCATAAAGACCGATTCAGCACTGAAACGGATGTCGACAAAAAACTGAAGCTTAAAGGGATAGTTCACCCAAAAATGCAAATTCTGTCAATAATACCTTCATGTCGTTCCAAACCCATAAGACCCTTGTTCGTCTTCGGAACACAAATTAAGATGTTTTTGATGAAATCCGAGAGCTTTCTGACCCTCCATAGACAGCAAGGGTCCTACCACGTTCAAGGTCCAAAAAGGTACCAAGAACATCGCCAAAATAGTCCATGTGACATCAGTGGTTCAACCGTAATTTTATAAAGCTATGGGAATACTTTTTGTTGCGCAAAAAACCCCCCAAAAAACGACTTTATTCAACAATTCTTCTTCTCCTCATGCTTCGTGGTACTTGCCAAAATGGCTCTAAGATAACAAAGAGGAGAAGAATTGTTTTCTCGTAGCTTCAATTACGGTTGAACCACTGATGTCACATGGACTTCGTCAATGTTCTTGGTACCTTTCCGTGCCTTGACCATGGTAGTACCCTTGCCGTCTATGCAGGGTCAGAAAGCTCTCGGATTTCATCAAAAATATCTTAATTTCTGTTCCGAAGACGAAGGAAGGTCTTACAGATTTGGAACGACATGAGGGTGAGCAATTAATGACAGAATTTTAATTTTTGGGTGAACTATCCCTTGAAAGGAATAGTCTAGAATTACATTTAAAAGGATAGTTCACCCAAATATTCCATTTCAGTCATCACTTACTCACACAGAAGTTGTTCCAAACCTGTATGAATTTCTTTCTTCCGTTGAACACAATAGAAGATATTTTGAAGAATGCTGGTAACCCATAAAACATACAGTTTTTGGTTGCCATTGTTATGTTTATATGTTATGTTATGTTGTATATGTTTTCCATTTCTTCAGTCATATCTATGCAACAAAACCGTTTCTCTTTTCAACTTGATTTCTTTGCTTTCAATTAATGTATTTAAATAAAAATACCCATTCTACTAGATTCAGTTATTTAGGGTGAATGTTAACCAAGTAATCAAGCACTTGAAAATTATTTTTGCTGAAACTGTAGTTCCCAGGATGCTTTACTTGGAACTTAATGAGGAGAGTAACAAATGATGAAATTAAGTGTTATTGTATGTGTTTTTGAGCAAGATGAGAAAAGGGGGACTTGTTGGTGTTTAATGTTCTGTTGTCATGATGTTCATTATGTTTGGAATGATAAGTAAGAATAATGACGACGGGTCGTTGAATTAAAAAAATAATGCCCACCCGAGGTGGTGACACAATGCGAAGCGGAGAAAGAGAAAGAAAGAGAGCTTGTGTGAATTAGGCTACCTCTGTGCGTCCCTCAACAGTGCAGCAGTGTCTCTAAACAGCGCTGTTATTACCTCGCTAGTGAGAAATGTCATGTGTAGCCTTTAAGTTGCTACACTATATAGGCTAACTGATAAAATCATCAGGGCAGCGCTGACAACACCTTTTTGTGCAAACTGCGTGACCGTAGTGTGCGTGTGCAAGCACGTGTAATTGCAGTAATTCCTGTGTGCTGTATAGGTACAGTACTGTATGCTAATTTCCATTATTACAGTTAACTATGCGAAGTGATATGGAACTGTAATGCGGTCAAGAGAGCTGCCTGGTATGGGAAGCCAAACAACCCAAATGTGGGACGAAACAGTGCGGGGGGTGGGGGGAGGTATTAAAGTGTTCGCTCAATGGGCTGAGCTGCGCGACCGACTCGACAGCGCAGAGAGGACGTGTTTACTAGCGCCACCGAACTGACAGCGCGGCGCTGATCAGTTACAACAGCGCAGCGCGAACGTTACTCTTCTTCTTCATGTTTTATGGCGGGTGGCATCCAAAGTTAAGGTGCATTACCGCCACCTACTGTGCGAACATTACTCTCCGAATTTTTTTCCCTGCACATAACATAATGAAGATCAGTATTAAGTTATTACATTTCTTTTGCTTACCTTTCTACTACATGTAAACAGTTGTACTTTGAAAAACTGCAAATATAAAACATAAGACTTTAATAAATGTACAATACCATAATCCTCTTGAGGAGCACACCCAGCTTCTAGTATATATATAATTTTGTACTTAGTTATTATTGTTGTTGTCGTCAAGTTCTACATTCAGCACAATATTGCCCATTTTAAATTTGAACTATTATTAAATAGCCTAGTATATACAGTGGGGCAAAAAAGTATTTAGTCAGCCACCAATTGTGCAAGTTCTCCCACTTAAAAAGATGAGAGAGGCCTGTAATTTTCATCAGAGGTATACCTCAACTATGAGAGACAAAATGAGAAACAAAAATCCAGAAAAATCACATTGTAGGATTTTTAAAAGAATTAATTGGTAAATTCCTCGGTAAAATTTTTTGGTCACCTACAAACAAGCAAGATTTATGGCTCTTACAGACCTGTAACTTCTTCTTTAAGAGGCTCTTCTGTCCTCCACTGGTTACCTGTATTATTGGCATCTGTTTGAACTTGTTATCAGTGTAAAAGACATCTGTCCACAACCTCAAACAGGCACACTCCAAACTCCACCATGGCCAAGAACAAAGAGCTGTCAAAGGACACCAGAAACAAAATTGTAGACCTGCACCAGGCTGGGAAGACTGAATCTGAAATAGGTAAGCAGCTTGGTGTGAAGAATCAACTGTGGGAGCAATTATTAGAAAAATGGAAGACATACAAGACCACTGAAAATCTCCCTCGATCTGGGGCTCCACGAAAGATCTCACCCCGTGGGGTCAAAATGATCACAAAAACTGTGAGCAAAAATCCCAGAACCAACACGGGGGGACCTAGTGAATGACCTGCAGAGAGCTGGGACCCAAGTAACAAAGGCTACCATCAGTAACAAACTGCGCCACCAGGGACTCAAATCCTTCAGTGCCAGACGTGTCCCCCTGCTTAAGACAGTACATGTCCAGGCCCGTCTGAAGTGTGCTAGAGAGCATTTGGATGATCCAGAAGAGGATTGGGGGAATGTCATATGGTCAGATGAAACCAAAATAGAACTTTTTGGTAAAAACTCAAATTGTCGTGTTTGGAGGAGAAAGAATGATGAGTTGCATACAAAGAACACCATACCTACTGTGAAGCAGGGGGGTGGAAACATCATGCTTTGGGGCTGTTTTCTGCAAAGGGACCAGGACGACTATCCGTGTAAACGAAAGAAGGAATGGGGCCATGTATCGTGAGATTGTGAGTGAAAACCTCCTTCCATCAGCAAGGGCAATGAAGATGAAACGTGGCTGGGTCTTTCAGCATGACAATGATCCAAAACACACCAGCCCGGCAAGAAGGATGTGGCTTCGTAAGAAGCATTTCAAGGTCCTGGAGTGGCCAAGCCAGTCTCCAGATCTCAACCCCATAGAATATCTTTGGAGGGAGTTGAAAATCCGTTTTGCCCAGCGACAGCCCCAAAACATTACCGCTCTAGAGGAGATCTGCATGGAGGAATGGGCCAAATACCAGCAACAGTGTGTGAAAACTTACAGAAAACGTTTGACCTCTGTCATTGCCAACAAAGGGTATATAACAAAAGTATTGAGATGAAATTTTGTTATTGACCAAATACTTTTTTTCCACCATAATTTGCAAAATAAAATCTTTAAAAATCATACAATGTGATTTTCTGGATTTTTTTTTCTCATTTGTCTCTCATAGTTGAGGTATACCAATGATGAAAATTACAGGCCTCTCTCATCTTTTTACGTGGGAGAACGTGCACAATTGGTGGCTGACTAAATACTTTTTTTCCCCACTGTATATATGGGATTTTTGTTGTCTCAAGTAAAGGGAACGTTGTTATTTAACTTTAACATTGCAATTTTATATAATGGATACGGTTTGTAAGGCTTTTCTCTACACTCCAAATTAAATAAATACATTTTATATACACAACTCTTTAAAAATTAGGGACAGTGTATTCAATATGATGTATTTTGAATTTTACACTGCATTGCATTTTAGAGTTAACGGAAAAACATAAATGAACATGATTTTTTACACTAACATTTTAACCATACATTTGTAGTTAAACTTGCTGGGTTTTTTTAAAAAAATATAATCAATCCTGGTACTACAACTTTTCTGAGTAAAAACAAGTGTTAATTACGTATTCCATATAAGGGAAAAGTATGTCCGCAGAAAAAGGATCCGGTACCTTTACCTCGTTTTTTCAAGCATAATCATATGCTACAGTTACACAAATATCCTTAAATGTAAAATTTACTTAAATATGCCTTGATGAACGAAACCATTAAATATTTCAATTCTAAGAGGATAATGGAAGTTTCTGCTGTGAACATGACTACTAAATATAGGTTATACGTGCTTCAAAGTAGCTAACACTACTGTTTACATGTAGTAATATGAAAGATAATAAGCAAAAGAAATGTAATAACTCTTCATTATGTTATGTGCAGGAAAAAAACACGAACTTCTGCGGAGAGTAATGTTCGCATAGTAGGTGGCACGTTGGATGCCACCCGCCATAAAACATGAAGAAGAAGAAGAAGAAGAGTAACGTTCGCACTGCGCTGTTGTAACTGATCAGCGCCGCGCTGTCAGTTCGGTGGCGCTAGTAAACATGTCCTCTCTGCGCTGTCGAGTCGGTCGTGCAGCTCGGCCCATTGAGCCGCGCCGATGACAGGTCACACTTTAATACCGAACACTTTAATACCGCGCTGTTTCGTCCCACATTTGGGTTGTTTGGCTTCCCATAGACTGGAACTACGTTCGCCGTGTGTTTCCCTGAAAATAATTGCACACCTCAGAACGTTCGTCAGCCAATCAGATTCAAGCATTCAACGACCCCGTAGTATAAGAAGCATTTAAATTACACTGAGTTACCATTGTGGAGAAGAGTGGAGCATTGGCTTATGCTGTGAACCGGTACAGCACAAGTTATTACTGCTTTGCTCAAGGAAGGTTTAAATGCTTAGCATTTAGCATGCTAACATGTGCTATTGATAGCTAATAGCTTGTTAGCTACATAGTACCTACATCTTTTAATTAATTGAATATATGAAATTGGATTAATTAATCCTGCCAGGGAACCATATAAAATCATTTTGAGGCTTACTGTAGGAAACTTTTTCCTCGTCGAAGCAGAAACCAGGAGACGTTGGGATATCTTTCATACAGAAGTCACTCTTTATTGAGGACTCGCTGTGCGTCGCTGCAGTCATCCAAGTCTGACTATAGCTCGGCACAGTAGAGTTTATATACATTTTAAGGGGGCGGGATACATTCAGTAGAGGTGGAGACAATCTAACCCATAGCATGCAAATGAAGTACAGGCAATCAGCCCAACACCGGCATTTTCCCAGCCTTGATCTCATCAGCATAACAGTGTCATTCAAATGCATAGGTGCTAATCCAATCAGTCTGACAGTCCTAATACAATCAGCATAACTACTCAAAGACTGGGGCAGAGGCACCAAGAGCCATTACAAACAAAAGGTGATCGTCTCAGTAATCTGGTTCATTTTACTAACAATAAGAGAACAGGAACAGACAGGAACCTCTTGCCACACCTTGCTTAAGACAATCATTTGTCCGATGCAATATACCCTAAACGACTTCACTTTAGTTTTTCATGTGATGCTATGTCAGAACATAGGATCAGCATATTTTAAACAGATTCTTAAATTTGCAATCCCACAATTCCCCCTTTGAGAGTTCTAATAACTCTCACAAAATACAAATTTAGACACTTAAAAGTTCATTCTTGTAACCTGTGATCGTTACAGGCACATAGCACTTGCTCTGTGTTGATTGTCTGTAGTGACGAACGGCATGTTGACACAGAAACAAACATGCAGCTAGGGTCCGTGAAGTTCTTACGGGTAATAGTCTTTTCTGGTTGGAACTGTCATTTCCTCGTGATGGGCGTGGGTCATTTGTTGAATGAAACACTTGATACTGTGGATGCATAGATAGTACACCAGTAGGAAAAACAACAGCAGAATTGCTATTTCCTTGATCCACAGCCAGGGTTTACCTAACAGGTTTCCGAACCATGAAGAATTGTCATCAGTCATCTGGTGTAATTTTGCTGAAAGATCAAGAATATCTTGTTGGATTTTGTTCAAGTTCTCTGTTGGATCCATTAACCCTGTGCAGCACTCAGGTCCGATAATGGTGCATGCTCCCCCTTGCGTTGCAAGAAGCTTCTAACTTGATCAAGGGCCTGCATGACACCATAAAACGGGATTAATGTTCCAAGAGTTCTTGACCACCATGTTTGTGCACAAGTGAGTCTTTCCAGCAAACAAGGCATTTCTTGACATATTCATCAGCTCTAAGAATATGTTGTTTCTGGAGTCTATACTTTGTGCGATGTCCATGATGATTACTAGTATGGCAATCTTGATCATGTTGATGGATGACTGAAGTTCCCGTATGTGATTCTCTGCGTTGTGTATTTAATTTTTCTTCCATGACAGTTGGCTTGGTAGGGGGTCTAGTTGTCTTTCAGAGGTGGTGGCTTCATACACAGGGGATGAGGTCGGTGCGTATGGGTCTTGGGACAGATATCAAGTGGTATCTGCACAGAGTAAGAAAGAAAACAAAAGACGACAGAGCAGTATTTGTTGTAAAAGACTGCAAACACTAGGGTTGTACCCTTTGTTCGATCTGAGTCTGCTATTGTTGTTCCTTCTTTCCCTATTTCTTAATTCCTGCGACACCTAAAGAACAGTGAGGTAAGGATGGACTAGTGGATGGGGAAGGCCTATGAGGGATTCTTCACCCAGGATTGGCCCCCGAAGCCTGTTGCATTCGGTTCTTTCCTGGGCTCCTCACTGGTCCGTGTGTCCTATCCTATCCCTGTAGGTGGAGGAACAACTTTACAATGGGAAACACGAGTCCAGGTTTTCCTTCCCTGACACAACACTGCAGCTGGTGTAATCAACATCACTTGATGTGGTCCGTGCCACTTAGGCTCTAACGACTTGTTTCTGAATGACTTTATCATGCAACAAACAACTCCAATTCTGCATTCTCTATGGGAGTTTCTGTTACTTCACTCTATGTAAGTGTAACACAATCATGAGTCATTTCTCCTTCATCCTCTAACACAACTTCAGTCATTGCAGACATCATACATGAGGATGGGTTTGTGACTGACGCACGCTGTAAAACAATGTTCAGGGCTGTGAGGGTTGCTAACCAATTTCCCCAACGAGAGGTGGTGACAGAAGTGACTTTTGCTTGATTCATTAGTGCGGACACTGCATGAGGGCATCTTACATTTACAGTCTGTCTGTTAGCCAATTTTGTAGGAATTACTGCACCTGTATCAAGCAAAAAAATCAATCTCTCTTGTATGCTACCTTTCACAAAAATTATTTTGTCATTGTGATGGATTACAGGGGAAATTAAGCACTCACAGCCCTAACAGTTAACACCTGAGCAAGCTGCTCCAACAGTTCGGTGAAGTGGGGAGGGGCTGCTTCAAAGTAGTAAGTAGACTGAGTAGGAGCTGAGTAAAGCTGTTCATTTCTCCTAATGTCTTCTTGCTTTTCCTACACACTTTCATCCAGTGTCCAGGTTTACCACAGAAATGACAACTGCCCTCCCTCTTAGGACTTTTACGTTTCTGTCGGTTCTCTGTGTTGACCTGAAAGGATACTGCTGCAATCTTTACTCTGGCTTTAACATCAGAGTCTCTTTCCCATGTAGCTAACCTGTCCAAGTTATTTTGCAAACTTCCAGTGGACCAGGTTAGATCTAAGAACGGCAAAGCAGATCTGTACTCTGATAAAAGGCCATCAAACCATGCTCGAACTAGTGGTCCTTTATGATCCAGTACCTTCTCTGGAGTGTCAGCTATTCCACCGTATGCTGCAGCTGACTGACAAAACCTTTCAGTGTATTCACTCACAGTTTCTTCTTTCCTTTGCACACAATTAGTGATTCTGGACCAGTCTATTTTGGGTCCCATGATATTCTTTAGAATTTTCAAAACACCTTCTCTCAAATCGCCTTTACTGGCATGTTGTAGTTCAGAAGTAACAGCAGACTCAAAACTGTTGAATTCAGATTCAGTTAGAATTTGTGACATCAGCTGTGTGACTTCTGCTAACGACATGTCGTAGAGACGCATTTTGCTGATCAATGCTCTTCTAAATTCAGAAAAATTTGTGCGTGCTGAGGGTAAGCTCTGGGAGAGTCTCTCTATATCTTTAGGTCCTAGTGCTTTGGCAACAGCTTGTACTTGGACAACAGAAGAGTTGGGAGGAACACTTTCAATTCCCTCAAATCCCTGAGATCTTCTCGTAGCGCCACATACCTTCACTGAATCTACAGGCACATCAGTTACTGATTGGATGGCTACATCTGTTTCAAAGAAAGCTTGTAAGTCAGGATAATTGTTATCAGGCTGACTAACTTCCACATCAGTTTTTTCTGCAGCTTTGTTGCGGTTCATTTTCTTAGTCAAAGAGGATACTCTAGCACGGAGCTCTTTGTTCTGTTCCTCTAGCTTTAAGTTACGCTGAGACTGTTGTGTAGCTAGCGCTAAACCAAATTCTCTGTGGCAGCAGATAATGCCTTTCACATTGTTCTTGCGTATACATACTCCTAGTACCTTTTTACACTCATCTACAGACCAAGTCTTGTCAGGATGGATCTCATATTTCTGAGTTAGTTCTTGTCTAACTTTCTCAGTGACTATTAGGTTCATTTGCACTCCTAACAGTGATTTGAATTCGCTATCTGACCACAAAGGAGTCGCAAGACCACCTTTTTCAGTTGTGGGGATCAGTCTAGCATTCTTTCTAAACATTTTGTGAGTTTCTTTGTTACCACACAAACAAAACACTAAAACTTCTCTGATCAACAGAGGGTACGCTTGTTAACACATCAACTATTGTTAACCTTCCTTGGCAAAGCAAAGCAAATAACAAATTTACTAGCACTTTATGCTAAACTTCCCTGCTTAACTTCACTTCTTCTCTGCCGAAACAGAGGGTAACACATATTAACACGTAATGTTAATCTTCCCTGTTTTAACAGAGGATAACCAATTCTTCTCTGCCGAAACAGAGGATAACCTTCATCTCTAAAATATATTTTTTAGAGGATAACTTAGTTAACCAAACCCTACAGCTGTCTGTTAACTCTTCTCTGACGGCGCAGAGGATAACACATTTGTACTGGTCTTAAAGGTTCTTTTGGATAGAGTGGAACTCACCAACCCTTGGTTGTTCAGAAAGATTCAGTCTGGAACTTCTGGAACAGATCTTTGTTGAGCTTGAAATTTCAATCTGGATTCAGGTGAGGAACTCTATCCGGGTCACGGCACCAAAACTGCAGGAAACTTTTTCCTCGTCGAAGCAGAAAAAAGGAGACGCTGGGATATCTTTCATACAGAAGTCACTCTTTATTGAGGACTCGCTGTGCGTCGCTGCAGTCATCCAAGTCTGACTATAGCTCGGCACAGTAGAGTTTATATACATTTTAAGGGGGCGGGATTCATTCAGTAGAGGTGGAGACAATCTAAACAAAGCATGCAAATGCAATACAGGAATCAGCCCGTTACCGGAATTTCTCCAGCCCTGATCTCATCAGCATAACAGTGTCATTCAAATGCATAGGTGCTAATCCAATCAGTCTGGCAGTCCTAAAGTGCACGTAGACTAGACAGAAGGTACGCGGTTTTTTTTGTTTTTCCCGGCCCAACTACTGCAAAGACGGGGCAGAGGCCCCAAGATCTTTTTTTCACCATGACATGCAAACCCACAAAAGGTTGAGCTTCTCACCCTTAAGCTCCCATTGTAATCTGGTTCATTGTGATCTACAATAATCGTGAGAATCATGGAAGCAGGCAGGACTCTTGCCCACACCATTGCTTTAAGACAATGGATATTTGTCCGATGCAATTACCCTAAACGAGTTACCTTAGTTTTTTCATGTGATGCTATGTCAGAACATAGGATCAGCATATTTTAAACAGATTCTTAAATTGTAAATACGTCACACTACCTAATTGGGCTACTTTTAAAAATTGACGTCTTAATGATGTTGAAAATGTATCGGTTGAAGAATTATGTTTGTTTAACTTAATTGATTCATGTGGGACCGATGTACATGATTAAACCTAAGCCCAATCAACTTTTGTGGCATAATGCTGATTAGCGCTTTGTGTGTTTTAATGCTTACAAAATGACCCCATTTATTTTCATACCAAGTGCCTCGCTAGAACTCTTCAAAAACAGCTAGAATTTTACTGTTTTTAATAAAAAGAGGGACAAAGGGAAATTATTTTGCTTACTGATTGAGATCAACTTGAACTGAACCCAAAATATTAATTTAAGCAAAATTTAGTTTGCAAAAACTACAATGACGTAAGTCAAGGAGAAATTCTCAACAACATATTTTAAGTTAAGCTTTTCTCTCCTAATTTAAATTTACATTTCTTTAAAAAAAAAAAATTAAGGCTTTTACGGACAGACAACAGAAATTATTAACAAAATGTTTGAAAGTAGTTTGTTACAGTATGTTAAGTGGTGCAAGCTGAATTAACTGTAGAATTGCAAGAAAGAAAATGAACTGCTTGCCGCAAGCACTATACAGTGGGGAAAAAAAGTATTTAGTCAGCCACCAATTGTGCAAGTTCTCCCACTTAAAAAGATGAGAGAGGCCTGTAATTTTCTTCATAGGTATACCTCAACTATGAGAGACAAAATGCTGGAAAAAAATCCAGAAAATCACATTGTTGAATTTATTTGCAAATTATGGTGGAAAATTAAGTATTTGGTCAATAACAAAATTTCATCTCAAGACTTTGTTATATACCCTTTGTTGGCAATGACAGAGGTCAAAACGTTTTCTGTAAGTCTTCACCACACTGTTGCTCGGTATTTGGTCACATTCCTTGTACATGCAGAGTCTCTCTAGAGAGTAATGTTTTGGGGGCTGTCGCGGGCAACACGGATTTTCAACTCCCTCTAAAGATTGTCTATGGGGTTGAGATCTGGAGCTGGCTAGGCCACTCCAGGACCTTGAAATGCTTTTTACGAAGCCACTCCTTCGTTGCCCGTGTGGTGTGTTTGGGATCATTGTCATGTTGAAAGACCCAGCCATGTTTCATCTTCTATGCCCTTGCTGATGGAAGGAGGTTTCACTCAAAATCTCACGATACATGCCCCATTCATTCTTTCGTTTACACAAATACCTGGTCCCTTTGCAGAAAAACAGCTTGATCCCATAAGAATGATGTTTCCACCCACATTGTCTTTCACAGTAGGTAATGGTGTTTGTTCTGGTGGATGCCGAACTCAGCATTCGTTCTTCCTCCAACACGACAAGTGGTGTATGTTTTTGATCGCATAAAAGGTTCTGTATTTTTGGTTTCATTCTGACCTATGACATTCTTCCTCAATCTGTCTCGATGTCATCCAATGCTCTCTAGCAAAACTTTAAGACGGGCTTCTGGACATGTACTGGCTTTAAGCATAGAGGGGATCACGTCTGGCCACTGCGGATTTGGTAGCTCCTGGCGGCGCAGGGTGTTATCTGGTAGCCTTTTGTACTTGTGGGTCACAGCTATATGCAGGTCATTACTAGGTCCCCCCTGGTGGGGTGGAGGGGATTTTTGTCCAGTTCTTGGTGAGGCATTTGACCCCACGGTGGGGGTGATCTTGCGTGGAGCCCAGATCGACGGGATAGGATTATCAGTGGTCTTGTAGTCTTCATTTTCTATTATGCTCCCACGAAAAGTTTACCTATTGCAGATTCTGTCTTTCCAGCCTGGTGCAGGTCTACAATTTTTTTTCTGTTGTCCTTTGACAGCTCTTTGGTCTTGTCTATGGTGGAGTTTGGAGTGTGACTGTTGAGGTTGTGGACAGGTGTCTTTTAAACTGATAACAAGTTCAAACAGATGCCAATAATACAGGTAACCAGTGGAGGACAGAGGAGCCCTCTTGTATAATGAAGAAGTGATCAGTGTCAGTGGTGAAGAGCCAGCAATCGTTGTTGTAGGTGCCCTCCTTATTGTTACCGAGGAAGTTTTTATCCAATTAATTCTTTTAAAAATATACATGTGTTTTTGGCTTTTTTTTCTATTTTGTCGCTCATAGTTGAGTGATTACCTGATGATGTGATAAAATTTTACAGGCTCTCTTGAATCTTTCTTATGTGGGAGCGAGAATTGCACAATGGTGGCGACTTAAATTACTTTTTGCCCCACTGTAATAAAGGTTTTTCCATGCGAGACAAGAAGTATTTTGTCAGCATGTGGCAAGTTCAGACTGTCCACGCATATTTGGGGTCAAATATGGCCTCCACATTGGAGAACTAGCGAGTGACCTGATTTAGAGATGATTTAGAGAAGCTGTTGTTTTCATAGATTCATCCAGAACAGTTGTCAAACACTGCTTCAAATCAAGCAACAAAACTGCTTAATTACACAATGCGGTCATTGAAAATTCACTGAAGTTGTTTACACAAGGATGCTGGTCATATCACTCTGCTTTCCCATTTCTGCAACCTTCATTACCATTAGGGCTGTTTTAGCATTTGACAATGATTTAAATAGTTCTTTAATCATGCAATTTCATATAATCCTAAACTCAAGTGTCAAGTAGTGCCAGATCTGCATATTTCCACAGCAGAAAAAAAAAGACTGGTCTGGAAAAATTGAATCAGGACCCAATAATGCCAGAGGCCAGGGGTGTAATAATGTCCACAAGTTCACAACAACAACTCAGTCTGGCAAGACTGACGCAAACCAAAACTAGATCACTGCCATTATAATCACAAAGCTGTTTACAGAGATGCTCAATTGACAGACACTCTGTGTATGTCTTAATTCTGTTTGTTTTCTCCATCTGTCTAAAATGATTTTATTTACAAATATCATATGTGTGAATTGACTGCTATGATTTGTATTCATTACACAATTTCTAACCACATCAAAGCAGCTTGTGATTGCATAAGAGTGATTTGAATTACTTAGGATGTTAAGATATATTGGCAAAGCTCATAAACAAAGACAGTGATGTGCTATGTTTGTTTGCAGGCAGGCTATGCAGGAACGTTGCCAGTTACATAATTTCTCATCTCTCAAAGTCAGAGCTGGGAATCATGGGCCGATGTTGTGAGAAATTGGGTCCTTACTCGAAATCAGGTCTCCATCAATTGTTAATAGTTATATCACGTACACACTAACAACATTAGTTAAAAAATCTTTATAGAACTGCTTACTGTATAGTTCATAATAAAACAAATAATAATAGATGAATAATAGATGAAAAGAACAGTTATCATTAGGCCATCCAGTATGTAGATGCCTTTGTTTCTACATCTGAACAGATTTGGAGAAATTCAGCATTGCATGACTTAGTCACCAATGGATCCTCACTGCTGAGTTTGAATGGGTGCCTGTCGAAGTGAGAGCGATGTGAAAGAGCACAAACAAGCCAGAAGATTCTCACACAATTTATCATTAAGATGGGTTTAACTTCAAACTGTTTCTGGCAATAGAGTCCTCTATCCACAACATTGCTTTCTCCAGTTAAAAATAAGTCGTCTCGTCTGAATCAGGTGAGAAATATACACAGCAAACATAAACAGTTTTAATTAATTCTAAACAAATAAGTCAGCTGTTTCTTACAAACACATAGCTTTTTATTGGACGATTATTGTGATTACTCTCATTCTGACAGCACACATTCGCTGCAGAGGATCCACTTTTTGAGCAAGTGATGTAATGCTAATTATACAACAGTTCTTTCTGGTCCTCGGATCTGATTGGCTGGGAGGAGTGCGATATTCAAGTGATATCGGAACGCCAACCGTTTCAATGTTTGTATCCCTCTGCCTGCAGTATTTCTCAAAGGGAGTGAGTGTCATGGCAGATGCCCAAATCCACTAAAATGTAAAAATAATACTGTTTTTGTGTCACAAAATGTAGTTTTAAGAGGGGAGAATGAACTTGTTTAGACTAGGTCTGCATGATAAATCGCAATGATATCGTAAGAATCGCCGCAGAAGAAACCCAGGAAATGCCTATAGCGGTTGCTGAATAAACTAGAAAGATTGATCTTGTTTGCATTGATCAGCGTGAATAATAAACACACGACTACGACAATATATGGTTTATCTGAGTTCTTCTTATTATAATTTTCCTTATAATAAAGTATATAATAATGCAATGCCTTTATCACTGCTTAGAATACTATGAAATATGTTGCGGGCCTTATTCTGTGTAAGAATAGCGACATCACCACAGAAGGATTTATTTTCAAATCACGCGTCGACTGAAGTTATGAATGTGGAGTTTGGACGGTTAACACATTATTTAAATGTGGGGTTTTTCACAGCTTTCAGATGAACCGCATTTACTACACAGACCGTTAGTTTACTGAGAATCTACACAAACAACTTTATTATGAACATGGTTTTGCGCTTTTAGCAAAGGTATAGTGCTAACTACTTGTTATAGGTTGATAGTGTCATGGCTATAGTGTATAATGCTATGTAGTCGTCAGCGCTCAGAAGTCACACCCAAGACCGTTGGTCTGCAACGTCTGATGCATTTAGGACACAAAAGTGGCAAATGATTTGAGGAGTTTTCAAAGTCGGTCCTCGATTGGTTGAATCATACAGGATTTCCGGTAGACGGTCGTGTGTCGTCACTTCTTTAATTGTTCAGATGGAAACAAAGACGCCATGATGCCAAACCCCCTCACGATAAGGGAAAGAAGAAGCTGTCATTTGGGTTATAACTTGATGTACGAGCGCTTAGTCAGGTGGCTAACTAAACTTTTTTTTTTTTTTTTTTTCGGGTGATTAAAAGTATGTGAATATTTGGAATTAGTTCGTGTGCTATATGTAATCGTTAAAATACGTAGATGAGACAAGAGTTTTACACATGCGTTGTCTGTTATTGTGGCGACATTTCCACGCCCTGAAACGTGATGATGAATGAAACGAACTGTGATTGGTTGTTTGACATGTCGGTCAAACGGCCTCATGGGCGGACCTTGGCCAATGAAAGCTGCCATGGATTCCAGACCTTCAGCTTCAGTCTGAAGGTCTGGCTACGCGAGACTATAAGCTATTAGGCTAATTGGGTATCTGTATACTATGTAGTACATAACCATAACTAAAACAGGCATTAATGGTCATTAAAACATAGTTCAGTGACTTGCATCATTATGTGATTTTGTCGGAAATGTAAACAGGCGCTAAAAAGAGCACCCATTAAAAGTTCTTTGACACAGTGGGATCAGTTAGTTTGAGGGGATTCAAAATGGAGACCGTATGTTAGTGTCGGAACTTCGGTCCTAAAAGAGATCCGCAGAACTCCTAGTCAAGCATGGCATGAAAATGGATATGTTGGTGTGTGTGCAAACCCGTCTGGAAGACCACGGTTGTACCCTGGAATAGTTTTTGGGTGGTTAATGTGTGTGTGAGTGTATAATACTGTGGTCTCACAGACCCCCTGGGAAAGCACATAAGTCTGCGTGAATAGGAGGAATTCACAGGCTCTCCATAGAAGCGAGTTTGTGATTGAGCCGACTCGGTTTCTTATTAATCAGTCAGATAGATTAAACGGCCCGGCATCACCTACACTGGGGAACACAGACGAAGAGAAAAACTCTTACTGTTGGTTGTTGTTTCGGGAAAAGCAGCCCTTTGTCCATTCCAGCCTTTGTTGTCCATCTGTGGCCAATGTTAAGATAATAGAGGAGCGGGAAAAAATGGAGAGAGAGAAAAAGATGGCCAGTTTAGCAAACCCCTTTTCATGCATGTCAGACAAGTCGCTTTCCATTGTTTCCATTAGAAAGGGAGAATCGCTACCAAATTGAGACATCACGACATAAGCATCACTAACTTGCAAAGACTAAGTAGATGGGAGATTTAAAGATTAAGGTTGTGCACCGAAACAGGAAGCAGCGCGATACAAACATATACATTCACATACTCTCTCATTAATACCCCCACTACGCTGTTCATACTGAATGTGGCGGCAAAATGGGATAATAAACTCATTAAAAGAAAGACAACAGAATTGTTACCTAATTGTAACAACACTGAATTAAATGTCAGTGTGCTGCAAAGTAACCTCAAATATTTTACTTTTTGGCATTAGTATAAAAAGGAAAGTCTCAAACATTTTAGCATTTTTTTCCCTGGGTGGTTCATCTAAAACAAGGGTCACCAAACTTGATCTTGGAGGGCCGGCGTCCTGCAGAGTTTAGCTCCAACTTGCCTCAACTCACCTGCCTGGAAGTTTCAAGTATACCTAGTAAGACTTTAATTAGCTGAATCAGATGTGTTTAATTAGGGTTGGAGCTAAACTCTGCAGGACACTGGCCCTCCAAGACTGAGTCTGGTGACCCCTGATCTAAAAATTAGATTAGTAATATTATTTTTTAGCCGGTGATGGTATTTTTTTTGTAGTGAACTAAATATGGAATTAGTAAATATTAATGTAAACTAATGTGGTTTTTATTTATTTTTTTATTTTTTTTAGGTTGAATCGTTTTTATCTAATTATTTAGTTATGGGACAATTAGTTGCTAATGAGAGAGATCATCTAATAGAAATTATACACAAAATTAGTAAAAAAAAAATTAAAAACAACAACAAATTAATAGTTGCCATCACAGCAATAATAATAATCATCATCATCAATAACCTTCATTTCTCTGGTATATTTTTTTTATTATTTTTTTATCATAGAATAGAAATATTTATGTAAATTTATTAATATATAATATTATATGGACTGTATAAGTAGATATACTTCATAGAAATTGTGCTTTAATTTTTGTGTAGGATGTTGGTTGTGTGCGAAATGGTATGTATTATCGAGTACTAAATGATTTACTTAATTAGTATCATGATTTTGTGATAAATCTTTGATTTTGAAAGTATGAATACCTTTAATTGCTTAGTAGCTTGTAGTGTAGCCAACTACTTTGACTCATTTAAATTACATGTTCGTTGTACCATAATAATTACTAGCAGCTTGACTGAAACTGACCTTTTCCGGAGTGTTCTGTAATGGTGTAGATGCCTTGTAGCCCAATTGAAGCAGCATGGCCTCAGCAGCATTACGCTTGGCCACTTTTTTATTGGGTCCAGTTCCTGTGGTCACCTCTGTACCTACTTTCACCTGTCAACAAAGACACATACAGTGTACAAAACCAGGACTGTTAATAAAATAAGCAACAATAATGTATCTAAAATGTAAAAATGACCTATGTTGCCTGTAAAACAACTTTAATAATGAAAGAAAAGTCTGAATCTGGCAGAAAGCACAACCAACACCCAATCGGTAGCACTACACTCTCAAAAACATTTTGTTGTCAAAAAACTCTCTCTAAACCCAGACAACCATCTTTTCATATTTATTAGGAGCAAAGCAGCAGGTGGGAAAGATGGTGTGGGCCTGAAAACAGACACGTATTGATGCCCACAGACCAGAGAGCGAACAATGTGGAAATTTTAGAAGCGACTGGGCAACACAAAAGAAACACACACAAGCAGAGTCTAATGCGACAGTGAAAGGAGCATGGAGAATCAGTTAGAGGCTGTGTTACCGCACGCTCAGAGATGCACGGAGCACTTTAAAGCGAGGGATTATCGGACGGGAGACAGGGAAGAGAAACTTCTCCAACTTGGATGCTGCTTGGTACTTGTTTATGTGTGTGGTAGAGCTGGATGAGCCTCTGACAGATCATTCAGAATGAGACTCAACATGATTTTTTTATTTATTTACTGCAGTGTTCAAGTGTACTATTTATGCTGCTGAAATACTGCGGCTTCCCTCCCAGCAGGAAAATAACTTTTTTCAATAGTCAACTCTCTTCTTTGCACTCCATTCTGATCCATCCTTCTATTCTGCACTACTTACTCCACTTTATGCTAATTTACTTAGTTCTACAATATCCTTTTGTTTCTACCCTATCTAGTTTACACAACTCCATTAACTCTGTATTACTTTACATCAGGCTATTTTATTTAACTCTGAGTCTATTCTACTCCACCCTAACTACTCCACTCCAAAGAACTCTACACTATTCTATACAAATCTACTTTATAGTATCCAATCTACCATACTCAACCTAAGTATGGTATTCAACTAAGTACTAATTTATGCAATACTACTCTATTTAACTCGGATCTGCTCTCATCTATTCTATAGAGCTCAAAACTACTCTACGTCATACAACTCTACTACACACTATTCATCCTATCTAGTTTACAAAACGCCATTCAACTATGCACTACTCCACACCATACTATTCTGATCTGCTCTCATCTGTTCTACCATACTCTATATTCAACATTACTCTATTCTATACATCACTCTATACAACTCAATACAAATTTACTAAATAAATGTACTCTATTTACTCTACTTAATCCATCCTATATATTCTACCTTACACTATGGCTATACGTTCCCACTGCGAGCCTTAGTGCTCAATTACGATTTTTGCTCAGATCTGATTTTTTATTTTTTTTTGTATAGCTGTGTGAAATGTGGCCAATATCAGATTTCCAGTGTGAACAGAACATGGTTCTGATCAGAACTGTATGCGCCAAAAAACAATACAAACCGGGTTGCCAGGTTTTCACAACAAAATCCGCCCAATTGCTTCTCAAAACTAGTCCAAAACTACCCCAATCGCATTTCGGAGGGTAAATATTGCGTTAGTAGGGTTGCTTCAACCCAAAGAGTAAAAGAAAAGTGATTTCTGTAAAATAAAATATCTCCTTTTGAATTGGACTTTGAGTTTTGTAACTTTGCAGATCTTTTTTATGCTCAAACAGCAACATTATAGACTAACTAAAGTTGAAAAGCATAATAGGACCCCTTTAGATTTGAACAAATTAACAAAAAACACTGTACACTATTTACTCTACTCAATCCATTCTATCTATTCTACCGTACTCTATTACTTCAACCTTACTCTATACACCTTTACTCTATACATCTCTACATCACTCTATACAACTGTAAACTATACAAATTTACTTAAATTTATACAAATTTACTAAATAAATTTGATCTATTTACTCTACTCAATCCATCCTATATATTCTACCCTACTCTATTACTTTCAACCTTACTCTATTCACCTCTATCCTACTCTACACTATACAAATTTACTCTAACTCTATTCAATCCTACTCTATAAGCCTTTACTCTATACAGCTATACTCTACTCTGTATAGCTCTACACCAGTCTACTCCATACAACTCATCTCTATCCTGTTTACTCTACTTAATCCATCCTATCTAGTCTACACAACTCCATTCAACTATGTACTACTCTACACAAATCTATTCTATCCTATTTACTTTACCATTTCAACACTATTCTATACTATTACATCTGCTATAAACTACCCTATCTTATCGAATCTACTCCATACAATTCTATACAAATCTACCACACTACTCCATATTACTCTACTCAACTACAATCTATACTGTTCTATTTAACTCTAATCTACGGCACTCTATACCACACTAATTTACTCTACTTGATAAAACGCTATTCTGCTCTAATTCACTAATACTACACAATGCTCAACTAGCAAGCACAAGTCAACTAAATTGCATGATTTCCGATCTTTGATTCTTTCTGTTCTGATTCAAAACTAGAGAACAAATGTAGATCCAAGTTGGAGGCATTTCTAAACATATGTGGAAATTCGAGGTAATTTAGAGACAATTCTGCTGGTATTTTTGCATCTTTGTTCACAGGGACTAAGCACCGCTCTTATGGCTACAGGGGACTTCATTTTTACTGCCAGCAGTACAGTTATTGTTGTTTTAAAGACCTGTAATAAACCAGTGGACACCAGCCAGTGATGTGATGTGTGCTAAGTGCATATGTGATGCAGTGAACAATCAGAAAATAATGGGTAGATTTTTTTTTTACATTTAAATACAAACCAATAATTAATTTTCATGCAAACCTTGTATTTGCACACCTTCATGCAAGATGTCAAGGGCATAAATGCACATACATGTTGAGCTAGGCAGAGGATTTTGCACAAAGTTTAGTATTTAAGCTTTGAATTTTGCTTGGACCTACATGGGAAAATTACTGTCGTCACCTAAATGATCTAAATTAAGACTAATTATCCATTAACTTCTGCAATGAGATGAAATTTCCAAGAGTGGATGAGCAACTGTGTGTGCGCGTGTCAAAAGAGTCTCTGTCTGACTTTGACAGAGCTGAAGGTCAGTGGTAATCAGAGCCGGAGGAGGTGACAATCTTTCTGATTAAGACAGATTGCACAGTGGGAGGTTATCAGTGTTTGTGCAGGACTCATCTGTCCTTCACTCCCCTCTCGGCCTTCAAATTTTTATTTTACTTTACACCTCTTCATTCCCTCTCTTATTAAATTTACCTGCATAATGAATTCTCTCCGGCGAGGCATCCCTCTCTCTGAAAGCAGCATATATTCGGGCTCCTTCTCCTTTTTGGCCTGTTGAATCTGAGCCAGTCTGCTAATAGGGTTCATGCCCTGTCCATACTCTGGTCCTGTCTGAGAGAGAAATTGAGAATGAAAAAGCAAATGAGAATGAGGATGAGAGACACAGATAAAGCAGCAGAGGGACAGATGGACGGCTGGTTAATGTTCACGTCAGTAACCCTGTCAGGAGAATGACAAAAGAGTGAATGAGCGTGTGTGAATGAGTGACTGACTGACTGACTGAGTGAGCAAAGAAATTTGGATTGGGTCTTAAGATCTTTGTCATTTTGACTCATTCTGATCTTCAATGAATATGACATTAATTTCAATCTGTAAAAAAAAAAAACTACTGTATGGTTTTGGATTGTCAATATATACAGTGGGGAAAAAAAGTATTTAGTCAGCCACCAATTGTGCAAGTTCTCCCACTTAAAAAGATGAGAGAGGCCTGTAATTTTCATCATAGGTATACCTCAACTATGAGAGACAAAATGAGGGAAAAAAACCCAGAAAATCACATTGTAGGATTTTTAAAGATTTAATTGGTAAATTGGTGGAAATAAGTATTTGGTCAATAATAAAATTTAATCTCAATACTTTGTTATATACCCTTTGTTGGCAGTGACAGAGGTCAAATGTTTTCTGTAAGTCTTCACACACTGTTGCTGGTATTTTGGCCCATTCCTCCATGCAGATCTCCTCTAGAGCAGTAATGTTTAGGGGCTGTCGCTGGGCAACACAGATTCTCAACTCCCTCCAAAGATTTTCTATGAGGTTGAGATCTGGAGACTGGCTAGGCCACTCCAGGACCTTTGAAATGCTTCTTACGAAGCCACTCGTTGTTGTGTTTGGGATCATTGTCATGCTGAAGGACCCAGCCATGTTTCATCTTCAATGCCTTTGCTGATTGAAGGAGGTTTTCACTCAAAATCTCACGATACATGGCCCCATTCGTTCTTTCGTTTACACGGATCAGTCGTCCTGGTTTTTGCAGAAAAACAGCCCCAAAGCATTATGTTTCCACCCCCATGCTTCACAGTAGGTATGGTGTCTTTTGGATGCAACTCAGCATTCTTTCTCATCCAAACACGACAAGTTGAGTTTTTACCAAAAGTTCTATTTTGGTTTCATCTGACCATATGACATTTTCCCAATCCTCTTCTGGATCATCCAATTGCTCTCTAGCAAACTTCAGATGGGCTTGGACATGTACTGGCTTAAGCAGGGGACACGTCTGGCACTGCATGATTTGAGTCCCTGGCGGCGCAGTGTTTTACTGATGGTAGCCTTTGTTACTTTTTGGTCCCAGCTCTCTGCAGGTCATTCACTAGGTCCCCCCTTGTGGTTCTGGGATTTTTTGCTCACAGTTCTTGTGATCATTTTGACCCCACGGGGTGAGATCTTTCGTGGAGCCCCAGATCGAGGGAGATTTTCAGTGGTCTTGTATGTCTTCCATTTTTCTAATAATTGCTCCCACAGTTGATTTTTTCACTCCAAGCTGCTTACCTATTGCAGATTCTGTCTTCCCAGCCCGGTGCAGGTCTACAATTTTGTTTCTGGTGTCCTTTTGACAGCTCTTTGGTCTTGGCCATTGGTGGAGTTTGGAGTGTGACTGTTTGTGGACAGGTGTCTTTTATACTGATATACTTTTTCAAACAGATGCCATTAATACAGGTAGTGAGTGGAGGACAGAGGAGCCTCTTAGAGAAGTTGTTACAGGTCTGTGAGAGCAAGAAATCTTGCTTGTTTGTAGTTGACCAAATACTTATTTTACAGAGGAACTTACCAATTAATTCTTTAAAAATCCTACAATGTGATTTCCTGGATTTTTTTTTTCTCATTTTGTCTCTCATAGTTGAGGTATACCTATGAGGAAAATTACAGGCATCTCTCATCTTTTTAATTGGGAGAACTTGCACAACTGGTGGCTCACTAAATACTTTTTTTCCCCACTGTAATACACCACATAGACATTCCACTATATATATTTAAGCTTTTCACCACGTTAATCGCGATTAATCGCATGGCAAAATAAAGTTTTTTTTTTTTTTTTACATAATATATGTGTGTGTACTGTCTATTTATGTATATATAATACACACACATACAGTATACATTTAGAAAATATTCCATCATTTTTCCATGTATATACTGTATTTTATATTAACATAATTGATATTAGATTTAATATTTTAAAGTGTATAACATAACACATTTTTCTAAATTAATTCTGCATATGTGTGTATTATATAAGAATACATAATAGAATATACACCGTAACACACATAATTCTGTAAACCAAAACTTTATTTTTGATGCGATTAATTCGGATTAATGTTGTGACAGGCACTAATATAGATATTATATATATATTATTATATATAATATATACACAGTATATATATTATATATATGGTTTGTGTATGTATGTAGCTACTATATAGCTAACATATTCTAAACAGTGGGGGAAAAAAGTATTTAGTATGCCACCAATTGTGCAAGTTCTCCCACTTAAAAAGATTTGAGAGGCCTGTAATTTTCATCATAGAGTTTCATCATTTCAACTATGAGAGACAAAATGAGAAACAAAATCCAGAAAATCACATTGTATGATTTTTAAAGAATTAATTGGTAAATTCCTCGTAAAATAAGTATTTGGTCACCTACAAACAAGCAAGATTTCTGCTCTCACAGACCTGTAACTTCTTCTTAAGAGGCTCCTCTGTCCTCCACTGGTTACCTGTATTATTGGCATCTGTTTGAACTTGTTATCAGTTTAAAAGACACCTGTCCACAACCTCAACAGTCACACTCCAAACTCCACCATGGCCAAGACCAAAGAGCTGTCAACGGACACCAGAAACAAAATTGTAGACCTGCACCTGGCTGGGAAGACTGAATCTGCAATAGTTTAGCAGCTTGGTGTGAAGAAATCAACTTTGGGAGCAATTATTAGAAAATGGAAGATATACAAGACCACTGATAATCTCCCTTGATTTGGGGCTCCACGCAAGATCTCACCCCCGTGGGGTCAAAATGATCACAAGAACTGTGAGCAAAACTCCCAGAACCACACGGGGGGACCTAGTGAATGACCTGCTGAGAGCTGGGACCAAAGTAAAAAAGGCTACCATCAGTAACGCACTGCGCTGCCAGGGACTCAAATCCCTGCAAATCAGATGTGTCCCCCTGCTTAAGCCAGTGCATGTCAAGGCCCGTCTGAAGTTTGCTAGAGATCATTTGGATTATCCAGAAGAGGATTGGGAGAATTTCATATGGTCAGATGAAACCAAAATAAACTTTTTGGTAAAAACTCAACTTGTAGTGTTTGGAGGAGAAAGAATGCTGAGTTGCATCCAAAGAACACATACCTACTGTGAAGCATGGGGGTGGAAACATCATGCGTTGGGGCTGTTTTTCTGCAAAGGGACTAGGACGACTGATCTGTGTAAACGAAAGAACGAATGGGGCCATGTATCCCATGTATTTTGAGTGAAAACCTCCTTCCATCGGCAAGGGCATTGAAGATGAAACGTTGCTGGGTCTTTCAGCATGACAATGATTCCAAACACACCGCCCGGTCAACGAAGGAGTGGCTTCTTAAGAAGTATTTCAAGGTCCTGGAGTGGCCTAGTTAGTCTCCAGATCTCAACCCCATAGAAGATCTTTGGAGGGAGTTGAAAATCCATTTTGCCCAGCGACAGCCCCAAAATATTATTGCTCTAGAGGAGATCTGCATGGAGGTATGGGCCAAAATACCAGCAACAGTGTTTGAAAACCTTGTGAAGACTTACAGAAACGTTTGACCTCTGTCATTGCCAACAAATGGTATATAACAAAGTATTGAGATGAATTTTTGTTATTGACCAAATACTTATTTTTCACCATAATTTGCAAATAAATTCTTAAAAAATCCTACAATGTGATTTTCTTCTTGATTTTTTTTTTTTTCTCATTTTGTCTCTCATAGTTGAGGTATACCTATGAATTACAGGCCTCTCTCATCTTTTTAGTTGGAGAACTTGCAGCAATTGTGGCTGACTAAATACTTTTTTTCCCCACTGTATATGTATAAAATCCTGAAAAAAATGCACAATGTTTGCACAAAAATATTAACCAGTACAACCGTTTTCAATACTGATAATAATAAGATATGATTCTTAAGCACTAAATCAGCATATTAGAATAATTTCTGAAGGATCATGTGACAAGACTGGAGTAATGACTGCTGAGAATTCAGCTTTGTCATTAGAGGAATAAATTACATTTAAATATATTTAAATAGAAATGTTTATTTTAAATTGTAATAATATTACTTTATTTTTGAACTCAAGAAAAAAATAATTGTTGGTACAGTACAGTAGCTTGGTACAGTAGCTTTTGGAATTTACATAAGGACGAAAACAGCCTTTATTTTGCCAATTTCTTTTGATGCTGATAGTAACACAGAAATTACAGAGTTTACATTTAGACTGTCCAAAATACATCCCATAATAATGCATAGAATTCGATATCGCTATAATATTCCAGTAACAGCCACCACTCTGGCACTCCTTTTTGATCTGCTCCTAAAACAACCCACCTTTAATACGGTCCTAGGCCGCTTCTTGTAATGCACTTTGGGTTTCTCCACAACAGGAAGCACTGGCAGTTTCTTCAGTTCCTGCAGGATGGAGAGGGCCGCTCTCTTTTTAGAGAGTTTCTTACTATTCCCCTCACCCTCGGCTGAGAACTCCCCTACCATCACACGTGTGAGGAAACTCTTCATGTGCGGGGGTCCACTTTCCTTCAGCACCTGAGGGGCATGTAATGAACACGTTACACAAGAGAACACACATGCATGCAGAAGTGGGAACAGCAGTCATTCCAGTCACGCTCCCTTTCTCTCTGCCCCTTAGGCCATGTCTGCTGCACACTCTCTTCCTTCTGCCCTTTACCTTCTTCTTTCTCGACGACGGAAATGGGAATACTGCTAATTAGACTCACTACACTCGAACTGTCCGGTTTAACAGGATCAATAACTCGTATGGGGAGAGAGACCACTGGAACTTGGGAAACTGCACCTGGATATTAAACACCACACACACTCAGTATGAATATATGACTACAAATATACATGAATATGCATATGCATAAATGAGAAGCACAGATCACACATATTAATGCAGTGTTTTAAGCTTGTTTTGAATAGCTGCTTTTCTTTGTGCAAGACAAAAACATTTTATTTTATTTAATATCAAAATAGTGTTATTGATCTTAATTTAGTAACACTTTAAGTTTAGGGACTAATTCTCACTATTAACTAGTTGCTTATTAGCATGCATATAATTAGCATATTGGCTATTTGTAAGGCACTTTATAAGCAACATATTATGTCCTAGTTTATAATATATATATATATTATATACCATGGGTACGGAAAGTATTCAGACCCCCTAAATTTTTCACTCTTTGTTATATTTCAGCCATTTGTTAAAATCATTTAAGTTAATTTTTTTTGCCTCATTAATGTACACACAGCACCCCATTTGGACAGAAAAACACCGCCAGTGGTGACATTTTTGCAGATTTATTAAAAAAGAAAAACTGAAATATCACATGGTCCTAAGTATTCAAACCCTTTGCTCAGTATTTAGTAGAAGACCCTTTTGATCTAATACAGCCATGAGTCTTTTTGGGAAAAATGCAACAAGTTTTTCACACCTGGATTTGGGGATCCTCTGTCATTCCTCCCTGCAGATCCTCTCCAGTTCTGTCAGGTTGGATGAAACGTTGGTGGACAGCCATTTTTAGGTCTCTCAGAGATGCTCAATTGGGTTTAAGTCGGCTCTGGCTGGGCCATTCAAGAACATTCACAGAGTTGTTGTGAAGCCACTCCTTCGTTATTTTAGGTGTGTGCTTAGGGTTATTGTCTTGTTGGAAGGTAATCCTTCGGCCCAGTCTGAGTTCCTGAGCACTCTGGAGAAGGTTTTTTCGTCCAGGATATCCCTGTACTTGGCCGCATTCATCTTTCCCTCGTTTGCAACCAGTCGTCCTGTCCCTGCATCTGAAAAACACCCCCACAGCATGATGCTGCCACCTCCATGCTTCACTTTTGGGACTGTATTGTACAGGTGATGAGAATTGCCTGGTTTTCTCCACACATACCGCTAAGAATTAAGGCCAAAAAGTTCTATCTGGTCTCATCAGACCAGAGAATCGTATTTCTCACCAGCTTGGAGTCCTTCAGGTGTTTTTTTAGCAAACTCCATGCGTGCTTTCATGTTTCTTGCACTGAGGATAATACCGCCCCGACTGTTGGAGGGGCTGCGTGAGTTTTGACTTCCTTTTCTGGACACACTTTCTCTTTCTCCCATCTCCCGACTGCATTTCTGGAGCTCAGCCACAGTGATCTTTTGGTTCTTCTTTACCTCTCTCCCCAAGGCTCTTCTCCCTTTTTCTCCCCCGATAGCTCAGTTAGGCCGGACGGCCAGCTCTAGGAAGGGTTCCAGTCGTCCCAAACGTCTTCCATTTAAGGATTATGGATGCCACTGTGCTCTTAGGAACCTTAAGTGCAGCAGAAATTTTTTTTTAACCTTGGCCAGATCTGTGCCTTGCTACAATTCTGTCTCTGAGCTCTTCAGGTAGTTCCTTTTACCTCATGATTCTCATTTTCTCTTACATGCACTGTGAGCTGTAAGGTCTTTTATAGACAGGTGTGTGGCTTTCCTAATCAGTCCAATCAGTATAATCAAACACAGATCGGAACTCAAAGAAGGTTGTAGAAACCATCTACAAGGTGAATCAGAATAAATTGACAGCACCTGAGTTAAATATATGATTGTCACAGCAAAGGGTCTTAATACTTAGGACCATGTTATATTTCATTTTTTCTTTTTTAATAAATTTGCAAAAATTTCAACAATTCTGTGTTTTTCTGTCATATGGGGTGCTGTGTGTACATTAATGAGAAAAAAATTAACTTAAATGATTTTAGCAATTGGCTGCAATATAACAAAGAGTGAAACTTTTAAGGGGGTCTGAAACTTCCTACCCACTGTAATATATAAGATATATATATACACTGTATATTAAAGCTAAATAGAAATATTAAAAAACAGACTAATAAAAAAATGACAAAACCATATAACAAAATGACAAACTGAAATAAAATAATCTAAAGTTAAATAAAAATATTAACCACAAATCTAATAAAATGACAAAATAATAAAATAAAATACAATTAATGACACTGAATATAAAATTAAATTCAAATATTAATAACTACATCGTAGTATAAATTAAAATTAATATATATTATTTTTTATGGCTGACCAATCAGAGGTGATTTTGTTCACAATCATTTAAACCGACTGTTCATCCTCTATTCTTCTATTACTATCCATTTCTCACTGTCGTGAGAAACGATATTTAATGTAATGCACATGTAATCGTATTTACTTTCTGTGACATCACCAAGATGGTCAACAGAACAGGTGAGCTGCTCTGAGCTCTTTAAGAGCAACACTGGGGGGATTGAGTTTCACACAGACGCATATACACAGCTGAGGGTGGGCCTCTATGTGCTCAGTCAGAACTGAAAGTTATCCGTCTCCAGAGACTCCCTCCTCACATCCTCTCTTCACACACATGACCATTCTGGCATTCATACAAACATGTGACACTCCAGAGAAATAGGCTCAGCTGAGAGACACCATATCCCCATACAAAACTAATCCGATTCAAATACAGTGTCAAACTTCAATAAGTTTCATGGCTTGCATAAATGAAGCCTGGAGGCCCATGTCATTTCAAACATGCAATACTTTATAAAGGTAGATCATCCAAATATCCACCATTGGTTGTTGTTCCAAACTTGCAAGCCATGCAACACAAGAAGAGACATTTTCTGAATGCTCCTACAGCTTTTCTAAACAACAAAATGGATGAAGTGCTTGAAAATGGGTGGAAAATAGGTCCCACTTTATATTAGGTGGCCTTAACTACTATGTAATTACATTTAAATTAATCATTTGATACAATGCACTTATTGTGCACATACATCAACCCAACTTTGGGTCAAGTATGAACCCAATTTTTGGGTTAAAATATTTAATAAAAAAATTTAACCCAACAGTTGGGTTAGTCCATATTTGACCCAAAGTTGGGTTGAAACAACCCAGCATTTTTTAGAGTGTACCCATACCATCAAACCTTACCTGTATCCCATATCAATAGCGGTAGAAGTGTTTTGAAATGCAGTATGAACACATAAAGTACATTGTACATATTTGTAAGTACATAGCAGATAAGGCCACCCAATAAAAAGTGTGACCAAAAAGAGAAAAAGTACCAAAGTGGTCCATATGGCTCATTATTCCAAGTCTTCTGAAGTCACATGATAACTGAACAGACAGATAAAAGGCAAAAGTCCAAATAAAAATAAATATATAGTATATATAACTGAACAGTATATATAACTGAAAATCAACAATAGAATAGAGGTGAACAGTCTGCAAAAAACAGTGACACGGAAATGTAGTTTGAAAATTGCTTTCGAAAACTATAAATATGGGCTGTTTACGGTACTTTTCTGGTGCTTTTTGATCTTGACCATCCCAGTTCCTATTCACTGTCACCCTTACTGTTTCACAGAGGAAAGAAAATCATCCGGGTTTGAAACAACATGAGGGTGAGTAAATAATGACAGAAATGTCATTTCTGAGAGAACTCTCTTTAAAGCTCAAGACAGTTGATATGAATGATTGGAAGCGTAGACAAACATCATTAATCTTCATCTGTAAACTCCAGATCCTCAACAATCTGGGCTTTCATCTGAAGATGGCGAAGAACTGAGGATCACAAGAGAGCTCTGTGCATTTCCCGCACACTTGACAGAGCGGCATAACCCAATATTTACTAGGCCTTGATGTGGAATGCATTTGATCATCACACTTAGATGTTACATAAGAATTGAGAGAATTCCTCTGGGTGAGCATCACTCCATAATGAAGTGACGAAATTCTGCAATACTTCCCTCTTGGAAATACCAGCATGTCTTTTCAGCTCTCTTGCGAGGATGAGGTGTGGGGAGGAAGGAAAAGGGTTTAAAGCTGCGAGTCCGTCATTCAGGGAACTCCCACACGGTCTATTCAATGGGCCGAGAGTGGAGATTTAGCCTGGTTACTCACAGTCACTGATTATACAACTAACTCAAATCAGCTATAAAGTCGGACAAGAAATTCCCAGAGAAAGAGAGACCAAAACTCCAACGAGATGCCAACTTTTCTGCAATTCTCCTTGATGAGAAATATCTCAGACACAGAGACTCAAATAACTTGAAAAGGGAACTTTTTAATATACATTACTGAGTCCCAAAATGAGGCATAAAGATATTTAGAAAAAAATTTACCCATACAATGAAAGTCAATGGGGTACAACATTTTGGACCCCATTGACTTCATTATATGGACAAAAATTGTTGAAAAATCTTGTTGAAAGTATCTTTGTGCAGAGATACTGGAGAAGTCAAACAGGTTTCGAATAATACAAGGGTGTGTAAAAGAGTACAGAATGTAAATTTTTTGGTGAACTATCCCTTTATATCTTATTTTGCGCTATTTTTTACGAATATGAGTAGCTGGTGAGGACAAGCTGTGGTAACTTCACCAACTACACCACCAACAAGTCAAAACGGGCCTAGTAACTCTCGAGCTGGCCTCCTGACACTGTTTCCATGGCAGCTGTAAAACACTGAGGTAGGTGGGCAGCAGTTTTAGCCGGTGAATGAGCCTCATCGGGTGAACGAGGACTGTGAGGAGGTCTTGGCACCGGGGCCCGACTCCCTTCGTGGCGGCAGACGAGGTTGTGTTGTCTACAACAAATGATATGGCATCCTCAGGCAGTGATGGGGTTTCAGCAAGTGTTTGATTCTTGTGTCTGATGGTGGCCAGTTCCTCTGTCTCGCATGGCTGGCAACGGAGATCAAGTTGTAGGAAGGAATCGCTGTAACATGAGGTTTATCATTCTTCATCTCCTCCATGGATGCGAGGGGAGATATGGTATTAGTGAGACCGCCGTGTCCTCAGCCTGGTGAAAAGGCAGGATACCAGGCCAGGGTGGGACAATGGCAAGGACTGATATAATGAAGAAAAGCTCTTTTGTATGGACTGTTGATGTGTATTTCCTGAGGGAATGTACTTATGTACAAGATGGGTGGTTCTTGGCACAGGTTTCTACTCTTGTATCTCTGTAAGGCGTCATCCACGACAAGAAACTGTGATTAATGTATTTGTTCTTTGAAGTTGGCATCTGTTTGATATCGTTTGACACCGACAAGAAGGTGAGAGTGGTCCTTGATTTCATAAGGGGACAGGTGAGACACTGTTCTGGTTGACCTAAAGGGATAGTTCACCCAAAACTAAAGCTTCTGTCATCATTTACTCACCCTAATGCCATTCCAAACCTGATATTGTTTCTTCAGTGGAACACAAAAGAAGATATTTTCAAGAAAGTTTCAACTGTTCCTTTTAGAGCAGCACAACAAAACTGAAACGGTGATGTATCTTACTGTGATTACAGAACCACAAAGACAGCAATTTAATTTAATAAACATGGGCACTGCATGTTTCAGAGTGAAGTGTGGCACTGTGTTTATTTACACGCAAGCTGCTCATGATCTAGTGTTTTTAGTGTCTCAGAGCAGCTCAGTTTACAGTAAATGCTGCTTCACACAAACTTCTTTTTTACACAGTGAAATGAAACGGTAATATTTCTTTATTTAATTTTTATTAAGTAATAATAATCATTATGATTAATAATAATGATGATGATGAGGATGATTATTATTAATATTATTATAGTCTAGAGTTGTAATGGTTAAATTACTCACAGTTTGGTTTGTTTCACAGTTTTTAGGGTCACGGTTTCTGTACGTGCTATGTTCAGGGAAAAGGACCATGCTGTCACATAAAAATAAAGAAAATAAGACCAAATAATCTAAAAACAAGCAACAGCACAAATAAATACAAAAGAGCAAATATACAAATAAAATAAACTGTGCTTTTCAGTTTTTTTTAGGTAGGTCTAAAATTAGTTTTTAGGTACAGAAATTGAATTTGTTTCAAAGGTATCAAATGTAAAATAACATTGCATATTTTACTGTATAAATTAAAGATTAATCCTTATTAAAATTACAAAAACTATTCAATCAAGAGCAGTGAGTGATTTCTATGTCTTTTGTTGTTTGATTAAAAAAAAAGTCCAGTACATTGATACTGTATGTTCAACTGACTCACCAAGATGTTGACATAGTTTTTGTGTGAATTTGTCCATTCATGTACAAGACTTGAAAGAGAACTCAATATTTGCATGCTGTCTGAGACCTGAACACGGGGTTTGTGTGCTTCGGAAGAGCGCACTAGCAAATCATTATCATGCGCAGCATTCTCGATTTCATGTTTTCTGGCTCTTGAATGTTTAAAATGGCAAGGCTTAAATGAGTTTAGTTTAAATACAGATAGCAACGCGTGCTATTCAGGTCTCACCTGCGCGTACGCGCTATCGACACCTGGGTGATGACGGTATAAATGACTGGTCATATTCGAGCATACGGCACTCGCATTGAACAAAGAGTGACTAGAGTTTGTCTGTTTTCTTTGGTTCATTGCTGTTGTTGTATTGGGAAGCCAGAATGCATATCCATAAACAGAAACATACATTAGCCGAACTCTGTCTGTTTTACGTGTTATTTATTTTTAACAAAACATATTAGATGCCTTGTCAGATTTAAGTTGAACCGGGGTGCAAGTGCATGCTGAACCTTGGGTGGAGAACGGTACGCTTAGATTTTTTACTGAGAACTGTTACACCCCTATCATAGTCAATATATTATGATATTGATACTTATACACAAGACACTTGTGTACAATCACTCAATTTTTGGCCAAATTGTGCAGCCCCTTTACAAGCACAGGAAAAATCGAATTTCTATATAAAGAAAGCCAGTAGGGTCTAAAACAACAATGGTCCTCACTGACTTTTACTGTATGGACAAAAGGACACTGATCATTTGAATTGTTGCTCGTACAGGTATTAAATAACATTAGGGTGTGTAAATAATGACAACATTTAAATTTTTTGGTTCTTTAAAAGATTTAATTTAAGTCCCATGCACATCTTTGAACAAGAAATGGTTTCATGGTTTCTTTCTCACAGAGTAACTATTTCCGTAATATTCCACGTTTGTGTGCTAACTGAAGCAGGAACAAAACGTTTCCATTCCTACAAATGGCTGGGGAGAAAATTCCTGAAAAGATCTAACAAGGTTGAAACGAGTCCAGGCTCTCACCGATGACTTACAGTCAAAACTTTAAAGAAAGAAAAAAGAAAGAGCTACAGTGTCCAAATGCAGTTAGATTGGGGTCCCCAGACGTAACAGATTGCATGCAAGTGGAGAACGCACGTCAGGAAGATTCTGGTTGACCAAAGCCAAGTAGATGATTTGCAGATTGTGAAGTTGGAGACAGCCGTGGAAAATCATTTAAGATAAACACGGATGCAGTAGTAGTCAGGCTAAAGAGACCCTCAGACTTCCTCTGGTGTTTATGTAGAACGTTGAGGTTAGTGTTGATTTGAAGCGTCGCTGATGCAGCACTTTAATGAAGTGCTGATTTTGAATGGTGTCCAAATCCGCCTCCTCCCACAATAATATAAACACTTTAAAGCATACAATACCAGATTTAACAATGCTGGCAGAGCTTGACCAAGAACAGGCGTTTAATATAATCACTTTCCCACTTTATCCTCTTTATTTGAAGCTAGTAATTTTCAATTGATCGAATGAACGGATATCTCAATATATTCTGCTCGATGTTGATTAAATTAGAATGAACACTTGAACGTTAGGGGGAAAACATTACAGTTAAAGAGAGACTCTTGCTCTATTCCAAAACCCATTGAAACAACTATTAAGTTTCATCATACATTTTTTGGATGTCTACTGGGCTAGCAAACATGCATAATACACTGCAAAGGCAATCCCAGAATGCACTGTGATAAGTTTCAGTCGAACAAAAACAACTCAAGATGGAGAACGAGCCCAGATAAATATTTTATTCATTATCAAACTGTATAGATGCAAATTTCTGTATAAAAAAGGACTATTATTTGTGTGTGCACTGTATTTCTATGCTTATAGTATAGCATTTAGCTTAGCAACATGCTAATATCAAAATCTACTTGAATTCATTGCAAGCCCAAACTTCTGTGTGCTTAAAATCAGGATGCTATACGTTTGAAGTTCCTGCATATACGCAATAAGAAAGCTTTCTTAGAAGTCAGCTGCCTATGTCGGCAGCTCATTTAGGAACAGTTACATTTAGCCTAATTGGTTTTGAACTAACAACAGCACTTTAGGGTTATATTGTGCTGTCGAGCTGAGAAAAAAGCGTAAAGTGTCGAAAGCATACAACTGGTTAGGAGTACAAAGAAAATATTTAATAAGGAGTATAGGGTCACTAGAACTGTAAATAACTGTGCAATGAAAACTATTGTTGAACTAACCTTATTTACAGTGGTGGGCCGTCAGGGCCAGCCAAGCCTTCTCTGCTGGCCTAAACACTATCAGAATCACTGATTTAGTTTAAATGGGTCATATGATGCGATTTCAATTTTTCCTTTCTCTTTGGAGTGTTACAAGCTCTTGGTGCATAAAGAAGATCTGTAAAGTTGCAAAGACTAAAGTCTCAAATCCAAAGAGATATTCTTTATAAAAATTCAGAGTCAGCCACGCCTACCTAAAACGGCTTGTTCTGACACGCCCCCACATATCTACCTCACTATGTGGGAAGATTTGCATAACGCCGCCCAAATGTTCACGCAAAGAAAGAAGGCGTAACTTTTATTCTCGCTGTAGTATCGTTGACGCTGCAGCCATGTCATGAGGACGCTGTGTGCTTCGTTGTGAAAGCGAAACTACTTTGTTTGGTCTTCCAAAAGAGGATGATATCACTTCGTCATTCCTGGAGCTGATCCGTGCTGGCTGCTGAGGAAATACATCAACTTTCACAGTGGACAAAGCGGAGTCCAGCCCGGGTCCGTCACATACCTGGGATCCGCCGGCGGACGAGCCGTTCTCAACTCCGCCAGCCTCAGCTCACTCTATCCCGGCCTCAGTGCATGCTAAGCCGGGGCTTCGGCTCACGCTAGCCCGGCCTCAGCGCACGCTAAGCCGGGGCTTCCCCTCACGCTAGCCCGGCCTCAGCGCACGCTAAGCCGGGGCTTCCCCTCACGCTAGGGCGCTGTGTTTTTCGTTGTGAAAGCAAAACTACATTGTTTGGCCTTCCAAAAGAGGACAAAACTACAAATCAGGGGTTAAGTTGTATTTACCACACTGTTCAAGAACAGTTTAACCCAAATATCCAGAATATACAGCACATTTAATGTAGGACTGTTTACTGATCCTGGTAGAGACTACAATGCTGGCTGTTCTGACTCACGTAAGTATGTTTTCATTTAAAGGATTTGCCACTGATGATTCAAACGCGAGTTTTGAGAAGTGTAGAGTAGCGCTTGTTTGTCATATCTCCAATCACAAATGCAGACAGAGTTTTATGTTTACGCGGCGCGGTATGCAACGCAACGTGTAAAAATACAGTATAAGTCATTATAATCAGTATTTATGTCTCCACTGGATGCAACAAATGTCTGGTTTATAATAGGTTTTAATGTTGTCTCGTCGCTCCGGCCTGACACGGCATCAACAGTATGTGAGGGACATAACATTTCCGTCACACGCATGAGGTATTCAGCCAATCACAACACACAGGATAGCTGGCCAATCACAGCACACCTCACTTTTTCAGACGGATGAGCTTTGTAAAAATCAACGCGTTTCAGAAAAGGCGGGGCATAGAGAGAAACAATAGAGGAGAAAAAGTATGTGGAAAATAATGTGTTTTTTGAACTTAAACCGCATAAACACATTTCAATACACCAAATACACAAAATAATGTTCTTTTAGCAGCATCATATGACCCCCCGTTAATATTTTTTCATGAATGTGTATTAAATTATTTCCAATAGTCCATTCTCTTAATTTCATCGCTTTTCTCTTGGTTGCACTGCTTCCAACAGTGTATGTTTATATTAGCACTTTTATCCAATCATATTTCAGCAATAGTGTTGCCAGGATCAAATAAATCTTTCTAAGGCCTTCAGAATCAGCAGTACAGGCGTCTGTAGCTTAAAATCAATGGCAATGAAACCATTGCTTTAACCAATCAGATTTAGAGTCGGCAGCACCAGGGCCATCTAGCTGGCTAACAATAACATCAGCATTTTCTCGTCCTTTGATTGAATGGTCAGCATACTAGCTAGCAAACAGCATCACTGTAAATCATTTTATTAAAACTTAGTAAAACTTTTATTACTGTTTCTCAGGTTTAGATTTTCAGTGCATTTTGAAAAAAATATTTGCCTACTATATTTAGTAAATCTAAAAACAGTAGTCCTAATGACTGCGGAAAACAACCACACACCTCCTCGGCACCGGCTCTGTGAAAGACTCGTGAAGATGAAAAACCACTAGAGTATAGTAGGTTAATTTTCATTTTTGACTCTTATCGCTTGATGCATTGTATGCTGATGTTATTTATCAGGTTTAAGTTTCCGTAAGAATATCTGAGTTTCCTGAGTGGAGCTGTATGAACCGGTGTTTTCCTCCGGCCGCAGCGCCGCTGGCAGTGGCAGACCAGCGGGGAGATGAGAGTCACAGAGGTACGTTAAAACACATCTATACACTTTTCTTCATCGTCTTGTATGAATTATTTTAATGTTACTTGCTCACTTTCCTAAAGCTGTGCTAACCAGTATTTTCCCCCCGCAGCGTGCTGACAGACCGGCGGGGAGACTTGTGAAGACGAAATAAAGCAGTAAGAGAACATTCAATTGTTAGATCAACTTTAAAACACATGTAACGTTAATCACATTATTTGTTTTATACCAATGCTATCTGTAAAGTATAAATACGTTTGGGTGAATAAATGTCTGTAAGAACATCGGATGGACTGTATTTGTGTCATTTTGTTAGGTTAATGCTTCAGCTACAGATGATGTGTTGCGCAATTGTTAATTGGGTTTCTTTCTTTAGTAATGGCATTCATTCTCGCAACATAAGATACCTGTCTGTTATGTAGTGCCCTGTTATACTGCATTACTGTGTAATATTTATGGTTTCTATAGCCGTGGCATCATTATGATGGTATGAAGAGATGGATTAATTCATGTAGGACGCCACTGAAGGCCTAGGTGTAAAATGCATGGCCCGCTACTGCTTATTTATCAGTGTTACATTCCTTTACAATCTCAATTAAAGTAGCTTAGTTTACCTCAAAGTTAACAGCCAGGTTCCTTTTAAGAGCGATCTCGTAGATCAGGCTGATCTCAGATTTGCTGGCATCGCTGTTCTCCTCCGTTTCTTTCTTCTCCTCTGAACACTGAAAGAGTTCAACACAAAACAGTACTGAAAACAGTCAATACCTACAGTATTACAAAAAACTGTTACATTTTATCCAGCATATTGACCTTTTTGACATAAAAAGACATGCTGAAACAACATTATTCCCCTAACAGAGGTGTCCAAAACAATATATTACTTATTCAAAGATTCAAAATTGCGAGCTCGAAGTATGCATAGCAGCATAAATAAATGATGCATAAATTATAACATTTTTCTGTTTAATGGCTTTATTTATTTCTGTCCAATCATGGCCATTTTTTAAGGTTTATTGATTAAATATGTAAACAAATTAAAATTAAACAAAAATAACTTTTTATATGTAAAAAATACTAAATATTTTGAATATTTATATGTAATAATTTGTTTGACAAGAAATCTGTAGTTGCTTTGATAATAATGTACTGATTGAGCAGGGACATTTTGCATTAGTGAATAAAAATGGCTTAACCTACAATATTTTAACAATTATTATTATACATTTTTTGCAAGAACTAACAAATCTCAATGCATAATGGTGCCTTAATTTGATTACCTCCTCTCAACAATCCCTTTATTACAGTACAAAGATTTCTGTTGCTGACTTCAAATCAGCCCCAAACCTACATTTTACCCCGAACCAAAATGAAAACCTGCCAGGAAGATGTTAAACGGATAGTTCATCCAAAAATGAAAATTCTGTTATTAATTCCTCACCCTCACGTCGTTCCAAACACATAAGACCTTCGTTCATCTTCAGAACACAAGTTAAGATATTTTTGATGAAATCCAAGAGCTTTCTGACCCTGCATAGACAGCGACATTAAAAGGCAGACAAAAACTTTTTGCGCACAAAGTATTCTCGTAGCTTCATAAAAATGATGGTTGAACCACTGATGTCACATGGACTACACTCTTAAAAATAAAGGTGCTTCACGATGCCATAGAAGAACCTTTTTGTTTAAATGGTTCCATAAAGAACCTTTAAAATCTGAAGACATTCGTTTCACAAAAGGTTCTTTGTGGCGAAAGAAGGTTCTTCAGATTATAAAAAGGTAAGAAAGAGATGGTTCTTTAAAGAACCTTTGACTAAATGGTTCTTTGTGGAACCAAAAAGGGTTCTTCTATGGCATCGCTTGAAGAACCTTTTGAAGCACCTTTATTTTTAAGAGTGTATTTGACCAATGTCCTTACTACCTTTCTGGTCCTTGAACGTGGTAGTTGCATTTCTGTCTATGGAGGGTCAGAAAGCTCTAGGATTTCATCAAAAATATCTTAATTTGTGTTCTGAAAATGAACGAAGGTCTTACGGGTTTGTAACGACATGAGGGTGACCTTTTTGGGTGAACTATCCCTTTAAGAACAGGCTGTATGATCTCAAAGCTGATGGTGGGTCTGCTTCAACGCATGACTGCGGTTTCTCATGTACCTCCACTGAAAAGAGATGCTTCTGGTTTTGTTGAACAGTTGAGATTCTGAAGAAAGTGGCTTGGTTTTGTAAGAAGAAAAAGCTTTCAAACTGATCCAAGAGCAGTTCCCTTAGTTCCGATTCATATCTTATCAACTATAAAAGGAACTGCAATAGAACTCTCACACAAGTTCCAAAGGGTGACTTTTAATATGATCCCTGCAGCATATTATCTTGGTCACCTCCATTACACTACTGACATTTCTTTTCAGAATGAAGAGTGTGTTCTCATGCAGCACATGAACAGGAGTGTGTGATCTAAGAGCGCTCGATCAAGCTGTGTTTTTTTGCAGACATTCAATACAGCGTCCTCAGTGTCGTCCTTATAGCGATCACACGGCATGATGTCATTGTGCGTTTCCTTCAAACGCCTGTAAATGATGTCTGGGATGGAGAGCCGTCAGGTGGTCTGGAGAGTGTGAGACTTTGTGTGACAGACTGTGAAGGCTTGCTTGTGTGCCCTTCTTAAACTGAACTGACAGGTCACAAGCTAAATTTGATATTGTCATGTGTTGTAATGATCAAAAAGCACAGAGATTTGGCTAAAATATCAGCAAACTAACTCCGTTTTGGAGGCACAAAAGAATTTTCAAAAGAAGAAGCATTTCGAGCATTCTGCTCTTCCTCAGACTGCAAATGCATCCAGACGTACCTCAAATACAGCGACCCCACACTTTCTAACTAATGATTTCCTATGACTTTTCCAGTTGTTTGAGATGACTGGAAAGGGATTTAAAAAAAAAAGAAAAATCAATATCACACTCACAAAAGAGTAACTACTAGCTGAAATAGTACTTTTCTGGCTAGTAGAAAAGTAGAAAGATGTATATTGCCTACAGAAATTTCCTTGACTTTTATTTTTAATGTTATTTTTGCCATTATTTTTCCATGCCTTTCAACATTTTCTAGTATTGTTTGAACCTGGAAAACAACGTTGCATGATTTATACAGTGTCAGGATAACAGTATAATACAAATTCAATTCAATTCAAGTTTATTTGTATAGCGCTTTTCACGATACAAAACGTTGCAAAGCAACTTTACAGAAAATTACGTTTCTACAATATTTAGTAGGGGTGCTCCGATTGATCGGCTACCGATCACTATCAGCCGATAATCACGTTGGGATGACTGGTTGGCAGTCTCTAAAAAGGCCGATCTCAAAAAAACGATCTCAAGCTGATGATGCTGCCGTGAGAGGTTTGGCACGACATGCAGCGGCACCGTCTCGGTCTGGCGTGGGTGAAATAATTATAATGCTGAAGTTAAGATACTCACCTTCATATTTCTTCATTAAATAACTTATAAAGTAATTTGAGAACCTTGTGTGAGACGTAATTTCACAAACAGCATGATACGCAAATACTCTCTCAAAATACACAAATGTCTTCAAATCACCACATAGCATCTGTCTATAAGCGAGCTGCATGCTGCACAGTTGACACAGGAATTGTCACTTGCACAACCGAGGCAGTGTCACATCGTCACTAAAGTTTATAAATTGCATTACTTTTTAAATTCTTGCCAGTGTTTAACCATTCAGTGCTCACGCGCTCTCCTGGAGACCGTGCGCTCATCCACACTCGCAGCGCACACACATAACGCCAGGTTCACATTAATCTGTTTGCAGTGCGTATGTGGTGCGTATTTTTTCCGCGCTCATGTTAACGGATTAATAAAGCGTTCACACTGCACACGGTTGCTGTCCGGCAGTGCGTCCCAGTAGCGGTGCGTCTGCAGCAGTGCAGATCGTTTCCGCACAGAGTCTATTTTTGCTGCGCTGCAAGCGCTGAATTAAAGTAACAGCACATTTTTTGCAGTAAATATGAACATGGATTGACACGAAAATTTAGTAATTACACCATAAATGCATATTATTAAAGTCTACTGTGTTTCAGTCAACATATGGCTTTTCAGCTAGATTTAAAACAAGGAAAAGTGCACTTAGATAAACAAGGCAATAATAGATGGCACTCGTGGAGGTAGGAAAACAAAGTTCTTCATGAACCGCAGGATTGCTTGTAATAAAGATTTAAATGCAAAAGGAAAGGCAGTAGAGCTGACTATTTCTATCAATAGTAAGCTTGTGATAACGTAAGAAAAGTAGTTTAAATGTTTTGCCACTTGCTTGAGCAACTTAATATATAAATCTAGAAGTAAATGCAAAAGTAAAAAGCATTGAATAATGTGTTGTTTATATTTATTGTGTTAAAACATGTATGTAAAAGATTGTATTACTGTACTGTGTAAAAAAAGAATTGCAATGCTGAAAAAGCATTTTCAGTGGCAATGTTTAGATTTGAAATCAAAATAATGGATAAAATCATGTTGCGTTTGTGGTAAACAACAGATCAGTAGCGGGAATCTGTGTGACAGCATAGTACGTGATGTTCACACTCTCACAAGGGGGTTTTTCCCCCCCCCCACCTAAGAGGGGAAATCCTCCTCTCCTGTGATCGGTGATCGGCCTCAAATATCCTGATCGGAGCACCCCTAATATTTAGTAGTAGCTTATCAGTTGTGACTGTTAGTTAATGTAAATATGGCAGAAAGTACAGACAAAAATCATTAAATGTACGTAATCAAATAGACGATGAACACTATTAACAGCAATTATTATATGATGCAATCAAACTTATAGTAAAATTTGGTTGTTCTGTATGTTGTTTCAGGGTTGGCACCATCTGAGGTCCTCTGAGGGCATACCAAAATGTATACATGCATGTATGTATGTACAAATAAGTAAATAAAAAACACAACTAATAACATTTTTTCAAAATCATATTATATTTAGTTTGTATTATTAGTTAATAATATATAATAAACTGGGATCTAGCTGATATATTAATAGTAAAAATATATTACAATATTAGTTTCAGTTGTCAAAAGTCTCAAAATAATTTAAATAAATTAATAATACAAATTAAGCTATATAACTGCAAAGAGTTGAATAGTTTTAGACTAACATTAAAAAGGAAAATATATATACATATAAATAACTAATAGCACTTTTATATTATTCAATTTTTGTTGTTGATGTGATTATTGTCACGATACGCTGCCAGAAGGAACGAAGGAGCCGTGGATAAACAAAACTGTCATTTATTAAATCCAACACGCAGGGTAAATCCACACTTGGGAGGGAAGGAAGACACACACACGTACACAACTGGTAGACCCCCCTCCTCGCCCAAAGGAAGAACAACAGACGAAACTAAATACATGACTTAACGAGGGAATTGGGAGGAACACAGGTGAACAGAATGACTAATTAGACAGGGGAGAAACTGGGTCACAGAGCACATGGGGAGGGAAAACACAACAAAAGACAGTCAAGAGGCGTGACATTACTCCCCCCTCCCGGAAGGCGCATCCCACGCCGTAACATCAACAGAAGGAGGGACGGGTGGGAACTTGGGAGGAAGCTCAAGAGGAGGACGGATATCCAGAAGGGGGCCGGCAGACAGAGTCCAGGGAAGAGACGATGGAGGGAGGAGCCAGGGAGAAAACAAGAGGAGCCAGGGTGGATCAGACAGAGGAAGGAGCCAGGGAGATGACAGGAGGGACTTGGAGCATGCGGTGCCAGGTGGGACCCAGGAACAGCCATAATGTCGACCCACGGTGGAGCCGACAGAGGGAGGAGCCATGGAGGAGGAATGGCCGACGACTCCAGGGGGCCGATCAATGGCGGAGGAGCAGATGGTGGAGGAGCCTGAGGTGGAGACAGAGAGCCGATGAACCAGGGCGACGGGGAGGATCCGGAGGGTCAAGGCGGAGGCGATGGAGCCGGAGCGACAGAGGACTGAGGTGGAGCCGGAGGGATGGAGGAGCCTGACAGAAACGGGAGGGACGAGGCGCAGCCGGAGAAGTGGAGTCCCGAGGCGACCGATGGCGTACGACAACAGACCAAGGCTGAGGCCGGAGGCGAGGAGACGGTGGAAGCCAGTTGACTGATGGGCCCGGGGGAGAGGGGGGTGAGCTAGGAGCCATGGTGGGAGCGTGGGGCGACCGGACCAAGGCGAATAGTCCGGGGCTTAGAGCTGGAGGCGGAGTCCAAGGGATACTTTAGCATAGGCGAAGATGGAGGATGGCAGCTCAGTGGAGCTGAACCGTGCTGATAGTTGGGTAGGCCGAGCAAGAGCGGGTGCCATGATGACAGTCGGAGGGGACGGGAGGCAGGAACGGGTGGGAGGGCGGGCCTTGGAGCCTTCCGGGCTTCAGGACCCTAAAAAAACCTCAGGACACGGGCGCCTTCTCTGGGCTGGACATGGAAACAGGAGTCCTCACTAGGTTGGACTTGGGAACCGGAGCCCTCTCTGGGCTGGACGTTGGAATGGGAGTATAAAAAGCTCCACAGCAGGAGGGAGGAAAGGGGCCAGATCAGCATCCCAGTCGATGAGGTCCCCTTCTATGACCTCTCCCTTGCAGTCCCAGATCCCTTATCAGCTCACCCTCAGCCACGGTGCAGGGGGCGGAGATCCTCTCCGCGCTCACTCTGTCCGCTGCGTTTATCACAATAGCGGCGGATGATCCGTGAGGCTCTGGCTCCATGGCGATCCTCAGCTCTGTTGCACTTTTTGGCGATGGCTCGTCGGTTGCGACGGGCTCTGGCTCTCCGTCAGCAGTGGGCTCTGGCTCTCCGTCAGCAGTGGGCTCGGGCTTGCGCTCCGCGTAGCGGCGAGATGGTGGGCTGGGATCTGGGTTTGGCTGTGCACTGGATCGGACTTAGACACTCTCCAGACACAGGATGATCGCTTCCCTCCAACTCAGTCCGGTGGTGTCTGGGAGGTCGACGGGGCGGTATTAATTAGCTCTGATCCAGAACAACAAGTTCAGCGCAGCATCGTCGAACGCCGTAACCACGGCGAGCTGGCTGAACTCAACCGCATACTCCAACAGGGAAAGGTCTTTGCGGGCGAGGGCGGTGAACCTTTTGGCGAGAGGATCCATAAGGGAAACAACGGGGAAAACAGAAAACAAAACACTGGGAAAAAACGCTGAAAACAAACGGAGGGAAAAAAGTAAGGTTAACATGTTGGTCGGGTTTTCTGTCACGATAAACTAAACTGTCATTTATTAAATCCACACTTGGGAGGGAAGGAAGACACACGTACACAACTGGTAGACCCGACAAAGGAGGATCACACAGACTGGAACTAAATACATGACTTAACGAGGGAATTGGGAGGAACACAGGTGAACAGAATGACTAATTAGACAGGGGAGAAACTGGGTCACGGAGCACATGGGGAGGGAAAACACAACAAAGACAGTCCAGGGGCATGACAGTTATCAGCTTATAATGTATAATAAAAAACGTGTAATAAATCTGGACCACAGGTGTAGAAATATTAAAAATATTACTTATGAAGAACCTCCTACAGCTAAATGGTCCTCATAAAAGTCGATCAATAAAACTGTTACTACAAAAAGATGTCTTTGCTAAACTTGCAAAACAGAAAGAATAGGGAAAAATGCCCCCAAAAAACTACAAGTATTTTAATTTAACACAGATTTGTTTATTTTGAATACACATGTGTTTTATGTATCGACAACATCTGAATCTATCGAGCTGAGCCTCAGGTTTTTTAGAATCTAAAATAAGAAGCCATTAGTGTCTGATATAAAACAAATGTCTTACAAACATCATTTGGGCTCATCTGCTAAATAGAGTAAATTAAAAATCAACATTCTGATGAATTAATCATCCGCTTCTCTTTGAAAACCCCTCAAATCCGCCTTTCTGTCAGCACGTCTTCATCTGAGAGATTTCCTGCTTACAGTGTTTGGTCACTGAGCACCGTTCCCATTACAACTGGTGAACGGAACCTGTTATACAGTCTTGAACGATACAGAGGAGCTTCCCGAGGTCTGTTTACTAACCATTCAGAGCTGTGCTTACTGTACATACCGCAATCTTGTTTATTCCCTCGACAACTCTGGCATGCGCTCGTTTGCCTGTTAGCACATGGTAAACAATTGGCTTTGTGAGTTTATGAGCGTGTTGAGGGGAAGGAAAACATGATGTACTTGACAATAAAAATCAGCTGAGCCACAAACACTGGCTCGCATTCACTAATAACGACGCAAGTGACCTTATATGGATCCAGGTCGCAACAGGTGTGTACATGCATACATTTGCTCTTATTCTCATTCTATTATAATGTTGATAAATCTGTATCATTTTAAATGAGGGAACAAGAACACACAGTTAGTAATTTAAAAAAGTAAAGATAGTAAAGATGAGGACTTCCAATACGGTCTCATATTCTGTATATGGATAAATATACCAAAAACAATTACTTATATTTGAGCTATTATATGTAAAATGTTTTTGAAAAGCTCTTATATTCTTGTTATTTGATCAAAATTATAATAAAAAAACAACAATATTGTAAATTATTATTACAATTTAAAATAACTGTTTTCTATTTTAATATTTTTTAAATGTAATTTATTCCTGTGATGGCAAAGCTGTATTTTCAGCAGGCATTATTATAGTCTTTAGTGTCATATGATCCTTCAGAAATCATACTAATATGGTGATTTACTGCTCATGAAACGTTTCTTATTATTATGAATGTTAAAAACAGTTGTGCCGTGTAATATCGTTGTGGAAACACAATCCATTCAGGATTCTTTAAAGAATAGACAGTTCAAAAGAACAGTATTTATTTGAAACAAAAATCTTTTGCAACAACATAAATACTAAATCATTAACATTCATTACTGTCACTTTTAACAGTGCAAGTGACCTTTTTTATGTGTGCATAAAAGTTTGCAACGCACATCAATTTGCTCTTATTCTCATTCTGATGTCATTAAATTTATATACTTCTATCAAGTACACATAGTTAGTGATTTGAAAAATAAAGCTAGTAAAGATGTGCGCACAAATACGTCTGAATGAAACCCATTGTGTCTATGTTTGTTTGTGTGAGCATGATACTCATCCTCGAGGTTTGAGATATGGTACAGGAGTGGGGAGACATGCAGACAAACAAGGTTTTGCCCTGAGGTGTGCACAGGTATGGTGTGTATCAATTTGTAAAGCAATACACGGAAGAAGCGTCTGACAAAGCCTTCATTATGGAGACAGAAGGGGGACAAGACTAAACAGGAGAGGCGCCACTGTGGTTTAAATAACCTTGGTCGATGCCAGGCATTTGGGGCACAATGTAATATGATTTCCGGTGGGAGAAATTAGTATTTTGAAGGATGGCCCGAAGCTACGTGCAAACACAGCTCTGGTAGAAACTAAAGCTCTGAGATGTTGTGAACATTGACAGATGATGAGGAAACAGGACAGTTCTGTCTTCTTAAATATCGTGACTTGGATCATCAGCCTGAATATCACTTTTACCTGACAACAGGTTATGAATATGCAGAATATGATAGGCTTTCAAGTTCATAAAATGAAAAACAGGAAACCGTCAGAGACCATTAGTGAAAATGTATTATTTTTTTATATAAATTCAATAATAAAATCCATTACAAATTAGAATGTGTATTTTGACAGATTATGTAAATATATTTAAATTGCATATTTTTTTATAAATATTTCTTCTTCAGCTGCCTTTTTTTTTTATACGATTCAAAATCTTAGTATTAAAACAAGAACTTTTAATATTGTATCAGACTATGTATATGGAAAAATATACCAAAGACAATAAAAAATTAATTAATTATTAAAAAACAAGAAGAAGCTGCAGATTTTTTTTTTTTTTTTAAATACAAAACACTGTATTCAAAAGTTTGGGTCATTAAGATTTTTTTATGTTTTTGAAAGTCTCTTATGCTCCATTTATTTTAAGAATACGATAAAAAACATTCATATTGTGAAATATTATTACAATTTAAAACAGTTTTCTATTTTAATACATTTTTTACTGTAATTTATTCCGTAATGCAAAGCTTAGTATTTAGCAGTCATTACTCCAGTCTTCAGTGTAACATGACTCTTCAAAAACTACTATAATAATTTATGTTAGAAAATTTTCGTTTAATTATTAAAAAATGGCGAAAGTGCTGCTTAATATTTTTGAGGAAAACCTTTTTTCTGAATTTTTTCAGGTTCAAAATAGCATTTATTCAAATTCAAGTTCAAAAAAAACAACAGCATTTATTTGAAACAGAAATTCTTGTAACATTATAAATGTCTTTACTGTCACTTTTGATCATTTTTATGCATCCTTGCTCAATAAAAGTATTATGAAATCATGAAAATAATTTGATTGCATGGCTGTGTGTTCTGTTAGGTGGGACAGTTGTGAAGGTTACCTGAGGTGGTCTCTCTGGAATGGGTTCGTTCTTCAGGGCCTGAAGGGCTTTCATGGCCGCACTGTGTCGGGCAGCTTGGCGAGTCCGCCCCTCTCCGATAAACTCGTTGTTCCCCACTGTCAGCTGCACATAAAATACCTTAGGCACTGGGTAATGGTACCTAGGTTTGGGAGAGGGCCAAGAGACAGAGAAGGAAAGGTTGAGTGAAAGAGAAAAAGGCAGGTAAAAGGGAAAAAAAGCCCTTTGATTTATAAGAGGATTATCTTATCGAAACTTGGCAGTTTTATTACTGCACAAACTCTAGAATGGAAAGGAGTTGAATTGAACATGCCGACTGCTAATTGGAAGGAATGACGGGAAAAACATGACTTGTGATGGAAAGGAAGCAACAACATTTTTTGGGTTTTTCCATCCATACTATCGGGAATACAGCAATATTAAAAGCCCCAGCTAATAGGATAAGCTAATAATTATCGTAACTATAATCCATGTAATTGCTGATAACCAATATATGGCACATATAACATTGTATTAAAATTCTATGAATAATAGATTCCATACTATGTCTATTTTGTAAATAAATAAAAAAAACACTAAAAAGTTCAATTAATTATTTTAAATAAAAAAAAGTGAAATTAGGCACCACAACATTATACTACTACTGAAAATGCTTCTAGTTTGTATGTTTTATTTAATAATTATACATTTTTATTTAACACATTTTCAAGTTTATCTAAAAATGCTTTAAATAAAAATCTGTTACAAATTAGAAATTTACATTAGAAAGTGTCATTTTCAATTTTAACAATTTTTAATAAAACTATTTCTTCAACAGCTAACTTTTCTTATTTTTAAATAACTCAAAATACAATAAAATCGTTTGTAGAGTTGTAAAAATTAATATTAAGTATGAAAAATTGACAATTCTTTTGAAATTTGCTAAAGATTACATGTAAGAGTGTTATTAAATTAGTGTTTTAATGATTTACTTTGAGCATTTGATGACAGCAGAGGCAACTTAAATGTAAAAAAAAATTGTGCATTCACAATACTGGTCAACATATTTAATACTCAAAAAAAAAAATTTTTTAAGATGTAATGCAACAGTCATCTGAATGTGAAAGACTGTAGCTACAATGCTTTAAAGGATGTAAATCTAAACTGTTAGTATTCCAAGTAAAGTGCCGCTACTAAACAAATGTAAACTATAGATAAGCAAGTCAACCTCACTAACAGACTAGTTGGTTGTTGCACAGCTAGTTAAGTATCGAGACCTTAATACTCACGCAGCTATATCGTACATTATTATGTACCCCCTTCACTCCGCTGTCACAGAGCTCCAATGAAGTAAGTATCTAAAGACACAAAGGCTGATGGGAGTGGTATACAAAGCTTTAAAACAACTAGAGAAAAGACAGATTTATTTCTGAGGCGGAACCCGAACAATATTGGTAGAGTAATAAATGGTGAAATTAAAGGGCCCTTCTTCCATGGGGTCAATGACATAACAATGAGTTGGTGAAATAATGACTCCCATTGGCTCCAAGCGAAGGAGCTCGGAACAAAAGCGGCTTCACATATATCCAGCTTTCTTTATCTTAACTTTGGCTCACCCATGCAGGGCTGTCAGGCCGCTGTTCAGTGGGCAGATTTAAGGGTCTGTTTGCACTCTAAGTCCTTTATGAGGAACGGTACCGACTGACCCAGCGTCAGCTCTCCCCCTTCCCTCGTCGAGGAGAACCCATTCACACTCCTCTGCAGCATCTGGGGACCTAACTGTGCTAAAAAGTAGCTGCTGCTTTCCAAAATCATCACGCTCTCACGGTTTTAGCTCTTATCAGCAATTGGGGAATTAAAAATGCATCAATAGCAGTCATGAACAAGGTCAAAATGTGTTGGACTCTTAGAAATGCTTAGAATCAGATCCTGGAACTAAACGGTACATTTTGTTAAAGCCAACTGTTTGCAAACCCCTTTATTTCCGTAATTTGATGCATTTCCGAGTGAAGCAGGATATATAAGAGAAAAATGTAGGGCATGACTTGATTTTTTCAATCAGAAATCACTCAAAAAAATACAGTAGGTAGGTACACTGAAAGAAATCTGTTATGGCTAAACAAGGCTGCATTTATGTAATCAAAAATACAGTAACATGCATTTTTATTTATTTTTTTCAATGTTTTAAAAAGTAATTTATTCTGTGATGGCAAAGCTGTATATTCAGCAGTCATTACACCAGTCTTCAGTGTCACACGATCCTTCAGAAATCATTATAATATGCTGATTTTGTGCTTAAAAACATTTCTTATTATTATCAATATTATTATCAATGTTGAAAACAGTTTTGCCGATTAATATATTTTTTTCTGGACACTGTGCTAAATGTTTTCTGTATTTTTTTGATGAATAGAAATTTCAAAAGAACAGCATTTATTTAAAATAAAAATGTAACATTCTAAATGTCATTACTGTAACTTTTGATCAATTTAATACATCCTTGCAGATTAAAAATCTTAAATCTATATTAAAAAAAAAAAGCCAAACTTTGCGTACATCCCATAATAATGTAAAATGGGTTAACAGCTGACTTTAACATAAAATGTCCCACAAAATAAATAAATCAATCAATCAATCAATCAATAAAAGTTAAATGAGGTCAAAAGTTATACATAGTTATTTAAGGTGAAGTTCTCCAGGCAGAATACGGCTTCGTTGGCCACTGATAGAGTCACATGCTCAAAGCTTTCATGATTGTTTAAACTTGAACAGAGGAAAGTCTAAAACTGAAACAGACATGTGCCATGTACTGAATTATACTGAACTAAGGGTCATTTGATCTATATATACTTTTCCATAAATGTTCCAGCTATTTAGTTTCAGCTAATAGAGAACTTCCATTTCATTGTAGGGCTCGTGATATTAGATTTGATACCAATTGAAGCCATCTGGGAGATGTTGAAATCAAAGCTCATGCCAAAGCCACCAGGAAAGAAGAAAAGATAGCATTACATGCCTGATAATGAAATGCAGAACTATATTCTTGCCCAATAAAATTATATCATAATAATTCCACAATGACTGAGTAACTAGTACAACCACCTAAATCAAGAATGTGGGTCTCTAAAACAGTAAATATATCTGTATTTAATTCTTACAATAATTAGTTCAGCACAAACCTTATATTTCAGATCTCTTCTGAAAATCCAATAAATACAAGAATGTGTTAAACAAGCGGAAAATAAAATAAAAAAATTTGTCCAAATTATGTTAAATGATAATTAAACTTAAATTACTTTTCAAATATGCTCCGCAAAGAGAGTTGTCTGTATACCGCGGAAGAAATAAATGTGTCACGCAGGGACTGTTTTGTGTTTGTTTTTCTCCCCCACGTCCTCCATGTCCTAGTTTCCCCCTAATGTCTGATTGTGATATTAATTCCAGGTGTTTCTTGTTAATTTCCTCATTTAGTTCCCAATTTAAGCCCTGTATTTTCCTGAGTCCTTCGTCCTGTCTTAAACGTCCTTAGGTTCCTGTACTACGTGTGCGTTAATAAATAATGTTATTTCTATATTCTTCGATGTCTCCTCGCTTCTTCGCTCTTCGTATCTGACACAGTAGCAGCAGCATCGTGACAGAAGACAGGACCTACAAACAGTAAGCGGCGCCCCTTCTCCCGTGTTTTGGTTTCTGTTTTTTGTGTTGGAAATATTGTTTTCCATTTTTTCCCCCTAAACGCTCATGGAAATAGTGGCGAGATTCGCCACTCTAGCCTGCAGAGATCTTCCATTTGTGGAGTACGCCAGGGAATTCTGTGGGCTCGCCGTTAAGATGCCGTTGGATGACGCCACATTGAATTCTCTGTTTTGGATCGGGGCCAACTCTCATCACCCCATCGACCTCCCAGACACCACGGGACTGAGCTGGAGGGAAGGAATCCTCCGGTGTCTGGAGAGTGTCCGAACCATAACCAGAACCTGAACTCCCAAGCCTGGCCGGCTCTCTCCACCGTCAAGCCCGCCGGCCCGCTCAATCATCAGCCCGCCGGCCGACTCCGAGTGGCGCCCGCCGGCCAGTTCCCTTTTTCAAGCCGCACCGTCCATCCCCAGTCACGCCCACCAGCCGTTTTCCCGCGGTCCGCAATCCCTCACTGACAGCACCGTCGGTCCTTCACCTCTGCTCCAAGAGGAGAATGCGGAGGAAAGATTATAGAAATAACATGCAGGCATTTCTAATCATAATGCGTCTCCAGTATCCGCTCCAGTGTCGTCTCCAGCCCCTGAGTCCGCTCAAGTGTCGGCTCCATCACCTGAGTTCGCTCCTGAAAGGGCTCCATGTGTTCCCACGTCCAGAGCCCCAATGTGGCTTCATTTCCCATCAGCCCAGGAGGGCTCCTGTTTTTTCCAAGTCCAGTCCAGAGAGGCATAGTTCCCAAGTAAAGCCCAGGTAGGGGCCGGGCTTCTCCTCTCAGGCCCACGGAGGGTCTCAGAATCGAAAGTTTCCCGCAGGATTTTTTTTGGGGAGTATATAGATTCCGGCCGTAAGTGCTTGTCCTGAGTGCTGAGGCCAAGGGCCACGGATGCCATTCCTCCATTGCTCACGAGTCTGCCTGCTCCGCCATGCCCCCCGTTGGCATTATGGCGCGCAGGACACGCCTCGGGAGGGGGAGAAGTCACACCCTGACTGTTTGGTGTTTGTTTTTTCTCCCCCCCCGTGCTCCCTGTCTAGTTTTCCCTCATGTCTGATAGTGATATTGATTCAGGTGTTTCTTGTTAATTCCTCATTTAGTTCCCAATTTACTCCTGTTTTTCCTTCCTGAGTCCTTCGTCCTGCCTGTTATTTCTATATTCGTCGATGTCTCCTCGCTCCTCGTATCTGACACAGTAGCAGCAGCATCGTGACTAAATGTGTCTACTGGGTGTTTTATAATAATTTTTATGACAATTAAAAGCATGAAACCATGGGGCTGATTTTAAACAGCGTTACTTCTTTATTATAGTGATTACAGTGGGTACGGAAGTATTCAGAACCCCTTAAATTTTTCACTATTTGTTATATTACAGCCATTTGCTAAAATAATTTAAGTAATTTTTTTCCTCATTAATGTACACACAGCCCCCCATATTGACAGGAAAAACACAGAATTGTTGAGATTTTTGCATATTTATTAAAAAAGAAAACTGAAATATCACGTGGTCCTAAGTATTCAGACACTTTGCTGTGACACTCATATATTTAACTCAGGTGCTGTCCCTTTCTTCTGATCATCCTTGAGATGGTTCTACCCTTCATTTGGGTCCAGCTGTGTTTGATTATACTGATGGACTTGATTAGGAAAGCCACACACACCTGTCTATATAAGACCTTACAGGTCACAGTGCATGTCAGAGCAAATGAGAATAATGAGGTCAAAGGAACTGCCTGCAGAGCTCAGAGACAGAATTGTGGCAATCACGTTCTGTGGCAACGGGTAAGCAAAAAAAAATCTGCTGCACTAAGGTTCCCTAAGATCACCGTGCCTCCAGAATCTTAAATGGACTACTTTTGGGACGACCAAGAACCCTTCCTAAGCGGCTGCCGTCCGGGCCACACTGGGAGCATCTGTGAGAATCCCTTGGTGAGGGGTAAGAATAACCCAAAGATCCCTGTGGCTGAGTCCAGAATGCGTCCGTAGATGGGAGAAGAGTTGTAGAAAGTCAAACATCACTGCAGCCCTCCACCAGTTGTGGCTTTATGGCAGAGTGGCCCGACGGTAGCCTCTCTTTAGTGCAAGACACATGAAAGCCCGCCTGGAGGACTCCAAGATGGTGAGAAATAAAATTCTCTGGTCTGATGAGACCAAGATAGAACTTTTGGCCTTAATTCTAAGCAGTATGTTTGGAGAAAACCAGGCACTGCTCATCACCATCCAATACAGTCCCAACAGTGAAGCATGTTGGTGGCAGCATCATGCTGTGGGGGTTTTTTCAGCTGCAGGGACAGGACGACTGGTTGCAATCGAGGGGAAGATGAATGCGGTCAAGTACAGGGATATCCTGGACAAAAACCTTTTCCAGAGTGCTTAGGACCTCAGACTGGGCTGAAGGTTTGCCTTCCAACAAGACAATGACTCTAAGCACACAGCTAAAATAATGAAGTAGTGGCTTCACAACAACTCTGTGACTTTTTTCTTGAATGGCCCAGCCAGAGCCCTTACTTAAACCCAATTGAGCATCTCTGGAGAGACCTAAAATGGCTGTCCACCAACGTTACCATCCACCCGACAGAACTGGAGAGGATCTGCAAGGAATGGCAGAGGATCCCCAAATCCAGGGTGTGAAAAACTTGTTGCATCTTTCCCAAAAAGACTCATGGCTGTATTATATCAAAAGGGTGATTCTACTAAATACTGAGCAAAGGGTCTGAATACTTAGTACCATGTGATATTTCATTTTTTCTTTTTTAATAAATCTGAAAAATGTCAACAGTTCTGTGTTTTTTCTGTCAATATGGGGTGCTGTGTGTACATGTAATGAGGAACAAAATGAACTTAATGATTTTAGCAAATGGCTGCAATATACCAAAGAGTAAAAATTTAAGGGGTTCTGAATACTTTCCGTACCCACTATATATAAGCAGCAGGTAATGGGTTTTTTTTAAAAAAATGGTTCTTTTGCAGTTTATAACGTAGCTATACTTAAAAAATGAAAACAGTCTGCAAAGTTGTTAATAAAAAAAGTGCATGATAAATAAAGATGTTGTCTCTCAAAAGAGAGTGTCGATTCTGAATCGCCTTAGCGAGTCGTCATATTTTCGAATCTTTTGTCTGTTACTGGTATACATCACTGGGTAACACATTTGCATAATCCCAGCCTACCTGCGAGTCTGACCTGCCCACAAACACTTCCGCTAGTTAGTGTGTTTACATCATGTTGAGAAGACCCTGTGTTCAAGGATACCACAGAAATACAATTCGAACCTTTTGTTGTGTGTATGTCATTTTACCAAGGACTGCTTCTCTAATCTTGGCTTTTATCTTCGTTGGCTTCTAATCTTCTTAATTTGGACTAACAAGCTCTACGAACCACAACCTGTAAGTACAATTGATACGTTATGTGTACATTTTCAATTGAGTGCTCAAAATATCACATTTTTGTGCTAATATGTGATGTACAGTATACCTAGTGCAGCTTTAGGTTTCCAGGTAAAGCACGATATTGGATTAATAAAGAAGCATTAAACGAGTGTTAAGTTATGATAATTTAGCATGTGCTTGTGTTGTTGCTGTTGTTTCAGCTCATAAATGTGTCTACCGGCTTTTTATGGTAATTCCTTGATTGCTCTAACTGAGTGGGAGGTTTTGTCTATGGTTTTTTAATGGTTGTAAAATCATTCCAGCACATGTGTGTTCGGAGCCACATCTCTGCGCCAGCATCCTGCAAGTGTCCTGTCTGCTCCAACAGTGATTCAGCATTTCTCTCCCAGAATTCTAAGGGGCTCTGCGCTCGGCTGACCACAGCCCCTCTGAGGGAGGCGGAGCCTGCCCTTGCATGTCAAGCGTGGTCCCAGACGCTTGGAGGAAATGCCAAGTGCAACATGGGACACGGCCAGGATGTTGGGGCGGTAGATTTTCTGGTTACAGGTGCAGGGAGAGTGGCTGCGGCCCCGGCTCGTAGGAGGCCCCTTTGTGCAACGTGGGAAAGTCGTTGCTGACACACTCTGAGCCACATTAGACCCAATAATCTATCAGCACACACACCAGCCAGGCCTGTCTGGTCTGCATTAGAAAGGAACACAAGCCAAAGCAGGAACACCTAGTGAGAGGACAGGGAGAGAAACCCACTGGAAGGCAAACATTAGCGTTGTCTTTTATTTATGTGTGTGAATGCGTGTGAAGGGATGATGAAAAGAGACAGGGAATGACTCAATAAATTGATAACTCACAGCGAATGACTACTAAAAAGACTTTGAAGATGTGGTTTCAACAGAAAAGCTAATTTGTGAAATGGATCAGCAGGCACTGACTGAAACCTATTGAGCCACAATCAGAAAGACACTGTTGTGACATTTAAAAGGAATAGTTCATCATTTACTTCACCTTAAGCATTCACAATTGCATGACTTTATTTTTTTTTTGGTGGAACACAAAAGATTAAGACTAAAGATTAACAAAAATTTAAATTAAGCAATGAACTTTTTTCTTGACAAAAATTCTTTACAGTGAAATGCTACAATAATAATATTTCTTGTTTTGTTTAATATTTTATTATTCATCCAAATTGATGTCACATTGTACTATAATGATGTATAATTACACAACAAAGTGTCCCAACATGTCACAGTCATAATACCACAAAAAAAATCTGCATTTAAAAAAAATTATAATAATAAAATCACAATTTTATTAGACAAATAAGAATGAGATTTTCCCCCCCTAAATTTGAAGAAGTTCAACTGGTTTTGTCGGAGTCCAAAAGTGCGGAGTATGAACCTTTATGTATATAACAGTTATTTTTGCCAATTATAGGCCTGAACAGGTAAAGACACCCACTTATGTGTCAAAATGCCGTATTTTTATGGAAGACAGTGTGGGTAGCACTTGTGTGGTTTTTCCGATCAAAATGCAGACATGGTTTTATGTTTACGCGGCGCAACGCAACGCAATGCGTAAAAAGACAATACAAGTCATTATAATCAGTAATTATATCCCCACTGGATGCAACGATTAGTGATGAAAAAAAATTGCCGCGCTGGTGGAAACAACACGAGACCGTGCTACCGTGACTGTTAAGAGCGGCTCGACGGTGTTTAGTGTGCCGCCAGCAGCAGCATGCGGTGCGTGCCGTCAGCGCAGCTGAACAGTTCTGCGTTAAAATGCAAGCAATAGGCTTAAGCTTGCCACAAAGCACCAGCAAAAGTAATTACCATAAATGCTTCAGGGGGAAACAGTAAGGAGATATTTAAATTATTTACTAATAAACTAGTGTTTTCTGAGTCGTGTCGCAAGGATGAAGTTGCCGATCCTGACTCACCATCTCCTCATTAGACGCGCCTTTAGAAATCATTTAATTTTATGGGATTAGTCGGTGTTTTTTTGAGGGTCTTTCTTTTTTTGGGGTTTTTTTTTTTTGCTTATAATGAAGAGTTTTGATTGTTTATTTTGTTAAGTAGTAATTAAAGATTCTATAGATATATTCATCATGTCTGTAAGGAAAATATTCACTAAGTTTCGGTTCATTTTTGTGAAGCGCTCTTGTTCAAGACGAGACGGCAGAAAGCGTATTGTGTTTGTTTTCTTTATTTTATAAAATCACAATGTTTTGTTGATATTGTGAGTGCACACAAATTAAAAGTAGACCCTTTACAGTTTAGAATGATGTATTACTCTTACCTTTATGAGCAAAAAATGATGGCGTATTTTGGTGTGTCCACTAAAAAAAAGGAAGAGTGATCGCGCTTGGCGCCTCCAGTCTGCAAAGCGGCTTTAGCTTCCACCTCTGCGAAAACTATTGGATATAGCGCAAATTATCTAGGTGTAACGTTTAAAATGTATATGGACTGAACTGTTTTATATCTATAGATTTTATTTTAGGCAAGTCGTGATGATTAGAGAAGGCTAAATTGATCAAACATAGGGTATGATCAGCACACTGATCTGCCGCTGGCCGTTTGGTCGTTACTTCGCTGAGTGGAGCGCACATGCATAGAGCGGGATAATACGCACATTGTCGATAATGTCGAATAATTGTTTCAGCCAATACTCTGACCTGCACTTTTCTAACTTTAATAAGAAGTAATATATATTTAATTTACACAGTGAAGAATATGCAGTGTTTTATACATCTGATTCCTTTATACAATGTAAGTATCATTTCTTATTTATTTGTTTACTGTAGTTTGTATCCTTTCAAAAACAAGACAAGACTCCCTTCCTGTAGTTATTCAAGCACAAATCCACCTCAACTCCCTCGGGAAGAGGCTCACGCCCAAATCTGGAGCGGTGTTCCTTGGCACAGATGTCGGATTATATTTCACCATTGGCCAGGATGTACTGACGATCTTCTCTACAGTTTTAGAAGTTGTGAAAAATGTCAACGGGTATGGTTTTGATGAATGAAGCATTTGGGACCACATATCATCATCAATGTATTGTATCCAGAAACTATGCGGCATGGCATGATAGCAACTAAAACAATGGCAGCGACTGGTTGCTAGACTTCATGTGTGCGCTCTAGTAAAGAGATAAGCAGTAAACCTGACAGCAGGGGAAAGAGATGGAAAACAATCCTGCCTTTTAGTTAAAAGAGCTAATCAACTTTCTGAATGGGGTGAATACAAGCCAAATATACTTTGGTTTTTACGCGTATACCCTATATATACACAGGGTATCCATACAGTGCACAAGACGTAAAGGGCACACTGTTGCACAATCAAGTCAAGTTTAGTTGTATAGCACTTTTCACAATAAGGGCCCAATTGTTCAAAGCACTTTAGAGGAACATTTGATGTTACAGGTTTACAGTATCTTATATGAAAGGAAAGGAAAGGACGTGATGTGTGGCCAAGTATGGTGTCCCATACTTGGAATTTGTGCTAAACTGGATACGGAGGGTCAAGAGAGCCCATCCAAGTGCACACACACAGCAGTAAGTAGTAAACAAACACACACACACCGTGAACACACACCCGGAGCAGTGGGCAGCCAATGCTGTGGCACCCGGGGAGCAGTTGGGGTTCGTTGCCTTGCTCAAGGGTCTCACCTCATTCATGGTATTGAAGGTGCTTCATACCGATACACTATCAGATATGGACCTTTTTTGTGCACAAAGTTCAGGGCTACGTATATGTAATTGCTGAAACTGAAATTAAAGGACGTGATTTGACATTTCAAAGAAAAGCATGGTGCTTGCTTGTAGGAAAATAATGTAGATTTTGAGGTATCAAAATTTTTACTTTTGCGAAATAAGTGCCATATTCGTTTTCATCCTTATAACAATAAAGGTCATATCTAAACTAATAAAGAAATGAAAAATAAACACTAAAAATTAACATCTATAAGTGAATTCCGCCATCACATGTACATTATTTTAGATAATAACAGTGTGGGGAGGAAAAGTACTTTTCCAAGTAACGCAGTACAATATGCGTAACTCCCTTAAAAGTAATAATACGTATAGGTACTTTTTTGGAAAAGTAATGGTTACAATACTTTTGGTTACTTCGCTGTTACTTTTTAAAATATGCGCATTGGGGTTTGATTGTTTTAATATAAGTTCCTATTATAGCAAATATAAAATCCTTTCACACCATCTTAAAAACAAAAAACAAAAAAAAGTGAAATGAATAATCGTCAGGCTGAAGGAAATGTACATTCACGTCTGTACAGTAGAACGCTGGAGAAGAAACACTCTTCAGCAATAATAAAAAAACAATGAAGCACAATTGATAGTTTATCTAAAGTCAGTTTTGCTTATTAGTACGGTTGAACTGAATAATCGAAGGTCAGAAGCAAAGACATTGATTAATAAAATGGGATTAGATACATTTGTGTTATTTAACATATTTTATTATTGCAGGTTTGCGTCATATTCTGGGTTTGCATTTCACTGTTTTAATTCATTTGATGAATACTAAATCTGTTTTGAGTGGGATGAATTAATGCACATTCACAATTAGTCTAGAACTACAGTAACATCATATTCACACAGAAACATGTTCACACAGCGCACACAACTACTCTGCACTTCTGATTTCTCCCAATATGGGGACAGGAGAGCTGCCAGTCAATAAATGGGGAAAACAAAGTAACTGGCATTACTTTTTAGAAAAAGATATTTTCTTGTAAATTAAAAAGTAATGCATTACTTTACTATTTGGAAAAAAGTAATCTGATTACGTAACTTGTGTTATTTGTAATGCGTTACCCCCAACACTGATAATTAATATACGATTATAGTGTCTATAATGTTTTTTCTTTAATTATTATATTTTCAGTTTTTATTTTTATATTAGTTAAAGTCTTTTGTCCTTTGTCTATTTTATTTGTCATTGTTTATTTCTATCTAGCTTTTTATTTCACTTTTAGTTTTTAGTACTTCAAATTCAATTTAGCTAATTGCCAAACAAAAATTAGAAATGTTAGCTTAAGTTTTTCATTTAATATATTTCAGCTTTATTTAATTTTCTTTTTTTTTTAAAATAGTTTTAGTATAAGTTTTAGTTAACAATAACAACACTGCACAGTATTACAATGTACAGTATGAAAAACATTTATTTTAAGATTTGCTAAAGATTACATTCAACAGTGTTATTAAATTATTGATGTTTTTAAAGATTAACTTTAAGTGAACATTAGTAATTTAAATGTAAAAATACAGGAAATTACCACAAACAATTTAATTTCCAATATCAAAATACCAATAAATTCGAAAAACTCTAAAAATGGGCCATTCAAAATATGCTCAAGTGTGAGAGCGGTGACTTTTTTTAACCAGGTATGCTGAGTGATAAGACCCCCTCCCCCCCCAATCGGTTTTTAAGACACGCAAAAGGTACACGGGACAAAAGAAAACACTGTAAGGCAGTTTGTCGATTTAAAAGTATGCACATTTCCTACCTTATTTGTAAAGATTCATCTCCAATCCTATTTCTTCCTTTCAGGTTATTCGTTGGTATTCGACGAATACAGAAAAAATAGAGCGGGTTTCCAAGTAAAACGCCCAAATAAGTTTACAGTAGTTATGTTAATCAGGAGTGGAGATGAGGGGGATTCCCAGGTCTATTGTTCTCGCATCAGCTAAATTCTCTTTCCTTCTTTTTTTATTCACAGTGAAAGGAGTTAAAACTTCCCACGGGGTGACACAAAGACCATGGAAACACTGTTGTAGATCATTGCGATAAATGATCTGTTCAGAAATACAGTGTGATTTGTGTATTCTAATGTGTTGCACTTTAAATGTGTTGGGCTCTTTAAGAACGGGCTCTCCCTCATTGGGTAGAGATACAAGGAACACAGGAGAGCTAGGCGGTGTGTGATATGTCACGTTGTTGATGTAAGCTCTGTTAATAAAAGATCACGTTCGCATGTGGCCGTCATGGTGTTATTCATGGAATAGAACACGCAACATGGTGTCAGAAGACGGCACGGACTTTTCGCCTGCGAGTGAACCGTTTTTGTAGAAAACAGACTGCTCGTAAAAGTTTTTTCTCAAGACCGCATGGTGAGTGACTATGGCGGATTGTTTCCGGAGACCGGACCAGCTCTCATTTGAAGGAAATGTTGCCGACAACTGGCGAATTTTCGAGCAGGAGTATGACATTTTCATCGCGGCGGCGCACCACGATAAGCCTGCCAAGACAAGGGCCTATATCCTCCTCAATCTCGCAGGGCCGGAGGCCATAGAACGAGAGCGTTCGTTTGTCTATGCTGCGGAGGTGCGTGCACCGGGTGAGAATGGTGCTGTTTTAGCTCCCGCTGAATCAAGAGAGGATCCTGAATGTCTGAAAAGGAAGTTTCGTGAAATTTGCAACCCGCAACAAAACAAAACCATGGAGAGACACAAGTTTCACTCCAGAAACCAGAAACAAGGTGAGACTATTGAGTCATTTATCAGTGATCTCAGGATCAAAGCAAAAGTATGCCATTTCGGAGAATTGACAGACGAGCTTATCTGTGACAGGATAGTATGCGGAATCAACAGTGAAAGCTTAAGGAAAGCACTGTTAAGGGACAGCGACTTAACTCTGACAAAAGCCATCTCAATATGTCGCATACATGAAATGACTGAGGAAAATAATAAAACACTGGCGTTACCGCAGATTTCCACTAACGTGGATGCAGTACATCAAGTTTCCAGCAGAAGGCACCAGTACACAAGACAAAAGCCCAAAATAGAACAAAATGATTCACATATCATAACTAATTGCAAGAACTGTGGAAACAATCATGTGGCAAAGAAAGAAAAATGCCCGGCTTTTGGACAGTTGTGCCACAACTGCAAGAAAATGAATCATTTCAAAAAATGTTGCAGATTACGTTTTCAGTTTGGACCAAAGAAAGCAAACTACAAAAAGACGATACACGAACTTGAAATAGACAAGCCCCCTGTGTATGATGACACTTTCTACGTTGATGGCATTGAATTTGATAGGTGTGTTGACACTGTTAACTCTTTCGTGGCTGAACAGGAAGAGGGATTTGTTACTTTGCACATAAACAAAACTCCAATTGAGGTGAAAGTCGACACTGGGGCAAAGTGTAACGTAATGTCGCAAACAACATTCAAGCGAATTGCCAACAATGTACAACCAGTGAAGCAAGATAGCACGCCTAACCTTGTGGCTTATGGTGGGGGTAGAATTGAAACAAAAGGCTTAATTACACTGCCGTGTAGTTTAAAAGGACAAAGTCATTCACTCCCATTTTTCTTGGTGGATCAAGACGTCCAACCGCTGTTAGGATTTCGTGCATGTTTGGACATGGGGATTGTCACGATGAGCCCGCATGTTCATCTGGTCAGTATGGAGAGCAGTACTGAACAAGTCCTCAAAGAATACAAAGACTTGTTCACTGATGAACTTGGAGAACTCCCAATCACATACTCTATGACAGTAGACCCAAGCGTGCAGCCTGTAGTTCGCCCTGCACATCGCATTCCACTGGCAATGCAGGACTGTGTTAAAGAAGAGCTGGACCGCATGCAGGATTTGGGTGTCATAACACCAGTCTCGGAGCCTACAGACTGGGTTTCGTCCATGGTCGCGACACATAAAAAGGACAGACGAGAAATCAGACTGTGCATAAATCCTAAAGATCTCAATACTGCTTTAAAGAGACCCCATCACCCAATGCGCAGTGTAGAGGAAGTAGCATCCCAGATGTCTGGGGCAACTGTATTTTCGGTGCTGGATGCAAAGAACTCTTTCTGGCAGATACGTCTTGACCGTAAGTCCTCTATGATGACTACGTTCAGCACTCAATTTGGGCGCTATAGATTTCTTCGTATGCCTTTTGGCATAAACTCTGCAAGCGAAGTGTTCCAGCGCTCAATGGAACAGCTGTTTTCAGGGTATCCCTGTGCTATCATTGTCGACGATATCATCATCGGTGGCCGTGATGCTGCAGAACATGACGTTAATTTGAAAAAAGTGCTGGATCGAGCACGTGAGGTCAAGCTCAAACTAAACCCTGTCAAATGCAAATTCCGTCTGGACCAAGTCAACTATGTAGGCCATATCTTCACTAGCGAAGGCTTGAAGGCGGATCCTTCGAAAACAAAAGCGATCTCTGAGATGCCAGCTCCCAAGGATGTTCCAACATTGCAGCGCTTCCTTGGAATGGCAAATTACCTGGGGAAGTTTATCCCAAACTTTAGTGATGTTGCTGCACCTCTAAGAAAGTTGACACACAAAGAAACTGCATGGTGCTGGTACCAGCAGCACCAACAAGCATTTGATACCCTCAAAGCACGGTTGACCACTTCACCTGTTTTGTCATACTATGATGTAAAAATGCCTGTCACATTAACCTCCCCGTCTCGGTTTCTGAGGGCATAACCTGTCCTTGCCCCGCACTCCGGTGTGCATGTATGCAGGATGGCAGACACCCGGTTGGAGTAATAGTTAGGCGACAACGCACAGACACACAGGACGCGGATAAGCACAGATTGAAAAGGAGGGCCTCGATTTGCGGTTGTATTCCCCCCCCTGCGGTACCCCAAATTCAGAGATTATGTGTACGGAAAATCTACAATTGTCGAAACAGACCACCAACCCCTAGTGACAATTCTAAAGAAACCCATTCACACAGCCCCTGCACGATTACAGAGAATGATGCTCAGGTTACAGTGCTATGACATCACTCTGGTGTACAAGAAGGGTAAGCACATGTATCTTGCGGACACCCTATCTCGAGCTCCAAACACACAAGTCCCTCCAGACATTGAAAATGACACATTTGAGGTCATGTCCGTCAGTTACATCTCCACTGCTCGACTGGAGGAACTCAGAAAGCAAACAGCGGAGGATGAGGTGCTACAGGCTCTTAGCACTGTGATTCAACGAGGTTGGCCGAATAAAGAACATAGTTTGTGCCCCTTGCTTCGTCCGTATTTTCCCTATAGAGATGAACTAGCCCTGGAAGATGGAATAGTGATGAAAGGCCACAAAACAGTCATTCCTTGCTCATTACAGAGAGAATACATCGGCATAGTCCACAGAGGACACCCCGGTTTAGATGCTACCAAGCACAGAGCAAGAGGAATAATTTTCTGGCCAACAATGACGGCTGATATCACAGCAGAAATCATTACATGCTCAGTCTGTAACAGCACAAAGCCACATCAACAGAAAGAACCACTGAATCCATACCCAGTTCCAGACTTGCCGTGGTCTACTGTGGCAACAGATATGCTAGAGTGGCGTGGAAAAAACTACATGGTACTCGTGGACTCATACTCGGGTTGGTATGAGATTGAACTTCTCCGTGACACAACATCCTCAGCTGTGATCAGAAAATTGAAGAGACATTTCTCTGTGCATGGCACACCACACACACTCTTTTTTGATAATGCCAGACAGTACACAAGTCAACAATTCAGAGACTTTGCCAAACAGTGGGACTTCATCCATGTCACCAGTAGTCCAGAGTTTCCACAGTCAAACGGCCTGGCAGACAAGAGCGGTCCGCCCAGTGCCAAACAGCTGATGGAGAAATTACAGTGATGGGAGGATGTATTAATTAATCTTCCTAAATTGAGAACATTCCCCGGGGACCCGAGTTAGGTTCCCTGCCCCAAGCATGGTTGTCAAGACAGACCCGATAAACCATTACCATTACTCCAACGTTGGAGCAGCCCCTAACATGCCCAGCAAGTAAATGCAACCAGCCTACTAAGAGGAGGCCCACCCAGAAAACGGTACTACGATGCCTTTTTAAGTCGTCCATGCGCTCCCTGGCCAGAGGGACCAAGTTCGTCAGAATGCCTCAAAACCCCGAAAGGGATACGACCACACCCTTGGCACAGTGAAGGAGGGAACAAGGAGCCTCGATCTTACAACTATCCAGTTGTAATGGGAGGACATACAGGAGGCAACCGAGCCATCCTTCCTGTGGCAGAACCCACTCTTACGGCGTCACCCCGAGGACATTGATCTCTAAAAATACTACTACAAATACAAAGGACTGTGTTTCCCCTGCACCACAATCACCACAAATACAACTCCCACAACCAGAATTCATACCTACTGGCTTGCTAAAGCACAAAGTACAATCGCCTACTAAGGTCTGCAGTACACCTTACAGAACACGTTCAGGTCGTATTTGTAAGCCTAACCCAAGATATGAACAGTGAGTTCTATTAATGGTAGATTTAGTGGTACGTTGGTTTTTATTTTGAATATCTGCTAAATGTGTTTATCATGGCTATTTCTATATTGCCAATAGCATTTTGTTGATGTGTTTTCTTAAATGCATACGTAGATTATCTTAAGATTTGTATCTGCAATGGTTCAGTATTTACTGCAATGGTTACATTGTTATAATTGAAGACATTCACATTCTCAGTTGTTGACTAAGTTAATGTCATGCCGCAAATCTGTTAATTGTTAAATATGTTTTTTTGATAAGAGATTTCAGCTAAAGGAAAGGGATGTAGATCATTGTGATAGATGATCTGTACAGAACTACAAAGTGATTTGTATATTCTAATGTGTTGCACTTTAAAGGTGTTGGGCTCTTTAAGAACGGTCTCTCCCTCATTGGCTAGGCATACAAGGAACACAGGAGAGCTAGGCGGCGTGTGATATGTCACGTGGTTGATGTAAGCTCTGTTAATAAAAGATCACGTTCACATGTGGCCGTCATGGTGTTATTCATGGAATAGAACACGCAACCAGGAAAATACCAAAGGATTTAAACTATGCATAGTAACGTGAACTTGCAAGCACTAATAAAATCAGAGGGACTTCAACGCTAAGCGACACGGGCTACGAACAACAGAGATGTTGTTATTATTAAAATTATAAGGCCACGTTTATCAAAAAAAAAAATGTTATGTGACCGCTTAGGGCAATACGTTGACAATAAACGTATATCGTCAATCCCCGTTGTCGCATGTAATAAAATGTAAGTTGTTCAGTGGATTTTAAAATTTGCTTGTTTTGAGACAAATAAAAATTACAGTAGTGTTTTTTTTTTTATTGGTCTAGTTTCAGGGGGTCATCAACTCTGGACCTTGAGATCCACTTTTCTGCAGAGTTTAGCTTTAACCCTAATCTAACACACCTGAGCATGCTAATCAATGTCTTCAGGATCATTAGAAAATCACAGGTAGGTGAGTTTGATCAGGGTTGGAGCTAAATTCTGCAGCACATTGGACCTCCAGGGCAAGATTTGAGGAACCCTGGTCTAGTTGGTTTTGCATCAAACACAATGTAATTTTCGGCAATCGAGATCTGGCAGCAACAGCGCATTTTTCCGCTTTGGCGAGTGCTTCGCGAACAGCTTACCTCGCGCATTAAATCTACCGCAGACCAGCAAATCACTGAGAACGTGCTATAATCCTGACGAGTCATAGCAACAGAGCGGAGGCGAGAAAGCTGCGGAGAATCCGCTCGCCCGGAAGCAACCATAACTGACGTAGATTTACAGAAAATTACTGACGTTTGGCAAAAAAATCATTTACCGTGCCTCTTATAATCATGTTTATATGAATTATCCAGTGAACTGATTCCCTCAAATGGCCTGGGTATGCGGAGCATTCACAGCTTATATGGATGAACGCCACTGCAATATGGTACTGACATACTGTGTCACAGTCAATGTCCAGGCAGCCATACAACCATCTTTGTGTATCTCAAGCATTGCAAAACTCCTTCTACCATCATCCTGGGACTACTGGGGGTAAAAACACAATCAAATGAGTCAACAGGACAGTTACATTTTATCTAACAGTCCCTGGAACATGGTCATCTCCTGGTGGCACAGATTTACGTCCAACACCTCGTCCCCCTGAAGCAAAAACACGGATACTTCCTCCCATTCTCCCCTCCATGTGACGATTCACATTGCTGAAGTTTTTTTCCACAAATGTGAGTAAAGAAAAAAAATTACAAAATGATACCACGTAGGTTCCCGCTGGACCACACAAGGTTTGTCATCAGGGGGTGAAGACCTCCTACATGAGACTTGTCCCAGGAGGGGATATGGAAAGGCAACAGGCATGGAAAAAACCAAACCCCCCGTGAAGAAGGAAGATGTGGGATGTCTTTAAAAACACCTTCCACTGACATACAACAGCACAGGCAGCGACTCCAAGGGGCTTTTTCACCAGAATTTCTGTATGAACAACATAATACAGGAAACAAATAGTGGGCTGGTATTGCAGTAATACAAAAGACGTATTTTCATAACAAGCCACTTTTAAAAGCATTGTAATAAATCGGCAGGTGGTGCTGACTATAATCCACATTGGATCAGAAAACTGCATAAAATCACAGCTACATATTCATGGTCCGGCATTAATTGGGCTATAGCAGAGGTTGATGGTCCATAACAATACAGCATACAGCCAAAACAGCAAAATAAGCCAGATACCCCTTTAAAAAGCCCCTTTAAAGCCAGATCTGCCTTTCGAATGACACAGTACAGAACTTCAGCGTTTAGAACTTTAAAGGTCAGCTAAAGTCAAATTCCTCTGGAGTGCATGTTATGGTTCCACTTGCAAACATGAGATTACAAAGCTCTCTGCTGGTTAATCAGTGGGTTTCCCATGTTTTATCACTTTAAAAATGTAGCGGCGAGTCAAATTCCAACCCTCCCCGATTCTTTACGACTGATTTAAAATGACACACTGGCTTAATAAGGCTGTATTTGCACATCTTGAGATTTAATTGGACTTCAGGTCCTTCTCATGAGCAGAAAGAGGCGGTGGTTGATGTAACTCTTCAGATAGGACTAGGAGCACTTAGTGTCAGTCCATTTACTGCTAATGAAGCAACTTTGGCACTACGGTTTTAAGTTGGACTTATGCCCAGCACAGCTGCTTCTGTCCTCATTAACAGCATTAGTTTAAACGCTAGTAGATGATTGTTTTAATTAAGATGGTAGCAACTCCTGTGATAACAACATTTACAACTTTCAAATGGAATTTATTGGAAGACGTTACCTGCAATTGTGATGCCAAGAACATCCGACTTGTATAAAATGACATAACAGTGGTGGTTGCTAGGACATGTTAAGGTGTTTTGAGTGGTTTCAGAATCTTGCTGTGTGGTTGCTAGTTGTTCTGGATACTTTCTAGGCCATAGGGATCTCTAGTAAATCTAGGGATTTTTTTTCATAATGTCATTGCCCAAAAGGCAAAACTGTGCAGAAAAAAAAAGAGCATTTTTTAGCATGCTATTTGTTAACGAACCTAAAACATAATATAATTTACATAAAATAAACAAACATATCATTATACAGTAAACAGATGATTCTAAAGAATCAGCTCTGTTGGTGAATCAGTCAAAAAGATTCACAAAATCCTGATTCACAAAGAAAATACTCTTAAGAACGGTTTTGTTTTAAAGAGTCAGTCAAAAAGATTCATAAAAACCTAATTCGCAAAAAAATTACTTATAAAATACTGTTATTTTTAATGAATCAGCCAAAAATATTTACAAAATACTGATTTGCAAAGAGGATTCACAAGTGAGTTAGTGGTTTGAATCAAACTCACTTAGTTTAGAATGGTTCAGAGGCGTTACTGACTCCCTCGGTCAAATGAGAGTAATTTTTTTGTTATGCCTTATTCAAAATAAAGTTTTGATTTAATATATGGTCTCTGCGGATATTCACACCCAAGAGATACCAACAATTTCAAAAAACCTCTCCCGCTGCCACCAGACAGACATCGAATTCAAAATTTTTAACTTTAAAAGTCAGTGGCCCTCTGGTTTTTATTGCAATATAATCTTTATTTTTTGAAAAATATTTAAGTGGTGTTACCATCTTTGAACGTATTAAAACAATAACCCAGGGTTAAGTGCAGTGCGAAAAGGTATTTTTTTATTTATTTAAGATTTACGTTTATGGCTTTTTATGCCTTTATTTAGATAGGACAGTATAGGTTGACACGACACGAAGTGAGAGAGAGAAAGGTCTACGAGCCGGGACTCGAACTCGGGATGCCCAAAGCATAACAGCGCCACAAGGCTATCGGCGCCGACATAAATGTAAGTTTAAGCACTGAAAATTACTGAAAAAACAAAAACAAAATGAAACAAACAAATAAAACAAATATAATAATATTTAACAAAAATTATCAAATAAAAAATAAAAAATAAATGACAAACTATATAAAAAATTTCAATCCAAATAAGAATTAAAACTATGATAAAATATTCCAAATGTTCCATTTCAAGAGCCAACGGCTCACTTTTTTTTTACTTTATGGTAGTTCAATGTTTATTTTATAAAAGTTACTTAAAAATAGTTTCACAAAATTTGCTTTACTGTACAGGTTGGATGTTTGTCATGAGAGATCAAACCATACACAAGGACAGTCACTGAAACAGACCCTATGTGAGACACACCTGTGTGGCTCTGTAAGCAGCGAACACCTGGAGCCAAACACAGAAGAGAAACGAGCTGTGCTCTGACTGCGAGCCACAAAAGCATTAATGACTCGCCCAAACCAAACAATGCTACCATCAAAAAAAAAAAAAAGCATTTTCATAGCAGCTCCTCCTCTGTGTGAAGGAAGGCACATGGCTTGAGCAAGAACAGGGAGGGCCGCGGCGGAGTATTCCAAAACACACATTTCCAACAAACACCCCACACCTCGTCTTTTAGAGGAAGTCATTCTCTCTGACGCCCCTCGGAATGGAACAAGATAACAGCGGAAAAGGAACCGTCGAATCTACGAAGGAGTTGCTGGTCCAGCCTTTTGATATGAATGTGAGTGATTCATGCTAACAAATCGCAATTATGAGGCTGGACCACAACAGCTGGGCTGACCATGAGACCTCCAGAACAATGAGCTAGCCTGACACGGCTCCAACTCACACAGAAAGACCTCAGTTGACCTTGGAGATCCATTACGTGGAGCAGCTCTGCAGCTGGGTTGTAGATGACTGCAAACATGCTAAGAAGATGCTATCATTCAAATGGGAATAAAGCTCAAATTAAATTTAAAAAAAATATTAGTTCACAAAAACTACATATGTTGCCTTGGCGAATAACTGAAATATGTTGAAGTTGAAGCACTGGAAACAAATAAAAACTAAAACTTAAAGGGGTCATATGATGCGATTTCAAGTTTTCCTTTCTCTTTGGAGTGTTACAAGCTGATTGTGCATAGAGAAGATCCCTGAAGTTGCAAAGACTAAAGTCCAAAGAGATATTCTTTACAAAAGTTAAAGAGTCAGCCACGCCCCCCAAGACGGTCGTTCTAACACGCTCCCACATATCTACCTCACTATGTGGGAAGATTTGCATAATGCCGCCCAAATGTTCATGCAAAGAAAGAAGGCGTGGTTTCAGTAACCGCAGTTAGTGTTAAAGCAGCCATGTCAGGGAGACGCTGTGTGTTTCTAGGCGAAAGCAAAAGCACTTTATTTGGCCTTCCGAAAGTAGATGCATTTAGGAATCTTTAAGATTACTTACAACAGAACAGCAATGCATTTTATGGACGACCGTTTCGTGAACCTAGGAGAAGAGGTAATTCTGACTTTGCTATTACAATCTGGCGCTTATTCTGAATCAGCTACTGTAAGTATGTTTTTAAGTATTTGCTATTGAATGTTCAAATGCTGAGTTTTGCATCATGTGTGGTGTGTTTGTGTGTGTGTGTGTGAGAGAGAGAGAGAGCGAGAGAGCGAGGGGGGGGGTCACATCACAGTGGAACTTGTGTACTGCACACATACCAGCTTCATCACTGTGTCGGTCACGCGACTCTGTTCCCCTTTCGGGCTCGGTCTTTACATTTATATTGAAAGATGAAGTTCGCGATTATGGTAAGGGGCGTTACATTTATGATGAGTGCTTGCGGTGTTCGGCCAATTAATGCACTGGGTCAGCTGGCCAATCAAGAGCAGACTGCGCTTGTCAAAGGAGAGGCCTTTGTTGAAAACGACGTGTTTGAGAAAGGCGGGGCATAGAGAACCTACAATAACATACAGTATTTGAAAAATAATGTTTTTTGAACATTATAGTATGTCAACATGTTCTGTTACACCAAATAATGATCTTTAAAAAAGCATCATATGACCTCTTAAAAATAACTGAAAATGAATAAAAAAAAACTAATTATTAAATAATAAATGATAAACCTGAACAGTAATATTTAACTAAACTAAAAATACAATAGTAATAATAATATAAAAAATAATATCACATAAAACACTAGGGCAGCAAAATCAGAGTTTATGTTTACATACTATATGTGTGTGTACTGTATATATTTATTATGTATACAAAATATTTGTATGTATTGCATGTATTTGTATGCAAACACTTGTATACAGTGTTAATTTCGTTGAATCTTCGGTGCACGAACATACTTTCGTCATAATGTTCGTCAACTACATTTTTTTCACTGACGACAACGAGACGATAACGTACTAAAACTCTTTTTGAATGACAAAAAACTATAACATAAATCTATTGACATTTTTGTCAACTAATAAAAACGAGACGAAGATGTTAGGGAGGGACAATTTGGGAAAAGATTCATTCAGAAGGAATCTGCTGCATAGTTACGAGGTTAGATGCATACATATGAACCAGCGGGACATAAGCTAAAATACACTTGCTGCACGTCTCATAAAATGTTCAAAAATGTCAATATGTGGGAGTAAGAGAAGAGCAGACATATGGATAAATCTGACGACGCAAGAGAGCCGTCCGATTCGGTCCTGTTTTCTGAGCGCAGACACTGAAGCATACACGCACAGAAAGCGCGTCTCACAGCGCGAGTCTTTCGCGTCGCATGAATGGAGAATTGCATACAAAATTATGTCGAATTGTCCGTTTGACGAGTATTCACATAAACACAGTTGATTACGTCTTAAGTGAAGGTAAACAGTAGGGAGAACATGTATCAGTACATTGCATCCATTGCAGCTGCGCATTCGGTTTTAGGGATAGCAGCCTAATTAAGTTGCTATTGTCCGAGTCATTGATTTTAATCAAGCAACAACAGAAAGACAGAAAATCACGCACTGCTCTTGACTGAATAACTTTAGTAGCCCTAAAGATGAATCTAAATTTATTTATAGAAATAAATATGTCTGCTTGAAAGAATAAAGAATATGGTAAACAAGTTGCTATAAAGAATGCAGAATTATTCTATATAACCATTGGTATTTCATTAATAAATAGACCATGTTCTTGTTCTTTATGAGAAATGTTTTTATTTAATTTTAATGTAAAGGCATGTTGTTTGTCACCGCAGTTAAATCCGGTTTTAATCCTGATCACCTACTAATTGAGTTCGGAAATTGTTAGAGAAATGCGTAAATAGGGGTCCCATTATCTCTTTTTACAATGTCTTGAATTTGTGTTTGGGGGTGTACTAAACTGCTCTCATGCTTGGGGTGGTTTCGAAAAACGCATTCTTTTGTTTACATATATTACATTTAAATTTAGTGGTGCAACAGATCACAAAACTCACGGCTTGGATCATATTACAGATTTTGAGTCACTGATCGGATAATTTTTCGGATCAGCAAGAAAATAAAATATTTCAATTTAACTTGCTTTCAATTTATCACTTAAAGCGAAGTACTTCTTTGATACCGGACACACCACACTCACCACATCCTACCTAGATCTGATGGTTCTACAATGGGTATTATAATACATGTCGCGAGGGATTAATCAAAAGCCTGCATCGCAGATCTAATTAAAATCGTGAACTTAAAACAATTTAACATCAATTGATTCAACAGTTTAACCAAATATCTTTAGGGGCCCCATCGTCAAAAGATTGCTGTTTTATTTTGTCTTTCCAACCTTATGATATTCTCATGTGTAACCAGATCGTTCTGGGCGTTTGTCTGGCACAATCGGCTGCCTCACCATCTGTTGTGATAGATCGAAAGCATTGAAAAGCAGTTTACATGTCCTCTATTGCTGACAATAGCCTTACTGAATTTTTTTTGCTTCAGCATGCTTCCTAAGGCCTAAAACATTGACGGTCACATGCCTTACCCTCCATTCTGTGTGGGGCGTACGGCCTAATCGACAGCAGCATTAAACCATGTCTTTAGGTTGGTGGAACAATCTTGTACGTATTCCGTAAAAAGAAGGTTTAATAATTTAAGTAGGATAGGCGAGAGCCCGTTTACTTACAGTCTCTCACAACCCTCAGTAGATGATATATTACCTCTGCGGGGACCAACTGCCCGTCAAGTTAACAAACTGGCCTCCATGTTCGTCTGAAGCTGCGTCGCTCACCACTGAAACAAAAAAGTTTCCGTGAATACCTTTACACATTTCGTGTGTGTATGCCATTATGCTATATTTACCTCAAATGAAACGAGGCAAGATTCCATGCTATTCAGTGCCCTCTTCACTTTGGGCCGCCCCCCACATACTAATTGCAATGGAAACACTTGTCGCACTAAAATTCAAAAGTGAAAAGCATAATAGACCCCATTTAATAAATGCTTACTGTAGATGTGTCGGGAGCTAAAAATCCTGATAATTTCTTCGAACTACAAGCACTAAAACCAATTTTCCTATACTTAATAGGACGTACGAACTAAATGATGCTGTTGTTAGTCAAACGACTGACTAAAACTACAGCAAAGGGGCTGCAAATTAACACTGGGGGGCTGTGTGTATTATCTATAGATTATAATATTTGATATATACATCTAACATACTTTTCCTTAATAAGAGGCCTCCCATGCATGTGTGTTTCTTTTATACTAAATATACACATACCACAATAAAAACACTTATTGGGAATCCGATTACTCGCGATTTATCATTTTACAGCCCTGTACAACACATAACCAAAATTACTACTATTCAAAAAACAAAGGACTTAAAACTCAAAATCGCACGTCAAATATTAAAAAAAACTAGTATAGTGTTAATAAAAATGTCACTGTTACGCATCAGTTATGCTATTTAAAAACCCTAATAATTGAAAACACCTCTTAAACCTTAAAAAAAACTCAAAATAAACTCAATTTTCATACTGTACAGTATAAATCTTGAAAATATATATATTATTTATCTTACACCTTCAGTTTATTATATATATTTATTATTACTCATATTATTATTTATGTACTCATAAATAATTTCAAATGATACAGAATACTATATCTAGACTATACGAATCTTAACTCATTTGATAATAAGCCCTTATAAGACCCGAGCAACACACCCATAAACCCTATAAACCACATAGCACTGCAAACATGACCCTCAATGACCTTGGAATCACATAGAACATCTTGGCAACACTCAAACATTTCAGCAGCGACTTTTGCACTTCATTAAAAGCAAAAATCCTTAAAAAACAAAAAAGTGATCCATAAGTTATTAAAGGCACATTAAATTCAAATGAAAGTTACAGAATCGTGAACCGTTCTGCAGTAACCTAAGAGCTGCACATAAACCTCTGCTTTATGAGTTACCGCCAATTTGTTCTGTTGACACAATTTTCTGCCTGAAGGCCTCGAACAGAAGCAGGGCCGGGGTCATTTCTGCATTTGATACTGATATTGGGTAAATAAGTGATTATTCTGGCAGCTGCTTATGAGAGGAAGTCCAGCACCCTAATAACAGCACTTTTATTAAATCGTTTATGAACTGTGGATTCTGGCAGCCTCATGGATGTGCGTCTGGACGCAGACATCATATTGCTGGAATGCTTAATGGATTCTCCAAAGAGCTGTTTGGTAGGCTTTTATAAGAGTACAGTACTGGACACTAGTTAATGATTAATTGCGTGTGAAATTACTTGATTATTAATGTGACATCATACAGAAAGTAACTGGAGGTTCACTGCTATTGCTGGCCTAGGTTTCAGCTATTCATCACTTGTAAATTCAGTGGCTGGGTAATGTCTGGATTCTTGCACTCCAGGCTTCCTTTTAGCGAGCATCGTCAAGTAGATGTTTAATTAGATATTAAATATTTCATTAAATATGTAAATAGCAATATCTGAATTAAATGCATTACCATTTAAAAGTTTGGGTCAGTAAGATTTTTTTTTAATGTTTTTTGAAAGAACACAAAAACATGAAATATTACAATTTTTATATCTTTAAATATATTTAAAATTGTTGATGTAATATATTCCTGTGATGGCAAAGCTAATTGAATACTCTGCAGCCCTTACATGATCCTTCAGAATTCATTCTAATATGCTGATTTGGTGCTCAGGAAACATTTCTCATTATTATCAATCTTGAAATGTTGATAAGAAGCTGCTTAAAATGTTTGTCAGGATTCTTAGATGGATAGAAAGTTCAAAAGTAACATTCTTAATGTTTTTACTGTCACTTTCAATCAATTTAATGGGTCTTATATCACGGAATAAAACTATACATTTCTAACAGTCTTTAAAACCCAAACTTTTGGAGAGCAGTGTGCATTCTATACATCTTTGAATTTCTTAAAAGTTATCAATCAATTAGCATTATATTTAAAAGCATGCTTCTTTTAAGAACTGATACATTTATACATTTGGAACTCAAACTATGATTAAGTGAATCTTTTTCATTACTATTTAATCCTTTCGTTAATTAATCACACAAAACAAATTTTGTTAAATACTTCCAAATAAATTAAATATAATATCTGATGCCAATCAATGAAAAAAATTATCAATTTACTATAGAACAATGTTAGATAAAGTTGACCTGAACTATTTAACCAAAAACTTGATATAAAAAGGTTTAGAAATTCTGAACTTATTGGAAAGAAAAAGAAAGAGTGTGTTAGAAATAGCACATTATTGGTTAATTTAAAAATATATATAAATTCTACTCTTTTAATTACAAAAAACTTGTTGCCAACTTTTTTTTTTTTTTTCACAACAAGAGAAAGTGGCAGAACGGAAACTTTTGTTTGAATTGAGGCTCAACAGCATGTTGCCTGGCTTGCAACTTGAAGAGCTTAACTGTCAAACTAAGTAAGTGTTAAATGGACAGATGCAAACAGTAATTCACAAAGCACTCTTTGGTGAAGGGTGTTTAAAATGATACCTAACTGTTTTCTCAACGTTAGTTTATAAATTCCTGTGAGGCCTGAAGATTTCTTCTGCAAATTTAATTATGCAGGGCACTATTTTGGGCATAAGAGTCCATTTATGTCTATCTTAAAGGGTTAGTTCACCCAAACATGAAAATTAGCTGTGTTTTACCACCCGTCGAGCATCCTAGGTGTCATACGACTTTCTCTTTCCGACGAATCCAGTCAGAGTTTATTAAAATTGTCCTGGCTATTCTAAGCTCTATCATTGCAGTCAGTGGGTGTTTCTGTTGAACAGTCCACAAGTCTTCAAATAAAGCTTGCGCATTCATAATAAAACGTGCCTCACACGGCTCCGGGGGGTGAAAAAAGGCCTCCTGTAGTGAATCCATGCGTTTTTGTAGAGAAACTAGCATTTTATTTCACACGTAATAAACCTATTCTCTTAACTTCCGTTATCTGTCATATGCGGATCCGTTCCGGCTGAAGGCGTATGACGTATGCGCAGCGTGCGCGCCTCTGAGAAATGCTAGTCTCGCGAGTTTGATCACAGGAGCAAAGGAAGAAAAGTTGCCTTACTTTAGCAAAGGAAAACCAGTCTCGTCTTTGCTTATATCCAAATCCTCCGACATTTTTTCTTTGCAAATCCTCAGTTTGTACTTCTAATTCGTGACCAGCTTTTGTTTTTTGTCTCTCCGCATTCGTCACTAATCAAGCAACGCCGATGTGCTACAACATCCGCCGGAACGGCTTCCACATATGACAGATAACGGAAGTTAGAGTAAAAGTGTTTATTACGTTTGAAATATTTATATTTTTCTTACAAAACCGCATGGATTCACTACAGAAGGCCTTTATTCAACCCCCGGAGCCGTGTGAGGCACGTTTTATTATGAATGCGAGCGCTTTATTTGACGACGTGTGGACTTTCACTGCAAAACGCCTCTTGACTGTAATGATAGAGCTTGATAGCCAGGACATTTTTATAACTCTGATTGTATTCGTCTGAATGAAGAAAGTCATATGCACCTAGGATGTTTTGAGGGTGAGTAAAACACAGGCTAATTAAAAATTTTGGGTGAACTAACCCTTTAATGCCAGTCCTGGGGCCTCATTTATAACTGTTGCATACGCCACTGCCTACGCAAAAGTTGGGATTTATAAAAACAAACTTGACTAGAAAATTTGTGGTGCACATGCACGCAAACTCTGACCCATGCGTACATTTTAAACTAAACTGCAGATCTCATGTTATGAGAAAATATTTTTTAGTGAGAACAATGATCAATGACGCGCACTTACTTCGATATTATGGCAGACACTGCTGGGATGCATATATGGTGATTTCAGGGAGGAGTCGGGGTGGAGATGCATGTATGCACAGTCTTCCCCTGACTGGGATTTATAAAGGAATTTTTGTGCAGGTTCTGGCATACAAAATCTAGCTTTTGAGCGTACGTACACTTTTAGGACGAAATCTAGGGAGAGTTTTATGAATGAGAACCCTGGTCACCAGCTTTATCTTTGGCATGCCTAACAGTGACGGCCATCATTCCTACAATATGACTCAAATGTTACAGGAAAGATAAATCAATTCCAGTGAACAAAGATTTCCCCTTTGACCAAAATTCTGTTTGATGAGAAACCATGAAATACTGAAAACAGGAAAGATAGTGTACTGACTAAACAATGTATTCTTTGTAGCAAAAGTGTGGTTGGATGAGGTATGAGTATGTGTTGAGAAAAGCGCCATCCTTTTACCATCTTATCTTGCCACAAACATAAATCATCACTTGATTTCCCAGTACCCTTAAGACTAGAGAATATTTAAAAAAGGAGAAGCAGGTGCCAAAACTGAGCTAAGAAAAGCCTCCGACTAAAAATGAAACAATTGTTGGTTGTCATGAAAGACCAATCTCATTCTGAACAGGTTTCAAAATTACATTTCTTTCTCTCTATCTCTGCTCTTCGGTGTAGGGTTGTGTGGTACATAGTTGAAAAAAGTCAATTTTAAAGTTGATCAAAATTCAAACCCCATCAAAAATATAACACTATTCATACACAGTCCAGTCAGTGTGAAGTGAAACATGAAAAGTAAATGGTGTAAAAATGCATTGCATGTTTTGACAATGAAAATTGTGTTGATTCTGACTATTAGTCAGATATTTATTATGATTAAAAACGCACGCGAAATTACTCTTCATACATATATATCTATATATATATAAGTACACAGACACACACACACAGTATATAGATATATTTTAGGGGTGCTCTGATAAGGATTTTTGAGGCCGATCGCCGATCACAGAAAGAAGTATCTGCCGATACCGATCACCAATCTTTTTAGCTTCTTTTTTTTTTTATCGTTTATAACTATTATGTTACGCCAATCAGAATTTAGACTTTATTCAGGTTCTGAATTTCATTTTTGAAAGAGGGTAATTCCCCTCTTAGGGGGAAGGATCTTGTGGAAGAGGAAGCAGCACAGGCTGTGCTTTCACACAGGAGTCCGCTACTGATCCGTGTTGTTTACCACAAACACAACATTTATCTTTTATTTTGATTTCAAATCCAAACGTTGTTTTTGAAAATGCTTTTTCAGCATTGTGATCTTTTTTTTTTTTTTTACACAGTACAGTAATACAATCTTTTACAGACATGTTTAAACAATAAATATAGGCAACACATTATTCAATGCTTTTTACTTTTGCATTTACCTCTAGATTTATATATTAAGTTGCTCAAGGAAGTAGCAAAACATTTAAACTACTTTTCTTAAGTTATCACAAACTTAACATTGACAGAAATAGTCAGCTCTACTACCTTTTCTTTTGCATCTACATCTTTATTACAAGCAATCCTGCGGTTCATAAACAACTTTGTTTTCCTACGATTGTTTATCTAAAAGTGCTCTTTCCCTTTAAACCTAGTCAAAAAGTCATATGTGTTGACTGTGAAACACAGTCGAATTTAATTATATGCAAATTTATGGTGTAATTATTAAATTTTCGTGTCAATCCATGTTCATGTTTACCGCAAACAATGCGCTGTTACTTTAATTCATCTCTCTGTAGCCTGAAACGATCTGGCACTGCTGCAGACGCCGCTCTCCTGGAACCACTGGCCGGAATCTACTAGTGCGCCCAACCCGCTGTTCATTGTGTAACCGCTTTATTATCTGTTAAATGATCGTCATAGATGAAAAAATTATGCCCCGCATACGCATCTGCAAACAGAGGTACCATGTGAACTTGTGCGTTGGAGTTTGAGGTGTGCTCTGACAGTTGACATGCTTGCGAGGTCTCCGAGGAGATCGCGCGAGATGGTTAAACACTGGCAAGAATTAAACAGTAATGCAATTTATAAACTTCAGTGACGATGCGACACTATGTAGGAAGGGGCCCACATTAATCTTCGATTGTGCAAGTGACAATTCCTGTGTCAACTGTACAGCGTGCAGCTCGCTTATAGACAGATGCGATGTGATTTTGAAGCCATTTGCGCATTTTGAGAGAGAGCATGCGCTGTGATTCACTCATGCTATTTGTGAAATTACGTCTCACAAGGTCTTCAAATTACTTTATAAGTTATTTAATGAAGAAAAATGAAGGTGAGTGTCTCACCTTCAGCATTATAATTATTTCACAATAACTGCCGCGCGCCGGACATAGACCGAGACGGTGCCGCTGCGTGCTTCATCTAGCCAAACCTCCACGGCGCTGTCATCAGCTTGAATCGTTTTTTTGAGATCGTCCTTTTTAAGACTGCCAACCAGTCACCCAACGGGATTGTCGTCCGCTATGAGCGTAGCGATCAATCGTAAGCACGCCATAATATAGACATATTAAATCCCTTTATAACTGTATACAGAAATATACAGGTTTTCCTAACTATTGCAGTCTTGCGCGTGCGTGAGGGTGTGTATTTATATATAAATTATATATATATATATATTATATATATATATTATATAATACACACACACACACACACCCACATACACATACACACACTTACTGTATATACTTATTGATATATACACACACACACCACAATAATTCACAGTACACACATATATACACTTATATTAGTTGATTAATTGCGATTAATCATTTGACAGCCCTTACGATAAAATATAATAATAATAATTAATAATAATAATATTACCCATACAAGACCATCTCAGAGTATGTAAACTAAGAAAAGGTTGCAGATGAAATAAGAAAGTACATTTGGTCATTCATATTCAAGTGTCCATTTCACGTTAAGCAGTAATGTTTATATTTTCTTGCTCATTTACGATATTTATTTGTGAATAATTTGAGAATTCCTAATTTGGAAATGCAATGTGAAATAGGCTCCGACAACAACCTTGCTAATATTTTAAATAAGAATTACACTATTAAAGGATAATGTTTCTTCCCCTTCCCTGAAAAAACTCCTCTCACGGCAATTCGTACATATTTTACGAGATGGCTAATTCATACATATTCGTATGACCTGGTTTTGTGAAAAATCACACGTATTTACGAGGTGGCAAATTCGTAGGAATTCGTACGAATGACCACCCCTAAACCCGACCCCTAAACCTACCCCTCACAGAAAACATACGAACAGCCAACTCGTAAAATACGAACGAACTGGTCATGAGATAGCGTTGGCCTTCCTTATAGATAGATAGCTGATAAGCCTACCAGTTTAGTAAATATTCCAGTTGTTTATTTGATATGCAAATCTATCATGCATATTTAATGGACTACCTATCATCTGTTTGTATAGAGGTATGTATTTACTATGGATACGGAGATATCAGAATGACGGTAAAATCTGGTATTGAGCCAACCGTACCCCCAGAGCCACGTTATCTTTATTGCAATCAAAACAAACCAAGGTGCTCATTTTGACTAGACAGTGACGCATTTCCACCTCCACTACACCGGCTCGTCTAGCAAACTCTCTTCCTCTGAGCTTCCAGTCTTTTCAGCCACAGCTCAATATCAGACCAGGAAATATCACTGGAGAGGCTCGACAGTAATTATCCTCATTATTGTTACAGTTAAGCACCGACGCAATGTTACTGTCATGCCCAAATGAGAGAAGGTGAGGTAGTCCCGGAAAAGACCCATCCAAATTTTGACTCTGAAAGAATGCAGGCGCTCCCCAAAGATGTTGTTGGGAACACAATGCCTGATGTTAGTCACAAAGAGCAAAGGCCTGGATAAATGAGGTAATTGTGTGATGCTACCTGACTGCAGCTTAGTTCCCACTCAGATCCACACGTGATTGGATAAGCTGAGACAGAATGTGAAGTCCAGATTTGGTCTTTAGTCTAACTAAGCTGGGATAATGAGGAGTTACAACTCTTGGGTACATGATTTGGTTCTCAGAAAGGATGATTTTGTTAATCTGCGTCACTGCAGTCTCGATGGACTGACAGAGGACATGAACAGTGAGATGATACAGATTAAAGCCAGTTAGCCAGGACTGTAATGAGAATGTAAATTTGTTTAAATCACAACCAAGCTACAGTCTCAAAGTCCAAGTATACACTACCTATCAAAAATTTGGGGTCAGTAAAAACTTTTTTTTTAAAGAAATTAATAATTTATTTATCCAGGATGGATGGCATTAATCTTGATTGCAAGTGTTTATAATATTACAAATATTCTATTTCAATCAATTGTGTTCAAAATCAATTGGAGCACAAAAATCATCATATCATAACATTTTAACACTACTAAAACAGAAAAACAGGTTTTTGATTGTTTTTATTGTATTTTTGATCATATAAATGCAGTCTTGGTGAACATAAGACTTCTTTTAAAAACATGAAAACCAACCATTTCAGCTGGAATGGAGCATTTACATGACATTTAAAAAAAATGCAAATTATTACTAATACTAAACTTTTAAAGTGATTATAAATGCACTTTTTTACGTATCTGAATAAATTTGATTAATATTTCTCTGTGGTCCGCTTATAAAGTTATTACAGTTTTGTTCTTGTTTTTTTTAGTTTATATATTTACTTAAATAACACAAACAAAAAAAGCTTTCGTTTAGTTTTCATGACCAGAAAAATCCTTCAGAGGGATATGCAGAGCAGTAGGTGCTACACCAAGCTAAGAACAGCACAACAGTTTACTCTTACTATTTAGGAATAACAGTATCTATCCCACATCCTCTTTATTAACTCGGCCTGTCAAGTCATAGTGTATTAAAATATATTAATCTGCCTATAGAAGCGCATATCAAGCTTACTCTGATTTCAGAACTCATTAAATACTGTACATTTAAAGATTCCTCATGATATGATCCCTTTAATTACCACTGCATAAATCAAAATACATTTTTGCTAATCAATACCCTTTCTGATTAAAGCATATTCAGATATATCTGTCAATGCGCTCAATCTCATAATCCCTCAATTCACTGCAGCCATGCCATTATTCTTCTCCATAATGAGCAGTACAGACACAACATCGATATTTTAACAAAACCATAGAGAGCTGTAATTAAGCGACTCCGTGTTTAAATTATGTGAGGCCTGTAACACCTCTGAGAGGATCCGTGTTGAAAGTGGAGAGTGCAAAAGCCTTAAAAGTATAATTCATATGCAACACCCTTCATATCTACAACACTCCCCCACGGTGGTCTCCGGCCAGGCTCCGCACCAAAATGATGTAATCGCACAGAGGATCCGATTTACTTTGGCTCCTTGTTGTATTACTATTTCAAAGACTACATCATAGAAATTCTAGATGTGCAGCGGAGAAACATATATAAATTTTTTTTTCAATAAAATCACTACACGCAGGCCCTTTAACACTTTTTGATATCAGGTTGAGATCTTAGCATTACAAGACTCAGGTTTCTCACCTCACAGTGTCCATTGAGCTTCAATCGAAAGCAAATGTCTAAATATAAGCATCAAATGACAGCAGGATTAAGGTGTAATGTGTATCTTGTAATGTAGTGTAGTTTTCCGATTAGCGTCAACGTTGCTTCTCGCCGTTCATTCCTTTTAGCTGATGAACACGTCAGTGTTAGCGTGTTTCTTTTCATCCTCGCCGGTTTATCTGGAATAAACCTGACTAACAAATAGCAAAAAATAACAAAAAAAAAAGTTGTTTTTGCAAGAAAAAAAACATAAAATTTAGAATGTTTGTAAAGATTTTCCCTTCCCCCTTGAGCCTGAAATTGTTTGCCCATCCAAAAATGCCCTAGGAACAATATTGAAAGGAATTGAAAGTATTTTTTAATTATTTTGGAATATTTTTTTTTTTGCAAAGAAAGAGCCACAATTGCCAATGGGACAGATGCCCCTAAACCTGTTGAAACCAGCGTCCCCCCCACAAATTGGGACATGACCTTCCGCTTTTTAAAAAACCATGAGGCTCAAAAAAACTGTGGCAAAGGTTTTTTTTTTTTTTTTCAACAAAAAATTAACAACCCCCCAGGCCTACATTAGGATTTACGAGTTCACTTTGTTCCCCCCCATGGCGAAATTTCAACACCAAAATGTTGGGGTGGGGTGTGAAATTAAATTGCGGCCCTGTTCCAAAAAGAAGCACACGAAACCAATCAAAAATTTTGAAAAAAAAATAATTACTGGCAAAATTTTAGAAACCAAAACCCCCACTCAAAAAAAAACCCTTATGCAGACCCCCAAGGTCAGGTTTTTTTTTTTTTTCCAAAAGACGGAAAAAGGCAAGGCTGGGGATTCTTTTTGAAGGACATTTCAAATTAGCCAAAATCCATCCCAAAAAACCCCACCATGGCAAATATTTAACTCATTTTTTCCCAATATTGTCCTTATTTAAAGAAGCAAAGTTTTTTGTGGTTGGGGGGGGGGGGGGGTTTTTTACCTTTTTTAGGGTTTTTTCCCCTGCGTTTTAAGTTGGGTGCTGGGTGTTTTTTTTTGGCCCCCTTTTTTTTTCCAAATTTGGGTTCCCAATCCATTGGAAAAAAAAAAATAATTGGGTTTAAGTGAAAAAAGCAAAAAAAGTTCCCCCCTGAGTTTCCATAAAGGCCCCCTTGAAAGGGGGAAAAAAAAATAGGGGGCAATTAGTGGGCCACCCCTAATGGCAACACACAATGAGCAAAGAAAACTTCCTGGCGTAATTTTTTTTTCCCCATTAAGTTTTTTTTGTTTTTTGTCCCCACCCCCCCCCCCCCCCCATGGCAAAACCCCAACAAATCAAAGGCTTTAGCAAACAAAATCCCCACAAATTCAGAACATTCATTCCCCATTTAAAAAAAAATGTTGAATACAGTGGTCCATCTCTAAAATCAGACAGCCAATATGAGTTCACTTAAATGCACTCCATGGTTTATATGTTTGCTATAACACCAGTGACACCACTAGGTGGCAGCAAAGGTAAATAATGCATCTACCAGAACCATACTAGAATTCTAACATTCATTCACAACAATAACAGTTCCAGGTAGGAATTTTAAAGAAACATTATACCAACTTTCAGCACTGTAACGCTTCAGAGACATTGAAGTCCTAAGAAACATCACATAGGCACAGGCTGAAGGACGTATAACAGTTCCAGGTAGGAATTTTAAAGAAACATTATACCAACTTTCAGCACTGTAACGCTTCAGAGACATTGAAGTCCTAAGAAACATCACATAGGCACAGGCTGAAGGACGTACCTCTGGTTGAACATTCCTCTAAAGTTGTAATTGGCTCTGTAGTTGGGAATGGGTTTGGGGTCCAGGGGTCTGTAGATAGCTGGCTCCCCTCGCTTCATGGCCAAGCCATTCAACTCCACTGTAGGAGTGATGCTGCCTGCAAAAAGGAAATAGATGGATCACATTGTATAAAATTAAAAATATTTTATCATCCTTCATTTGACTATAATACTTATAGTGCCTAAACTTTCATTTTGATTGCTTCGAAAAAACAAGTGCAAACAAATAATCAAACTATAATTGGCTGCCTTACAATACCACCCTGGACCCCCGCTGAATGTATGATTTTCTGATTAAAGCATACATAATAAAATGAGCGATGTGCAAGACAATCAAAGTCAACATAGGTACACAAAAATAAATGTGACAAGTCTAATACATTCACTTCAGGATAACAGATCAATGTCCCACACCGTCTGAGAGAGCAAGTTGGGGATATTTGACTAAGAGAAATGTATTGGTTTTGGCATTCATGGCAAACTATCTTATAACAATTTAAACTTGCTTACACTGATGTTTACCTTTAGCCAAAAGAGTTATGAGGAAACGGTAGTAACAAACTGTTATACTGGTATTAAAGAGGCTAAACTAATTATAAGACTTTATCCTACTGTGACAAAAACAACCGTCTATCAATATCTAACAATATTGTTATCATTAATCAAGTTTAAAACCGCAACTAACAGACCTTCACAAAATTCCAGGACGAACCGGACACCAAAGAAGAGCTTGGGCATAATTGGGTAGCCTTAGTGATCATAACGCGTCTAAGCGAAGCAAACGAACAAAAGAACAAATTACGCATTCTGAGATTGAATAATGGAAATGGTGTAGTATATATTGCCAAAATAAGCAGTCAAGCCTTTTTTACAGAATAATAATCCTACACAAGTTTGTGCTTAATGTTCGTGCTGGCGGTATACCGGGTGTCATACCGTGAGGTCTGTGTTCATTTTTGTTAATGATATGAATGGTTTTTAAATACAGCCAGACCAGATAAATAATTGTCACGTTAAACCACGTTGTGTAACCGACACTTGAGTTGGAAAGGTGGCTCGGACACTAAAAATACATTCATCTGTGGGAGGGAACACTGTGTGTCTCATTCTAACGAATGAAAGTTCTGAACCTGAAGCGGACAAGAACAATAAAACAGAAGCACGTGATGACACAGAATAACTCATCCACAATATCCACAACATATGCCCACCAAAACAATATAAAACCACCGGCACCCCTGCCATCATCTCGCCCGCTCCACACACACGAGTGCGACTTTAGCCCAGATTTACAACTTTCAGACCCATTTAACGCTATATCCAAAGAAGTTCATCTAAAAAAGACAAACCTAGCTACTTTTTTGGATAAACCTTAGCTATGTTCAGTTGGAGGATTTCGCCAGTGCTGTCCCGTGAACGCGAGTTCTGACTTTCCCGGAGAAGTGTCACCTTTCTCGGCGTCTGTTCTGTGCAGTGAGCTGCAGAGAAGCAGTGCATTCAGTTGGCCACACCGCAGACGACTCGTTAATAATGAAGGAGTACAAAACAGCGTTTTGAGCATGTTTGGGATGCTCTGGATCATCGTATACGACATTGTGTTCCAGTTCCTGCCAATGTCCAGCAACTTCTCACAGCCATTGAATAGGAGTGGACCAACATTCCACAGGCCCCAATCAACAACCTGATCAACTCGGCCTTTTATTGTGGGCCATCCTAACAGCGCCTGTGCATAAGTCAATGCGCCTAATCGCATTCTTGATAGGCCACACATGTGAGGTGGATGGATTATCTCGGCAAATGAGAAGTGTTCACTAACACAGATTTAGACAGATTTAGATTTGTGAACAATATTTGAGAGAATTAGGCCTTTTGTGTACATAGAAAAAGTGTTTGATCTTTGAGTTCAGCTCATGGAAAATGGGGGCAAAAACAAAAGTGTTGCGTTTATAATTTTGTTCAGTGTAGAATGCCTAATTTTGGTTTGTTTGCTTGTGTTACATGAGAAAATAAATATTTTTTGCCTACCTGATGTAATAGATTTAAAGCGGGTGCAGTTCGCGACTCGCAGTCTTTGTCAAACAGGTCTGGTCTGGTACAGAATTAAATTAATGATGCTGTCAGATAATGGGTCGGGTGTTCTGTTAAGTACTGCTGGTGCACGTTTACCAGACAGGACCCGTGCATGACTCTGCTTTAAACTAGTTTAGCTATTTCCCTAAACCGCCACACAGCTCATACATTTTTATTTTATTTCAGTTTACGAAATTGTTTTATCATCAATCGTTTTCGTCTTAGTTTTAGTTTTCGTTCACGAAAATAACCTTGTAGTATACAATATACACATATACAGGGAAGTCGTGGCCTAATGGTTAGAGTCGGACTTGTAACCCAAAGGTTGTGGGTTCTAGTCTTGTACCGGCGGGGATTGTAGGTGGGGGGAGGGAATGTACAGTTCTCTCTCCCCCTTCAATACCACGACTGAGGGTGCCCTTTGAGCAAGGCACCGAACCCCCACTGCTGCCCCGGCGCCGCAGCATAAATGGCTGCCCACTGCTCCGGGTGTGTGTTTCAGGTTTGTGTGGTTCACTGCTGTGTGTGTGCAGTACTTTGGATTGGTAAATGCAGCACTAATTCGCGAATATGTGTCACCTAGTTGGCCACGACGTCACTTTCCCAGCAGTTGACTGCCTGATTTATGTAAACACAAACCTTTTATTTGGTTGCGTTTGATCGAGCACGATAGAATTTTTTTTTTTTATTTGACTATGTATTTAAGTTTTGAATTGGGTATCTAATATTGAAGACTTAATTGCCATGATCTAACTATTCTTAGAATTAAAAGTTTTTTTTGTCATTTGAAAGTGGTGTAGGCCTTCGTTGCTTAGTTATTGCGTTTATATTATGGCTTCTAATATTATTTGCATAAAATGGGCTTAAATGACATAATATCGCTTATTCGCAAATTATTTTTTCTCTGTGTCCAATAAATCGCCACACAAAAATTTTTTTGAGAAGTGCCTTTACACCTGTAGCAGCCTGACGACGTTGAGCAGATTATCGCGCTGAATTTATGTTAACTACCGTTACTTTATTTGAAGAATTCTTATTAATTATAATTAGGGTATTAGTGGTACTTTCTCACATCCTGAACCTGGCTCTGATGTTCACTTATTGCATTAATTTATTTCATCTAATTTTTATTTTTTCTATTAGCATTTGTTACATATTATACCCCCAGTTTCACAGACGAGGCTTAAGCTTAGTCCCAGACTAAAGTGTAATTCTGAGCCGTTTCAACTGAAAGAAACTTGCACTGATTTGTCTTTGTTTTGTCTCCAGATGCACACCAGGGGCCATTTGATTGTTGACGATTTGGCATGATCTTGGATTGTTTGGTTCTTCTAAGCTCCTCCCGGAGTTGCTGTCATAGCAACAAACTTAAACCTGCTAGGGAGCAGGCTTATTTCATGTAAACAAGATTAGATCGCATCTTTTTAAGCAGAACTAAAACTTAAAATCTGTTTTAATAAGCTGGTTTCTTATAAAAGTCCCTAAAATTTGTCAGATTTTTCGTCAGGCGTCTTTATTATAATATTGATGTCTTACGTTGCTGTCGTTGCCGGCCAGCCATCGCTGCATTCGATTGTGGTTTCGGAGTAGCGATACGCGCCCCTTTTAAAAACCAACCTGAACGCCAATTATCTTCAGATAAGCCAATCCGGCCATACTATCGCTCACACCATTTGCGTTCGAAGAAACCGAAATATTCCAGATCCTGATTAGCGGATGATTGTCCACCTGATTGACAGTTCATCTCGGATTAATAAGCACGTACAAGACGGGCCCCAGGAATGTTTTTTCTAAGCGCATTTTATACAAATCACTTGTGCCTACTTAACTATGGGCCAAATCTGGCGTTAGTTTAAGCCCTGTCGGTGAAACAAGGTTATTATAGTTTTTAATTTTTAAATTAGTTTTTATTTTAATATAATTTCAGTTTAGTTTTAGTTCGTTTCATTAATGGTTTTGTTAGTTTTAGTTTAGTTTTTATTTTGTGAACACATTTCTATTTAGTTTTTATATATTTTAGTTTCAGTTTTAGTAATTATAGTTCAGCAGAGTTAATGGAACACTTCCAGTATAGACCAAAGCAAGACATTTAATTTTACCAAAGTTGAATGTTTGCACAGTTTACACTTACAGTTAATGCTTGTGCAAACCTCTTAATAATTCAAATAAAATAATTCTTTACAATTAAACAAAAACCAAAAATATGCAACTTATATGTAAAGGTTTTCAGAGTTACTAGAAAGCTACAAGCAGCTGAGTTTTTATCAAGGTTGGAGCTAAGGCAATGACCCCTCAGTGCTGGATTTTAGGAACCTGTTCTTTTGTAAGTGTCATTGAACTCTGTAAACTAAATTTTTGTCAATCTGTATTTTTTCAATGCATTAATTGTGTTTGTATCTTTTGACAGACTATCCACCCACCCCCATTTCATAATTTTATAGTTATTTACCCCATTTCATTCCCACTCTTTGCAATTTTTTAAATGCAAAATGCATTTCCGGCTGTGAAAGGTGGTGGTGGCGGGGGGGGATGGGGTTAGGGGCCGCTTAGGATTCAGCTCACGTGCATGAAGCGGTATTTCCCTAAACAACCACAGGTCAGATTTTCTGGCACCGAATGAGAGTTTATTAAATCACGTTTATTTTTGCTAATTATTATTTTATTTTAGTTCGTTTTTCAGTTACTGTTGTTAGTTTTTCATTTATTTTGAAATTGTAATTTTATTTCAGTTTACGAAAATGTTTTTTGACCAATAGTTTTAGTCTTGGTTTCAGTTTTCATTTGCGAAAAAAACCTTGCTGTTAAACCGGCATAGTAAGGTTAAACCCTTCAGTGGTTACTTACAGTGGGTATGGAAAGTATTCAGACTCCCTTACATTTTTCACTCTTTTTTATATGGCAGCCATTTGCTAAAATAATTTAAGTTATTTTTTTTTTCCTCATTAATTTACACACAGCAACCCATATTGACAGAACAACACAGAATTGTTGACATTTTTTGCAGATTTATTAAAAAAGACAAACTGAAATATCACATGGTCCTAAGAATTCAGACCCTTTGCTGTGACACTCATATATTTAACCGAGAGGGGGAAAAGAAAAAAAACAGGGAGGTGCTGTCCATTTCTTCTTATCATCCTTGAGATGGTTCTACACTTTCATTTGAGTCCATCTGTGTTTGATTATCCTGATTGGACTTGATTAGGAAAGCCACACACCTGTCTATATAAGATTTTACAGCTCACAGTGCATGTCAGAGCGAATGAGAATAATGAGGTCAAAGGAACTGCCTGAATAGCTCAGAGACAGAATTGTGGCAAGGAACAGATTTGGCCAAGGTTACAAAAAACTTCTGCTGCACTTAAGGTTCCTAAGAGCATAGTGGCCTCCATAATCCTTAAATGGAAGACGTTTGTGATGACCAGAACCCTTCCTAGAGCTGTCCATCCGGCCAAACTGAGCTATCGGGTTTTGGTGAGAGAGGTAAAGAAGAACCCAAGATCACTGTGGCTGAGCTCCAGAGGTGCAGTCGGGAGATGGGAGAAAGTTGTAGAATGTCAACCATCACTGCAGCCCTCCACCGTCGGGGCTTTATGGCAGAGTGGCCCACCGGAAGCCTCTCCTCAGTGCCAGACACTGCAGCCCGCATGGAGTTTGCTAAAAAACACCTGAATAAGATTCTCTGGTTTGATGAGACCAAGATAGAACTTTTTTGGCCTTAATTCTAAGCGATATGTCTGGAGAAAACCAGGCACTGCTCATCACCATCCAATACAGTCCCAACAGTGAAACAGTGTGTGGAGCATCATGCTGTGGGTGTGTTTTTCAGCTGCAGGGACATGACGACTGGTTGCAATCGAGGGAAAGCTGAATGCGGCCAAGTACAGGGATATCCTGGACGGAAACCTTCTCCAGAGTGATCAGGACCTCAGACTGGGCCGAGGGTTTTCCTTCCAACAAGACAATGACCCTAAGGACACAGCTAAAATAACAAAGGAGTGGTTTCATAACAACTCTGTGACTGTTCTTGAATGCCCAGCCAGAGCCCTGACTTACACCCAATTGAGCATCTCTGGAGAGACCTAAAAATGGCTGTCCATCATCGTTTACCATCCAACCTGACAGAACTCGAGAGGATCTGCAAGGAGGAATGGCAGAGTATCCCCAAATACAGGTGTGAAAAACTTGTTGCATCTTTCAAGACTCATGGCTGTATTAGATCAAAAAAGTGCTTCTACTAAATACTGAGCAAAGAAAGGGTCTGAATACTTAAGACCATGTGATATTTCAGTTTTTCTTTTTAATAAATTTGCAAAAATGTCAACAATGCTGTGTTTTTCTTTCAATATGGGGTGATGTGTGTACATTTATGAGGAAAAAAAATTTACTTAAATGTTTTTAGCAAATGGCTGCAATATAAAAAGAGTGAAAAAATTTAAGGGGGTCTGAATACTTCCGTACCCACTGTATATATACCCCGCTTGGCCCCCGTTGAAAAAAGCTGCTGTAATTTACAGCACAGTGTGTCCCTGTGCCACGTTGGTACCTGGGTTGCTGTTGCTGTCGTCTTTAGGTGAGCGGGGAGGAGGCCGGAGGAGAACGCTCTCAGTCAGGGCCTTGGTAGCTGCAGAGTGCTGAGCCTTTTTGATGCTGCTGCCTTCGGACTCCCATATCTGGTTCCCCAAGCACAGCTGCACCGTGAAGATCTGCACACACAATCCAGCAGGACAGCTAGGCTGATTGCTTTCTAGACTATAACATAGTGAAAGTTTTCTACAATAAAATAACATCAACTCAAATCAATATTTTATGTCCATGTATGTATTTATTTGCCAAGTAGCCATGTAATAAGTTGAAAAAAGTCAGCAAAAATTTAGGCTTTTGGCAGCAATAGACCTACTTTTCCAAGAAGATCTAAAAGGGTCAACTGAGGGACTTTCTTGATTCAAGACAAATATTATAAATTAAACAATGTTATAGTTAATATTTATATTAACATCAATTTAATACACTTACATTAATTTATAGTATGCTCTAATTTTGCTCTTTGGTGACCCTTTGTAAAGACATTAGGTAAATCTACTTATTTGCTTGTATATAGAAACATTTGTGACCTGGAACGCACAAAACCAGTCATAGGTCAATTTTGCAAAATCGAATACATCTTAAGGGCTGAATATAGAAGCTTGCCATTGATGTGATGGTTTAGAGATGGACATATTAAATGGCCGAGATACAAGCTATTGTGAAAATCTGGACTCTGGGGGTTAAAAAAAAAAATATCTAAATATTGAGAAAATGACCTTTAAAGTTGTCTAAATTAAGTTTTTAGCAATGCATATTGCTAATCAAAAATGGTTTTTAGTATATTTACAGTAGGAAATTTACAAAATATCTTCATGGAACATTATCTTTACTTAATATCTTAATGATTTTGGGCATAAAAGAAAAATGAATAATTTTGATCCATACAATGTATATTTGGCTATTGCTACAAATAGCGACTTAAGATTGGTTTTGTGCTCCAGTGTCCCTTTAGCCTTCAAAAATGTATGACACGTGATGAGGCCATCATTGCAATACCTGAGTATGATTGCACATACTTTATCTTTGTTGCATTTTTTTAACCATTTATAACCACATTCATAACCCCATACGTTAATTATTGTGTGCTCAGTTTCATGACAAGAGCAAAGCATTGCTTATATGCAGCATGTCAGTTAGCAAGCCTAAGCTCACAAAAAATTTACAATATTCTTTGCTGCCTTGTAAGCACTGGTATTTCTTTCAGGATGTGCAAAGCTAATTAGTGTATCATGAAGTTATATATAGGATGTATTTTCCCATTAGATTTATCACATTCCTTCATTAACAATACCTTAGCATGTGCTGGCCCATTCTCATTCAGCAACTTGTATTGAGGTTGAATCCTGTTGAAACGGGCTAACTCATTCACCAAACACATGGGAGTTTTCTCTTTAGGGTTTGCCATGTTTTCTTGAGGAGGGCCTGTCAGAAAGAGTGACAGCTTAATCACATGCAAGAATGAACAAATGCATGTCAGGTTTTTCACTGTATTATAGATACGAGTCCAAAACAGCATACACTACCATTCAAACGTTTGGAGTCAGTAAGATTTATTTTCAAGAATGAACCTTTCATTCCACAAAGATGGCATTCAATTCTGTCAGCCTTTACTCAAGTTCTGTCCAACCCTTTCTCTTCTGTTTGACTAGATTCTTCTGAAGAATGTTTTTTAATCATGTTGATGGTATCCACTGACGTCCAAGTATAGAAAAAAAAACTAGGGAGGACCATGGCTCCGTCAACTGTTTTTTACCCACCATTCTACAAAATATCTTCTTTTGTTTTAACAGTATAAATAACTCATATAGGTTTGAACGAGTGGAGGGGGAGTAAATGAGACAATCTTCATTTCTGGTTGAAACTATTCCTGACAGTAAGACGCTTATATAATGTTACAAAAGATTTTAATTAAATGCTGTTCTTTGAACTTTCAATTCATCAAAGAATCCTGAAAGGCTCTCATTTTCCACAGAACGAGATATTAAACAATCCTGTCAAAATGATCAACAAATACTAATACTATTAAATAATAAAAAACGCGATTCATGAGCAGCACATCAGCATATTAGAATGATTTCTGAAGGATCGTTTGACACTGAAGACTGGAGTAATGATTCTGAAAATTCAGCTTTGTGTCACAGGAATAAATTACATTTTTAAATATATTAACAGAAAACAGATATTTTAAACAAAAGTAATAATATTTTACAATTCATTACTGTTTTTCTACAGTATTTTGATCAAATAAAAAAGCTTAGGTAAGCATAAGAGACTTCTTATCAAACATTTTAAGAACCACAAACTTTTGATGCAAGTGTATGTTTCCATTTAAAAACAAACACACATCTTTTTGTCAAATGCTTTGCTTGAAAAGTGTGTTTGTGCTGTTTATCTTTAAAATAATGGCACCTGGTTTCATATTTTGCTATCTAACAAATCACATTTAAACATTTTTAATGGTCCAAATGCTTTGGGCCCACTGCAATTGTTTACTCTGTCATTTAATCATATTAAAAATCAACCTAAAACAATGCCATTCCACAGAACTGACTAATAAATGTTAACTATTATGATCAGATGTTTACATTACACTGGGTTATTCGATTTAGTTTGTTTAGATTAAGTAGAAAACAGAATCCCTCTGACATAACACAACATCCACCGTTTTTTGTTTTTTTCCCCAAACATCACTTGCTTAGTAACCGAAACGCTTTCACAACTGTCTTTAATGGACACAGGACATCCACGGCAGCTTGTGTTAGCGGTTAAAACGAGCATTACCACTATAAACGTTATAAAATACACTGGCTAAATGCATCAGACTTACATGTCCACAGCGTACCTGATGGGCTGGCTGGTACAGTGGAGTCCACAAAGCCAGAGGCAGGGCTGGGGCAGGTGGGCGTTGTGGCTGGCACTGTGCCATTGATGGTGGGCTGCAGACCCAGAGCTCCTGGGCTGGGCATGGCCACAGCGGGCGCAACGGCGGTCAGGCCAGGTCCAGACAAGGGGGCTGGTGTCTGCACTTTCACTTGAGCCATGCTCTATCGCTGTTAAAACATGACTTAACATGAAACAATCTTTCTCAACATCAACTATTTAGGTTGTTGGATTGCAGACTACATGCAAAATGTCTTTTCCAGTGCATTACAGGACAGACATGGTCAAAACTTTTTTAAAACAGACAAGGCTGTACCATTTTTTTAAACTCAAAGTTAACTGCTGTGACAAAGCGCAACACAAAAGAAAGCATTACTTTCAAAACAAAAAGGTAGGTGTATTCAAACTCAACAGCCACTTAAATGGATACAATCATAGTAAAATATGACTGTATTGTTGCTGCTGTTAACTAAACTCAAAACTAACACACCTATTATAATAGTTGTCAATTAAAATAATATAACAAACCTAGAAGTGTGTAAACATAAAACTTGGGCAATCAAATAAACATCTTTAAGTTGAAATAAGTGACTTGAAATATTTTGTACTACATCTACTAAAAAGTACAATAAAATTACTGAAATTGAAATAAAAATAAATAGAAATAAAAATCTACATAAAAAACGAATAAAAATCCTATAACGAAATTATATGCAACTGAAAATACAATCTAATTCAAATATAGATTAATAATCCTTAATATTCTATAAAATTCTAAAATAGCACTGCTATATTTGTGAGAAATGTGATGAATATTCTATCAGCTCTTAATCCGGTGACAATTCATGAAATATTCATGTTTGAATTGATATGCCCATGTCAGTGTTTGCCAAGCGTTATCAAATATGACGAGAACATAATTTGAAAAAATTCTAAACAGAGAAATTCAATGACTTTTTCAGTCTTTCGTAGTTCCAGTATAAGGGCGTTTAAAACAAATGGAAATGAAAAAATAGCTAATGAAACACTCTACATGTGACTTAAGAAAAACATCAATTTAGTATTTTTGTTTTCCTGTAGTCACCTACAGGAAAAACAAACATTTATTATACAAACTTCCTTGACTTTTACATTAATCCTAAAGATTTGAATCACTGCCATGGCCACTCACCCTTTTTAAATCACCTGCTATTTCCATAATTCCTGTACCATAAAAAAGCATCAAATGCAATGCATGACATCAATCATTAAACCCAGTGTGACAAATGATGGACTGGAAGCAAATCAGCATCAAGCCAATGGAGTGACATTTGACCACTAGGATCCATCATGGAGTTTATTAGTGCAGTGGATGAGAAGACAGCTTTCTTTGTGAACCTGACTCTCAAAAGTGAGGACACTCTTTTTCCAGTTGTCTCTATGTCTATCTATGCACTCACTGAGGTTGTCATTTTCTTAGCTTTCTCATGATTATCAAGATTTATTATAGTCCTTTAAACATTCAAATCAACTCGAACCCTGATCGGGGTTTTGGAACACAGCCTTCCTCTCCAGCACACAGGCCACCGGTCTGAACTCAGCTGGGAATGTGCAGACATCATGGCTGAACGACTAAATACCCCTCACATCTCATCGCTGCACGCTGCCTGTGCTGCCACCAAACAACCACACGACAGAGCGCAGTCTCAAGTGCAGTCCTGAATTCATCGCTACTTCAAACCACAACGCGTTTAATAATAATAGTTTACCTTCGTCCAGGGCCAGACCCCAGTTACACCTCCAACATTGGCAAACACTAAAGAGAACTGATGGTACCAGGACCAAACCAACATATGAACAACATGTGCTTTTCCAAAAAAATAGTCCACTTGGACGACGGCACAGCACTGCTAGCTGATTTATGTTTTAAATTTACATTGAGTACAGTTTTTGTCAATTTTGTACTTAGTTCTTTGAGGATGGCGAAAAGAGTGCACCCCTCCTCTGTCGCACAGATGGTACAGTTCGGCTTCCTGCACTGTATATTTAAATACCATAGGCTACTACATGACATTTTAAAACGTATTTAACACATATATTTATTTATTTACAGATATACACTATGGTAAGAAATATAGTACATATACAGTATATACAATAGATTATGTATATATACATGTATAGTATATACATAGTTCTCGGATAGTATATTAATATCTAGTATATGTGAACAATTAATATAATTTCTCTTTGGATAGAAGCGTCTGCTAAATGTCTAAATGTAATGTCTGTATATATGATATATTACACATTTAAATAATACATGCATTAACATAATATATGTTAATATAATATACTATTTCAATGAATATTAAATATATCTAATAATATAATATATCTATATATCTACACAAAATTTATATATTCTTAATAGTTCAATGTTAACAATTTATAATATATAGATTAGATATTATATAATTATATCTATGCTTTTATAATAATATATAATATTAAGCATGTGGTCCAAAAAATCTTTATAAACGACAAATATATTATTACTAACAATAAGCATTCAAATATTGCTGTTATGAACGCTACCAATAAACTTTTGATAATAGGATCAAAATTGCTGATGCGTTTATACAACTACAATGTCGCTTTTTTACTGGATATTATTAAGCATTCCGTAAAGTAAGTACTTATATAAAAAATCACCTACACATACATTAGATTTAACACTGTACAATCACATATTAAAACAGATATACAATCTAGAGCAAGTACTAAATAAACAGTACACCTACAATGTAATTTACATAATCCAAACGTGTAATCTGCATGTTTTATTATTGTTATTAATTATTAGCTAACTTATAATAATAGTACAGCATATTAAGCATTCTAAAATATTACTTTGTACATAACTATAAATATGATTACTTAACCTGTCTTTATTGCTTTACTTAATAAAGTGGATAACTGTGGTTATGCAATGTGTAAATGAGAGGACTCACTCAAAACCTGTATTTTTATTCTTTAAATTAACAGGCAAAACTTACATAATTTGTACATACCAAAAAAAAAAGAAAGAGTTAGAAAAACAATAACTCCTATCACCGGCAAACCAATTTAAATAGAACCCTTTATTAGCAAAAAAGATAACTTTTTAGATACCCAAGTCTACTTAAACTTATAAGTGTGTACACGTATTGACTTCCTTTCAAATGCTGACAGCTGCCACCAAACACACATTCAAGTTTAGCCCTGTTGTCATTTCCACACTTTTCTTTCAGTGGTAAGGACAATTACATGTGTAACATAAAATAAAGTGTCCTGATATTGTGTGCAGAGGGAAGAGTCATGGCCATCTCCATTTTTTCTACACCAGCACATTCACTTGGAAGTCTAAGTACACTGTACCACAGACGATGGAAAAGAAGACAAGCCAACCAGGTTTAGAATATTCAAGTATTTCTGAATGGATGGCTAAAAATACATGTTTGGAGCTTATGAAGTTAATAAACCGTGTGAGATCGCACATTACTGATCAGATACCGTACATCAAACATATACAATTGTTGAACAAAAAGTGTTGTTGTTGTTTTTTAATCCCAGAAAACACAAAAACCAAAAACTACCAGATAATCTTTGATCATAATAACACTCATTTTCGGAGAATTAAAATCATTTCATTTTGGAAAAAGTGCAGGATCTAAACATTATCAAATATGTGCTCTGCAATAACATCATTTGTCTATCTACATGCTGCCAGGTTAATTAAGCTCACTTTTAGGAATTATACGCATTATTTAGTTTTTTTCATTAAACTATGTAACAGTCCTTTAGGAGAAAATATAATCAAATGGAAAATATTTAGGAATATTTGTGATTTTTTTTTTTTGTCCTTGAAAAAATGACCTGAGCCAGGCAAGTATGACCAGGATAATCAACATCTTGAGAATATATAAACCACAAAAACTTCCAAACCATCTGAGGTTACAGAGAATAAAACAAACACCCCAAATTAAATAAGACGTACACTCTTGAACAACTCTTTTTCATTACTTGCACCAAACAAAAACAAAAAAAAGTGATAAAGGTGAAGCAAATTTTAAAAATGGAATAGTTTAACATAATTTTGAGCGAATGCCTCATAACAAAAACATTTTATACAAATAAGATAGAACACAAAACAGAACTTTCTTGCCAACGTTCAAAATACTTGGGTTACCTATAGCTCTGCTTTAATGGCAAACCTACACAACACTGTTTCCATCCCATATGACTTGGTAGAGGTAAATATGAGTTCATGGATGGTCAAGGTTGGTTTTGATGCTCAAACGGACCAATTATAGTCTCAAGTGACAATGAAACCACCCTTTGCAGTGACAGCAGAGCTTGAGATGAATGAGATAAAACAGTACCTTTCTTAATCTATTTACAGTGGAACATCAGCAACTCGCTAAAGAGGTGCGCCATATGTTCGTTTGAATGAACTGGTCTTTCATCACAGTGCATATCATTTCAGTAGGAACATAAGGAAAGAGAAAAAGTGAAGGACACTACAATCATTTCCAGATTGGTTTTGGACTTCTATCATTTGATTTGGATTTCTCATTATTGGCCCTGCTATGCACCTATCCTTGTTATTGCACAAGACACATGGACCTTATAACATACCAATGACAAAAATGAACAGGAATATGTATGGTCCAAGATAGAAATAATCTCACTACAAGAAGAAAAAAAAAATCCTTGTGGAATTTTTCCACACCAACCCTTGACGGGTATGTTTCCATCCTCTTTAAAAATGCATTTCCATTCTTCGACTGTTTTTTAGTTTTCCCAATCATGCATCCAACTGGCCACCGGTAACACAGTTGACATCATCTCCCATGTTTGTGGTCTGAGTCCATGCTTGAGTTTGAGTCCAAGGTTAAAGTTCAGAGACCATATGATTTCAAAAAGTGCTTTTATAGTTCAGTAGGACTTCTTCCCTCCGGGACTTCTAGAAAGTTCATATTAACAGGTATCATCTGAAAAGAAAAAAAAAATGCAGATTTTAAATACATTCAAAATGCATTTCCACTAAAAATGTTTTATTTATTACCGACTAAAACATTAGTTCTTACCATGATACCACCATTTAGTCTTCTTTGGATTTTTATTACACGTCCGTACATAAAAGGAGTTATCAGGAGGCCGCCTCTGTAAAATATATAAGGAAATTAATACATAAATAGAAATAAAAACATACATATTTTCAGGGCTAGTCTGGATTACATGACTAGATTCCAAATATTAAGAGTACATTACATTTTAAAATGCTCATAATCAGATTACAGTTACTTTTTTTATGGATTGCATGATTACATTTTATTCACACAACGGCGGTTAATTCTTCATAATTCAAATGTCTTTGCCAGGCATACTCATTAACATAAAACAGTTTAATATTGAAATAATTTAACAACACATTCACATGTTTACAGTCCTCTGAAATATCGGTTAATGGTCACATTGACATGCAGGTAAACAAATGAAATATTTATATTTTTAGTGTTCAAGCATTTCAATTAATTTTATGATTTAATTAATTATTAGATTTTCATCAACTCACAAACCCACTGCAGTGCAGTTCTTACACTAAGCATAGTTTGGGAAACCCTGGTGTAATGTCATGTTAAATGCATGTTAATACAAAAAACTATATATTTTCTTTCTCTTTGTGTTTTTAAATCAATATGGTATGTTAAACGGTCATTTTAAAACCAATAAACAAAAAGAATACATTACCTAAAATGAGTAACCTAAATTATGTTACTAACTACAGTTTTCATCCTGTAATCCGTAATCAGTAATAATTTGTAAGCAATCTACCCAGCACTGCATATTTTTACATCCACTGGCCAATTTATTAGGTACACATTGCTAGTACTGGCTTGGACCCCTTTTGCCTTCAGAACTGCTTTTATTCTTTGTGAAATAGATTCAACAAGATGCTGCAAACATTACTTAGAGATTTTGGTCCATGCTGACATCATAGCATCACGCTGTGAGGGGGGGCGGAGTTGCTGCCACGATTTGTTCTGCACTCCTGAATGGCGAATCACCTTTCCAGCACATCCCAAAAGTGCTCTATTGGATTGATTTCTAGTGACTGTGAAGGCCATTTGAGTATAGTAACGCATTATGTTTTATAACCATTTGGTATGATTTGACGTTATCCCTGCGTTTTGTGGAAAACAATTTTTAAAGCCAAAAATCACCAGCTGACATTGTGGTCTAAGGAGAGTGGCATGGTCCGCAGCAATAGTCAGGTAGGCTGGTGGCTTTAGGGAAACATGTTTCAGGGTTGTTACTATAGGGGCCCAAAGGTTTGGACGAAAATATCCCCCACATACAAAAACCATTTACACACCCCCTCCTAAAGGCACTATTAAAGCAGGATGGATTCATGGTTTCAGTATGTTTATGTCAAATTGCTGACCCTAGTCTCATTCAAAGTGCCAGAATCGAGACTCACCTTGTTCCCATAGTCTGCGAGCATGAAAGGCCTATTGTTTTTGACATGTTGTGTGTTGAGAGATTCTACTTCTGCTACCTCATTTGAACGAGTGGGTTTGTGAGTTACTTAGTACCTCTATGCAATACCATTTTAATTTTCCCAAATTCTGGCTTAATTTTTCTGGCTCCTTTTTAATGGGTAATTAATGTTATTAATCAAAAAGCAGGCCTAATTAATTAAATCAGAAACCTACACATTTACATGAATGTTTAAAAGTTTAACAAAAATAAATTTTTACGGCCCTATGAAATGTGTTTTTTTCTACACGTTTTGTTTTTTAATTGTTACCAACATTCTGTGTTTAAGCATGTCACTTATTTGAATCATAAAACAACTTAAATTTATTCAAATGTATTGGTTTAAATAATTAACGCACTGTGAAGTTTTTTTTTCCCCTCAGAAATTCCTTTGGTTGTGTCTTTAATTTTTAGGCATAAATATTTAATTTATCTTTTCTCATCACATGAACGTTAAACTCATTATTTTTTTGGCAAACATAGGGGGTTTACCATTAAACTATAAAATGGTGAGCAATATTGGTGTGTAGGCCTTGAAAAAAAGTTTTCTTTCTAGCTGTACATTAAGTAAAATATTTCTGTCACAGTTTCTTCAAGGTAACCCAAACTTTTATTTTGACGGGTTGCCATGAGGACCTTTTAAGTTTCTGTAGCCTATGTACATGATAGTTTTACTCAAATGAAACGGTAAAATGCTCATGAAGTACTCTCAGAGCAGTTCTAGAGATTGTTCATGCACTTATGTCCTCATTTAATGAGACGCAGAAGCTGAAATCCCTGCGAGCGTCACACACGCTTCAGTATGTGTGTAGTAACGAAACTGCATCTGCACCATTCATTCAGAACATGCACGATTCATTTTTAAACAGTCTTTTTGCAGCTTAAAGAGTGAACCGACACGAGTCCAGATCACGGATTTGTTTAAGTGTGCTGACACCTTTTTTTTTTTTTTTACGTTTTTATTTATGTTTTTTTTAAGCCTTTATCGTAATCAGTAGAAGGGGTGATAGAAGCATTATGCCGAGCGAGAGTAACGGGGATCGGCAAAGGACCACACGTGGGAATCGCACTCGGGTCGCCACAGTTGCACTACATTTCGCGACTTAACCCGAGCTATCCCGGCACTAACAGTTTAGCTGACTACTTAATTGATTCTTTCAATCCTGACAACCTCTGAAGCATTTTAGCATGGTGAGGTGATATTACAATTTGATGTATTTGGTCTTGGTGGAATAGATGTGCTACGCTGCTGCTGCGGAATTGTTGCTGTTGTTGGTTATTGCTGTTGTTTTAGATTATTGCTGCTGCTGCAAGCAATTACAGGAACTTGCTACTGCCAATGCAAACAGCGATACGGTGCCGTGAGTATTTAACACATTCTGCTGCTGCACAAATAGCATATAATATAACCCCGTATCAGATCTGCATACAGTGGGAGCTGGGAAGGTGGAGGTTTTCAGAAAACTCTGAAAGCTGCGCTGCAGGCCGTCTCAGTGAATGCTACCACCATAGAAATGCCAGCAGTATGCTCTTGGCTGCATAGGCAGCTATGAACCAATCGCTTGTGCCAAGTCATTTACACTCTCGAATATCTCAGTTACGTTAACACCGCCAACCTTGGGCCGTAGAATTCGCCATCTAGAGTTTCAGGTACTGAACTATATATTATCCAAATTTTTACAAATTCCGGCGACATTCACTAATACAGTAATTTGCATATTTTAGGATTGGATTCCGGATTCTGTCCGCTTTTTTCTGCATCGTGGAAATCACCGGCCCTAGTTACTCTTGCCTTTCTTATATCAGCCGAATCAGTCCCTGGGCCACTCTCCTCTGAACTCTGGCAGCAACAGGCATTTCACTCCCAGATCTGCTTCTCATATCTTTTCAACCATTCTCTGTAAACCTTAGAGAATGATTATCGTGAAATTCCCACTGGTCGCCGTTTCTGAATTCTCCAGTAACCAGCCCGTCTGGCATCAACATGTTCCCATGGTTCAAAGTCCTTAAATCACCATTCTTCCCCATTCTGATGCTTGGTCTGAACTTCAGCAGCTCTTCTTGACCATGTCTACATGCCTAAAAGCATTGATGTGCTTGGCTGATTAGATATTTGCATTGATGAGCACTTGTACAGGTGTACCTAATAAAGAGGTTGGTGAATGTGTATTAACTGTATGTTTTATGTAAACTGAAAACAAATGCTTAGGGTTTGATTAACAACTCTGTTTTCTGTACCTGTCCCTAAGCTCATAAAGACAGTCAGTTATAAAACATCAGCATTAAGACACCTTTAAGCAAGGACTATAATTAGTAAGCCATTTATTTAGAGACACCAGATATGGCGGTTAACGTCTTACTATTGTAACTAATGAACAAACATATCCATCTAATATGTCCCATATTAGAACCTAAATGTGTTCTTTACATATTGATCCACACCATAACTTTAAAATCCAAAGAGATACAATAACTAAGTTACAAAACAGATATCAAAACATATCAACGAAACCACTGCATTGTTGCGTGAGACACTTACCTTCTCTTTGCAGCTAGACAGCATGCTAATAATGCTAAGACAAACAGACTGCACCGAAAGAGCTGGTGACCAGTCCTCCGTTAAGATGGACAGGCAGATGTGGCCATTGCTATAAACATGGGGATGGACGGGTATATTGTCTCCTGTGAACATTACCTGTCAAAACACAACATAAAGACATTTATTTTCAGCTGTTTCAGACAAATATAGTACACTAGATGACCATGTATGCTTTCTTCAAGCTGCTCTTTTCCATACAATGAAGGGAACATCTGTAAGCTTATTTCCAATAATTTATTTAAGAAATAAGTAATAAAATTAAATAAAAGTGGAATTGTGATTTTTTTTTTTACATTCAGAACTTTTTTTTCTCAGAATTGCAAGATATAAACTTAGGATTGCAAGAAAAAAATTAAGAATTGTGAGAACTGTGACAAGCTTGTTTTCACCAAAGGCAGCAAAAGGAAACCTTTTCTTTGGACTTCTCAGAATTGTGAGACATACATTTAGAATTGTGACACGTAAACTTCACGATTCGATTTTCTCATGATTTTTTTTTACAAAATGAGATTGAAGACATAATACAGTAAATGAAAAGGTGCCGTTTTATTAGGCTATTGCTGCACGTTTCTTTGTAAAATTTAAATATTACAAAACCCCAAATCAAATAAGTTACACAAAAAATCTCTTCATATAAACAAACTAAAGGCTTGTACACACTGGGGGGACGAGTATCCGTGCGCTATTATCGGCGACTTTAAACGCCTCGTATCTATCAAAGGTGCCAATGTGGCGTGTGCACCCAAAACGTCAGGCGTAAAAGCGTCATTTTTTTTAAAAACCCTCGGGCTCGTTTTTTTGGTTTAACGCGCCGCGTTAAAAACTGGCCGACAAATGAGATTGGCACTTTTGTTCACATGCCTGGAGCTGCTGAATTTACAGTAAAACACGACTTGGTGGCGCTCAAGCACAACACCAAACGGGTCTTGCCGAGCACACATTGATACCTAACGATGAAGAGGAAGTAAGTAGACCAAGAAGATGCATTGAGGCAAGATGCATGTAGAGCTGCTGGTCTCATTGGTGTCTGAACACAAAGAACTTTATGACAAACGCGACAGCGACTACAAAAATCTCGATAAGAGGGAGTTGTTATGGAGAGGAATTGTAGACCAAATAGGATTTGATGTGTACCGGGTTATTTCTGTTTTTCTTTAAGCGGCATCTAATGTCAGAGAGTGAATCTGCATGTTCACTTGGCTCATCGCCAGTGAAAATCACTTGGGTATGAACCAGAGCCGATCCTCCCTATACGCAAAGTACACAAGCTGCGTAGGGCCCCTGAAACACCAGGGGGCCCCCTTGCTCTCAGAGATTATTTAATTTTAGTTTCGTTTTTTTAATTTGGCCAGCGGTTATGAAAACAAGAATGATAATTTCTTTCCAGCGTCACGCCCTTTCCTACGAAAATCAGTCAAATCATGGTACGTCAATGTCCAACAGTCTCTTGCCGAGACTACAAAAAAAAAAAATAAAAGCAGTGAAATTGTGGAGCCGAGAAAAAAACCGCGGAAGAGACCCTTTCTCAGATCGCTTTCCGGTGAGCGCGCATTCGGAACGGAGTGGAAACATCGGACAAATGCGTTCATTCATAACTCGTGCACCCCCCCGACACAGTTTTGCATAGCCCGCAGAAGTATATGATGGCTCTGGTAGAACCCTACAAGAACGCGTCGCAATACTCTGGCGATAAGCGCGCGTGATAATCATCCCGGTGTGCACGAGGCATAAGGCTTTGTCTGTGCTCTTTCCATTTAGGTTAAAGTTAGAGGCAACCACTGCATTTTAATCATGATCCAAACAAAGATTCAGCATAAGCCCTACATGCAGCATGAGCAGTTTTTAATCTAAGGCTATGTTCATACCGTCAGTTTTTGGGATTGACAACTGCACTTCCTTTACAGGTGTGAGTCTCGAAATGTAGCATTCACACAGCAGCTTACAGTTGCATTTAGAATACTGTCTATATGAACGTGCAACGATAGTCAAGCCCGTATTCCTTACCAGTAACCTAGCGGGCAGTGACCAAGTAATATAAAGATGTGTCGTCCTAAAACTCAAAGTCGTTATCACTTTCTTGACACACAATCCAATCGAGCTGTGAGTTCTTTCGTCAAATTATTAACCGACAGCAGCTTTTAAATTTGGGTGGAGAGCGGAGCATTTGTATCGAGAGCGTCTCCCGTGGAAAACTGACGGGATCTACAACGTTCAGGATGACATGCAGCTCTTCGTCATCACTGCAGTTACCGAAAACACACTCGTTGTGTGCGGCATAAAGGCTCTCTCTCCCGAATCAAATGTGGACAGACCAACAATTTGTCCATTCTTTTCCGTTCACACAGCGTCGTGGTTCCGCGACTTGGTTGTGATCCTGAAATTACAGGTGGTGAGTTGCGTGACGAATCGGTTGTCCTGCCTGTAAATCTAACGCGAACTGCGTGTCGAACGTAACCGTATAAATTTGGGGAGCCTACATACAGGACTGACACCGTATCTGCTCGTGGGTTAAACCTGTGGCCTAAACTAACTTTATAATGTCGAAATTTGAAGCAAAAACAGAATGATCTGACTTTAGTTTTGTGAAACTATACTACAGAAAACATCTGAACGAAACAAGCGATTACTTAATGAGACGCAAATTCAACTTTCTCATAGCCAGCAGGTGGTGCTTGTGAACAGCAATGATAATAGTGTTTCCTGGGTTACCGCTGTAAACAAAGCAGAGCTGTGCTTATGAACACTACTTTCATATGCATCGTTCAGAGGCAAGGTGAAAATAAAATACCACGTAAACTTTTCTAAAGACAGTCAGTTCCCATCAGAGATACATTCATATAAACTCCTACTCCAATTGTTTCACAATTTGTTTGGCATCTCAACCGATTTGAATCGTCACATATTTGAATCAATTTTCAACCGGCTCGCGGTTAATCGTTACATCCCTAATGAGACTTTAGACAAATTATGAGAATTGGATAAAGAACACTTCAAAAAAAATTTCACAATTCAAAGTTTCTCTGAATTGCACATTTATTTTTTTCTCAATTCTGTGCAATTGTTCAACATTTTTCACAATTCTGAGAAAACGTAAGGAATTGTGTTATAAAAGTTTTCCATTTCATGGTGGAAATGTGGACAAGCTCAATTTTCCATGAAAAACAACTAAATTTTTGGCCTGTTCTAAACAAAACGATCATAAAATTCAAAGGACTTGAAATATATTCCATGAGTTGTATCAAAGTCCCTTTAAGACAAGTCATGTCACTCGGCGGCCATCTTTTAAATGCCTCTCGGGCATGCAAGTGCAACTCCTATCTCTTTGAATGGGGGAACATCAAGTTCTCCAAAACTGTTCACTAAGCTTGCGATTAAATTTCATATTTGAAATCACCAAAGACATCTGATATCAACTGTGTCATAAATGTTGTTTATTTTGCTCAAATAGCGTTATTAAAAAGCTTATTATGTCTCAAAATGCTGACTGTTTCTATAGCAACCGGGACTTCTAACGGCACCTGCAGTGACTTTACAGATTAGCGATTGGCTCCTTCATTCAGAAGGCGGGGCTTCCTGCGATTGAGCGACCATATTGAGCGTTGCATTTTTTTTGCTATATATGCAAGACATAACCCAAAAATGAGTACTAGGCTACAACATGAAACTACAATAACAATACTTTAAGAACTCAAAAATAATAGCAATAATTTTTGCACGTTATCCGCACCAAAAGGACCAATAAAGAACATGCTCTGACATTTAAAAGCAAAATAAGTCGAAGGCTTCGTTTTATCCCATTACACCTGCTCTCTGACTCGTGCTCGTTTACTTTTCAGCCCCAAACAGAAGCAAGCATCATCATACTGAGAGCTGAAGGATGAAAACGCATCTCGCATGAAGCCGCACTTCACGTTTTGCGCGATCAGACAGTTTGTTCATGGGACAAGTTGTGGATCAGCGCATTTCAATCACTTTTTTGATGTGCTGTCATCATACCTTGTATCCTAGTTTGCTGTGTTGTTCAGGGCAGGCGTGGCTGTGAAGCGCATGTTGCTGCTGCTGCTGCTGCTGCTGCTGGGTCATTCATTGAAAAATGCTCCACTTGTGCTGATATGTGCGTCTCTCTGCGGTTTGACTCTGGTGTATTTCACTCTCTCTCGTGCTGTGGAAATACTCTCGAGCGCTCACTCCTGGGTGGGGAGGGTGGTACGCGAACGCGCAGGCAACTGAAGGATAATGATGAAGTCAGCTGACATGTATACGTTACTATCTATCTATCTATCTATCCATCCATCTGCAGTAGGCTGTTTGCTTCCTCAAGCACTCATACAACCATTTGAAATGTAACATTATGAAATGTTATGATATTAGAGACCATCATTTTCTTAGCTGTATATTCAGTAATGAAAATGAAAAAGAAATTCTGATATCTGCTTTCTTCGGATTCTGGTTAAGGATTCTGCTTAAAGCCAGAACAATCTTTGCTGTATGTAAAAGCCATACATTTTGACTGTTATAAATGACACAATTAGATATATTAGATACAGGACGTGTTTTTTTTTTTTTTCATTTCAACAGTGTGCTACTGTAAAGTCACTTATACAGGTTGGCATCATGTAATTTGTGTTCCAAACCTGTATGGGGGGTTCCTTCTTATGAGCCACAAGCAATATTTTGAAATATGTGTCGGTGGAGTCCAATGTCACGCGACATGAGGGTGAGCAATTGGTAGAATTTTCATTTTAGGGTCAAATATTCCTTTAAGGTGCTCTGGGGAAAAAAATAATATAATATAATTGATATAATATAAACAAATATTGAAATGCCATTGAGAAAGCATGTAAAACTAATGTGTAATCATTTAGCAAAGACCTAATTGTTCATTTTTATTTCATTAATTTCCTGGTACATCAATACTAATATTTCCAGCTCCCACCACATTCTGTAAAATTTTGTTCAATTATTTGAAGTCATTAACGCCCTCTGCTGGTTATAATGAGAATATGCAGTCTAGCGATGAATCGCAGGACAAAAAGCACAACAA